>OZ005668.1:4349718-4775904 GCA_963930725.1 Candelabrum cocksii | reverse complement strand
ATACAACCAATATAAACTTCGTCGAAACAGTTTAAAAATCAAAAAATAAAGCAAATAGTCTCGATGTCAGAAAAAACTTCTTCTCAAAACGAGTTGTGAACAGTTGGAGCCAGCGTCCCAAAAGCATCATAACATCAAAAATATTCAACAGTTTTTCGTTATTATTTATACATTATTTATGTAGGTTGAAAGGCGTAAATTTTTGCCGATATTTATTTTATACACTACACGTCTGTTTTTGTTTTATAAGAAACAATGGGCTGAGCCTCGAGTTTCTTAAGATTTGGCCATTTTGAGGCTCAAAAGTTTCTTAATTTATTTGTTCTGACCCTCAAAAATTTCTTAAATTTTACCTTTAAATTAATTTAATTTCTTCGAATGTGTTGATTGTTTAAACACGTTTGATCGACGCAATGTAAAACAAAAAAAATCTCGCCCAAATTTGTCACAACCAAATTTTTCACTGTTAATGTATACATATACTAAGAATAATTGAGGCTGAACTGTTGCACAAGAAAATATTTTTCATTGTTGACAAAAGTTTCTTAACTCTAGAAAAGTTTCAGCCTGCCTAAGTTTCATAATTTTTGGTAAACCTGAGCCTACGGTTTCTTATAGACTGGTTTCTTATAATAATAAAAAAACGTGTATCGTATAAACCTGTGGTAATAATGCGAATATTCGAGTTATCGGGAGTTTTTATGAGAAACTATTAAGGGGAATGGAAAAGCAGTTTGAGTTAACGCGAGTTCGAGTTAACGGGGTTCGAGTTATCGTGAGTGTATTGTAAATGCACGATGGAAATACCCTTTTGTCGGTAATCGGCAAATTTGATCTACGATTGCATTACGTCATGATGTACTCATAAAAGGCAATCTCAAGAATTCTCTTTAATTTAAACACAAAATATTTTCTCTGTTTGCATTCAAGACTATTTCTCGTGAAATCTCCTGTCTCTCGCAAACTAAGTTGACAATGCACTGTTATAATGCTGCTGGTAGGTTGATATGACCTTTTTTAATTTTTCGAAATATTTTTATTACATTTAAATACCCATGCTTTCGATGTCATTCATTGTACGTCATCCCTACAACTGGAACGTTTCTGCCATTGGCTCACACTCTGATTTCCATTTGACAATATTTTGTAGAAAACATTATACAACTCTTTTAAAACGTTCTAACCCAAAGTTATTTTTGAACACAGATTTTTGATCAATTTATGTGAAGAAAGGTTTTATCTTTAAAGACTTACTTCAATGCCTAAAATATATATTTTTAAATTTTTCTTTTGTTGAGTGACCTTCTTTTTTCTAATACAATCGATATATAGAAAAACTGAGAAAGTGTAAAATCCGCAGGAGCAGTCCTTTAACAAACCTACGTAAACAATATTCAGTCATGGAATACACAATGTGAGTAAAGGTTCCACAGCTTCTTTAACCTTCTGAACGCCAAATAGAAGTACTTTCTTTCAATCTACTTTTCACTAATGTTTTGATTCCTGTAGTTATTCAAGGAAATGTTCTACTCCTCGTTGTAGTTTAGGCGGTCTAAACATTATATGCATCTGGTCTGTATTTTATCTACCCCTTGCTGTAGTCAAGGCGTTCATAACTAAACTTATAGCTATTACAACTTATACCTATAGTATCTGTGCAGTCTATTTCCGTGGTTTGATCGTACCATAATACTATGTCTGTTGAATATATTCTGCACCTTTGTCAACATCTTGAAATTACCAGAGATGTTAAAGAATAATTAGAAGAAAATGAATTATGCGATCAGAAATTTGAACAAACATAAATCAAGTTCTTTAATTGAATTTCCCTTTCTCTGTCTTCCTTCACTCACTACTCAAGCCATGCAAGAAAAAATGGCTATCAAGCTGATACTTCAATAAAAAGGAATGTTAAGGTAATGAAATAACACCAGAATGAAAGATACAGTGGTATTCGTGTTAGTGGTACTTTTAATCTAGAGAAAGGTAATGATGCTAGACCCTATCTGAGATATGATATAGTGCCTTACGAAGCTAGTTTACTTTTTACAAAATTTATCGTTGTCTGAAAATACAGTTAATTGTTACCATAGTGGTCACTCAACTAGTAAAATATTAATTTTTCCATACAAAGAAGTAAGGTCCCTTACCATTTAACATATTGCAGCAATACAACCGCAACATTTAATGTCATTCACGAGAGTAAAGGTGTAGAGACAAATCACGGCCCTTCTCTGGCACCGAAATATCCTACATGTGACGCGCCGGTCAAAATATATGTATACTTTTTATCGTCACATGTTTAAACTATGAAAATTCCCGAGTAACACTCGGGAAAAACACTCGAGTAACACATTTAACGAGTAACACACGAGTAACACATTTACTTCAATGCATCCACTGTGCTTTAGTACAATCATCACTATCACGTTAGACAGCGGATACAATGACTACCACTTTACGAAACACCAAAGATGGGTAACGGTTTCCTTTAAAAGGCAGTATTTTCAAAAGGGTTTTCAAAAATAATCAAACCTCTTTTTATTTTTCTTGTAAACAACATTCTACTTTTTCAGGAGACTAGTTCAAGTTTAAACCACCAGCGCCGTAAAGAGATTTGGGGATTGGAATCTTGGTTTGCAACAAAAGCATGAACGCTTTGATTGAAAAGCTTAAAAATGTTTCTCAGTATATTAATGAGACGATAGAAAACAAGTAAAGTTGCTGAATGCATGTTGGTTGGAACTGTAAGTAATTCGTCAAGATTAGCAGCATTAGAAGTTGCATCTATAGCCGAAAATGCGACGACATTCAGCGATTTACGATAGAAATGCCGTTCACACAGAAACTTGCGATTAATTTAGAAAGCACCTTATATTTTTGAAGGACGTACAAATTCAACCCGTAAAACTGCCTATATCCATGTTAGAATGCATCATCAAAAAGACTTATTCTAATTTCGAAACACTTAGAGAGGAGAGGGGGTGGCAATTAGTAACTATCCTAGGGCCCTTAGGAGATAAAATGGCAAAGATGTTTACTGGGTGTTCAATACAGATAAAGATGTATTTAAATCGTTAGATTAGTTTTTATTTCAAAGTAAAACTAAAAATTCTGAAAGATACAGGGGCTACTAAAAGCTAGAACTTTTAATTTCATTTTTTTGTTTTTAAACGTGTTTTCGACACAAATTTTGAACCAACATTACTGCATTATACCTTTAGGTTTGAAAGTGTTTTCCTTTTGCCTTGTTGGTAATAGAGGAGCGAACACTTTTAGAATCCTTTTTTCAGGAAACTGCGGTCACTGATGCAATGATCAAATTTGTGCTTCGCATGAGTTTGCCACAAAAGTGACATGTAAATGTGGCGATCGTGTTCCATGTTAATTATTACTTCGATTGATGGAATAAATTAGTTGCGTTTCAGTGGACTCTCTATAACTCGAATCTCTCCTTAACTCGAACAATTTTGCAGACACGGAGCGGGGGAAATTTCCTAATAAACTCTCATAAAAACTGACTCTCTATTACTCGAACTCTCCTTAATTCATACGATTTCTGAATCCCCGTGGATGTTCGAGTTATAGAGAGTCCAAAATAATATAATTTTCTTTAATAAATCGTTTTAAAAGGAAACCTTAGAACTTTGAAAAACATTCAAACAAAACTTTCCACTCTTATAGAAAGGAAATGTAAGCAAAAGTTTTTCTTCATTAAAACACGGAATAAAGATCGCTCTGCTCCGAAAAAATTATGAAAAGTACGACGTTTTTATTTCGTTTCTCGCTGGTACAGAAAGAGCGAACA
This sequence comes from Candelabrum cocksii, assembly GCA_963930725.1. Classification (NCBI taxonomy): domain Eukaryota; kingdom Metazoa; phylum Cnidaria; class Hydrozoa; order Anthoathecata; family Candelabridae; genus Candelabrum; species Candelabrum cocksii. Next base: position 4,772,096 of record OZ005668.1, on the reverse strand, counting down.
ATTGTAGTTTTGTGCGGAAACATTGTCATGGAGATATATACATCGTTTGTACCGAAAGAAAAATATATGTGCCACATTTACAACAGCATAGCGTGTGCGTTGATTGGTGCATGTTAACGTTGTAATCAGTATTTATTTATATATAAGTGTCCCTTAAACGATCTTTAATCTTTCTTTCTTGCAGCGAATTTTCGTTTTAACGCCTTCCCGTTACCTTTGGTTGAACCAATCAGAGCTTTCTTCTTTCCTCTGGACTTTAACGGACCGCCTAAACAGACACGAACACATGCGTCTTAGAGCTGATATCCCGTAATACACTTAAAACAAAAGCGATCGACTTATACAAGAGCAAATGTTTAAAAGAAGTTCTTTGTTGTCCATTTCTTCACTTAAACTGAGACATTCAAATCGAATGTTAGCTTTCATTAAAAAGGGCGGGAAACGCAACTGTGCTAGCGCAGACGAATTCTATGTAAATTATTACTAATTCTACGACTCTTTCGAAAAGTTCACAGTAAGATTCTGTTTATTAGAGGGGGTGTGAATACACACGTTGACAGTCTCAGTTCCGGTCTTTGTTTTTATACAAAATCTATTGTTTTCAGCTCATTTTGCGACCAAAATTTCGACCAAACTCAACAATCGTATTGAGAATTGGTCGAAATTCTGTCTAGAAAACAATAGAAAATGTTAATAATACAGACCGGAACTGTAAACGCATGTATTAAATATTTATAAAGAGCAGACGTCGGTGCAAAACATACAAGTCTCGAACCTTTCTTAGACTTCATAACAGTACTTCTCTGGATCCCAGAGTTGTTCAGGGGGATACCAACATGTGCGGGTGTGCTTCGCTTTGTGGCTGGAGTCTTCAAAATTGAGTCCAGATTGTTGCACACTTTTGCAGGAGAAAATGTTCCTGAAAATATACTCACAAAATTAATTCCTTAATGTCATTTTGCTAATGTTTAACCTCTCATAACGTTGGCCAGGAAGGCTGTGTTCATATTTCCTGGTGGTCTGTATCGAGCAACTGTGTAGTAACAAATCATGTTTTTCTCTTTGATTTTAGCGAAGCCAACGCCGAGTTGTTTGCTGCCCTTCCATACGGCTTGAGTAAAATGACCGGTCGAAGCCTTAAAGGAGTTGTCTGCGAACGTATACGAATATTTGCATACTTCGTCGTACCTTAAAAAGACGAATTAAGTTATTTGCAATTAGAAAACCAATTTAATCTAACAAGACCAGGAGAAAGTCTACAAAACGCTACGAACAACCAATGTTTACCACATCTTAGTTGGTTCAGAACCACTATAAACCCTATCGTCTGAGAAACAAGTGTATGCAAGGTTTTCTCCATCTCCTTTGCGCACTGATGAAGGTGCATGGTGGAGTTGTCCCGATTTTGCGATATGCTGCGCGTAACTAGCCGCATCTTTGTTCATCGTTTCGTCTAAGGTCATGGGATCTGCCTCATGAATTTTGCGAACGATGTTGTGTGCCTGCAAAGCTTCCTCGGCGAACTTGTTTTCTAAAGATTAAGAGATATTGTAGTTACTCGAATCACCAATGCACGTGTAAAGACGCTCAACATTATATCATGATTTACCGGTAGCTGAGTCCGGTTGATCAGGAGATCCTGGTTCGGGCGTTGGTGAGCCGCCCGGAGTACCGCCTGGGGTTTCTCCAGGTGGTTTGGATGGGTCTGTTGGGGCTTCACTCTCTTCAGTCTCGAGAAGGTCCTTGGCACTTTGCAGGGTATCTTGAACATTCTCGCACATGGCGTCAAATTGGAAGTCTCCTAGTTTCACATTTTCTTTAAATCCAGAAGGAACATTCCCTTTCGGGGTATACAAGGCAACAAATGTTGTACATACTTTCCCATTCTAAATTTCATATCGGACACCAGTTTCAAAACCATTAACAGTTTAAATGCCACATACCGAATTTCTGACGGCTTTAGCCATTCCCATAGTTTTAGAACCTTCCCAGATGACTTGTGTTCCTGGGCCCAATTTTTCGCTTTCAAATGCATTTTCTTTACAAAATGTATCACTCCACCTAAAATACAAAAAAATAATAATTTGCAACCATCAGTTGCCATATTCCAGTACCATTTAAGAACTGCTGCATCTGGAGAAGCATTTTGATCTTGGCATTCGTGAAAAACATTCAATCCCCAATTGGTGACTTCATGCTTTTTCGCATTATTAATGTCAACTGCATCTGCCATATCTTCAGCTACTTCTTTTGCTTTTCTGTCAAGCTCAACATTATTTTTCAAAAGGGTTGTACGATGGAGACTTCTAAATGCATTATGAGCTTTGAGACCCTCGACAACTGGATCTAAACAAATATATGTTCATCATAATTCTGCAGTTTTATGACATATGCAGGGATATATAAGTTGCAAATCTTACCTAATTCCGGAGATTCCTCCTGGGGTTTTGGCTCTTCTCCAGGCGCCTTTGGTTCCTCCCCAGGTGCTTTTGGCTCTTCTCCAGGCGCCTTTGGTTCCTCCCCAGGTGCTTTTGGCTCTTCTCCAGGCGCCTTTGGTTCCTCCCCAGGTGCTTTTGGCTCTTCTCCAGGAGCTTTTGGTTCCTCCCCAGGTGCTTTTGGCTCTTCTCCAGGCGCCTTTGGTTCCTCCCCAGGAGCTTTTGGTTCTTCGCCAGGCAATTTCGGTTCCTCCTCAGGAGAACCTACAGGGGGTTTCCCTTCTTCTGGTGGTTTCCCTTCGGCATCAGGAGGTTTTGATTCAGTAGGATTTTCTCCTGGCAATGGTGGTTCCCCTGGAGGCTTGCCTTCTGTAGGCGGTTTTCCTTCTACAGGTGGTTGTCCATCACCAGGGGGTTTTCCTTCTGCAAGAGGTCCACCAGGCGCTGGAGGCTTGCCTTCTACTGGTGGCTTTCCTTCCATTGGTGGTTTACCTTCAGTCGGTGGTTTACCTTCAACCGGTGGTTTACCTTCGGCTGGGGTGGGTGGCGTTACTTCTGAGGGCTCTTTAGGCTCTTCCGGCACTTTTGGTTCGGTGGGATCCGGTAAGGAAATACTATCAGGAGCTGGTGTTGGAGCTGGTATGCCACTAGGTGGTGGTGTTGGTGTTAGGTTAGATTCACTTTCTTTTTTTGGCTGTATCGGAGCTGAAGAAAGGTATTAGCACATACTAATAAATAAAAACTATTCATCAATATGAAAAACTCACATGTCACTGGAACAGGTGTTGGCGCTAAAAGCAAAAAAATACATAAAGTATATTACAAAAATACCAAAAACTATAAAAAAACCCATAAAATCTATTTAACTCATGGATTGAAAATTAACTTTAACCTGCCAGGGTTGAATTTATTTCTTCGGGTTTAGGTTCCACAGATTTGCTTACACCAAAATTTTTTGGTCCAGACTCAGAAACTCTCCCTACTAGTGGTTTCCGATGACCTACTCATATTAATAACACCGCATTAAATATTTGTGTGTGTTTGATGCGCATTGTATTGTCACTGGACAACAATTTGGCTATAAATATATATTTAGAATACAACGTACTTTGCTCCTCTTCTGGAGTTTTAGCTTCTTCCGGAAATTTGCCTTCTTCGGGCATCTTTGATTCTTCCGGTGGTTTGCCTTCTTGAGGTGCTTCAGGTGGTTTACCCTCCTCTAAAAAAGGTTCATGTAATAGGTTGAAAAGGAAGATCCTAGCATACATAAGCTATTGTACACTGAAAACTAGAAACAATTTGGTTAAAAGCAAACTGAATTATTGAATAAAATAATAGAATTGGCTGTTGCTTAAAACGTGAATTACCTGGAGCTTCCAACGTTTCGTCAGCAATTAGATTTTCAGCACCACACATCGTCTTATCGAATGAGCCTTTTTTAACATTCTGTACATACTTATTAGGAACGTTTCCTGGGGGATAGAACATTGCTACAACAAAGGTACACAGTAAATTTGGTCTTTTCTTTGTTGCATAAGCCACCCCAACTTCTACAGTTTCCTCCCAAAGCAACTGAAATACAGAAAACAAAAACAATTAGGCAGTTATTGTTAATTAATGTCTTTAATTCTTTAGCAATTTAATTTACCTGAGCGGCATCAGGTGCACCTTGAGGCCCCTCCATGTCAAAATTGCGCGGGTGTTCGCACAACTCCCGATACCTAGTAGGTAATATGGTACAAAGAAATTGCAAACACTTTGAAGAAAAAGACGGCAAACTATTTCAGATATATTTAACATTGGACAATTTTATCTTGTAACCATGTTTGACAAAAAGAATGATATCAAATATGGAAAGCATGCTTACCAGTTTGCAACCACATTTTCAGGGGGTATAACCTTTTCAACAGGACTGCATATTTCTTGCATTAATTCGCCAGGTTTTACAAGTGTTCGTTTACGACCAGCTCGCGCAAATTGATTGACTGCTACTTTTGCGTCATCGCCTAACTTTCTACTTGCAGAAATTGGCTTAGCATGGTGTATTTCTCTGAATTTATTGCAGACTTTGAGACAATCTTCTTGGAAATTTTTCTCATCTTAAATAAAAAATATGGAATTCGCATAAACCTATCATGAAAATGAAATTGAAAAATCGTATAGAAGACTAAATGTAAACCTTGATCTTGTTGCTGTTCAGAAACTTCACTTTCAGGTGGTTTTCCCTCTAAACCAGGTGGCTTCGCCTCAGCACCAGGCAATTTACCTTCTAAACCAGGTGGCTTCGCCTCAGCACCAGGTGGTTTTCCCTCTAAACCAGGTGGCTTCGCCTCAGCACCAGGCGGTTTACCTTCTAAACCAGGTGGTTTTGCTTCTGCGCCTGGTGGCTTAGCTTCAGCTCCTGGAGGTTTAGCCTCTGCACCAGGTGGTTTTGCTTCTTCCCCTGGAGGTTTAGCTTCTGCGCCTGGTGGTTTTGGTTCCATATCAGGTTGTTCATCTACAGTTACATGAGTATATTTCAATGAACAAAAACCTTTTTAGCAATCCTTATTAATAAATACCTGGGAATGGTTTTTCTTCCTCGCCAGGTAATTTTCCTTCATCACCTGGTAGTTTTCCTTCTGTTGGTGCATTTGGATCTTCAGGATTGCCTTCAGTACCAGGAGGTTTAGCCTCTGCACCTGGTGGTTTAGCCTCTGCACCAGGTGGTTTTGCTTCAGCAACTGGTGGTCTAGGTTCTAAACCTGGAGGTTTAGCCTCTGCACCTGGTGGTTTAGCCTCTGCACCTGGTGGTTTAGCCTCTGCACCAGGTGGTTTAGCCTCTGCACCAGGTGGTTTTGCTTCAGCACCTGGCGGTTTTGCTTCAGCACCAGGAGGTTTTGCTTCAGCAACTGGTGGTCTAGGCTCTAAACCTGGTGGTTTTGCTTCTGCACCTGGCGGTTTTGCTTCAGCACCAGGTGGTTTTGCTTCAGCACCAGGCGGTTTTGCTTCAGCACCAGGTGGTTTTGCTTCAGCACCAGGTGGTTTTGCTTCAGCAACTGGTGGTCTAGGCTCTAAACCTGGCGGTTTTGCTTCTGCACCTGGCGGTTTTGCTTCAGCACCTGGCGGTTTTGCTTCAGCACCAGGCGGTTTTGCTTCTGCACCTGGAGGCTTTGCTTCAGCTCCAGGTGGTTTTGCTTCAGCAACTGGTGGTTTAGCCTCTAAACCTGGCGGTTTTGCTTCAGCACCAGGTGGTTTTGCTTCAGCACCAGGTGGTTTGGCTTCAGCACCAGGTGGTTTGGCTTCAGTACCAGGTGGTTTGGCTTCTGCACCAGGTGGTTTTGCTTCTGCAACTGGTGGTTTAGCCTCTAAGCCTGGTGGTTTTGCTTCAGCACCTGGCGGTTTTGCTTCAGCACCTGGCGGTTTTGCTTCAGCACCAGGTGGTTTAGCCTCTGCACCAGGTGGTTTCGCCTCTGCGCCTGGTGGTTTAGCTTCCGCAGCTGGTGGTTTAGCTTCCGCAGCCGGTGGTTTAGCTTCTTCACCAGATGGTTTTGCTTGTTCAGGAGGTGTACCTAATCATATTTAAAATACGGGGATAAGAATTTAAAATATTTTAAAAATAAAAAAAAATGTACCGTCGACGTCTTTGCAATAAAGTGCATCAAATGATCCCTAGAATAATATGCTCATGATTATCTCAATGTAATCAATGAAACATGATTACCTTTTTCACATTGTCTAAAAAAGCACCATCAACGTTACCCTTGGGCCTGTATTTTGCAACAACATAGGTACACTTCTGATCATTGAGATCTTTTGAAGCTACTCCAATACCAAGCTTCACACTCTGATTCCAAACAACTTGAGTGAAATGCAATGTACCATATTGTCTCCCTTGGTTAAACTTGTACCCGCCATTTTTGCAAACCTCGTCATACCTGCCATGAAATATTAATACTGTCTTAGAAAATGTTATCATAAAATTTCTTCATTTGAAATAAATCAACATTCTACAATCATACCATTGTTTAACAAACTGGTCAGCAGTAACACCTGTTCTTGCTTCCGTGCAAAACTTAAATATATTTTCCCCATCCTCGCCATCATTAGAATGTTCCAGGTTTCCTTTTTGCGCAAGACTTTTAGCCCAGTCGTTCGCTTTTGCGTTTAACTCGGGATCGATTTTCATTGGAAACGAATTGTGTTTTGCTCGATATGCATTATGAACTGACTCGGCTTCAACCTGAAGCCTCTTTAACATTTCTACAGAAAATCGATACCAATTTCAGTTCGATATAACAATATTTTAATATTGAAATATAATTTTTCATTTCAATTCGATAAAGTATGTGTGTTAATAGTAGGAGTGGTACCCGCCTCAACAGTCAACACCCAAAGTCTAGAGCTAAAGAAAAGGGGATAGAGACCCTCGTTACCCAAGGGTAATTCCAGACCATGTACAACAACAACAACAAAATTTTTATTTTCCAAAAACAACATGTCACCCTTATGTCTCAGATTTCCTGAAAATTTCATGGCCATAGCTTTTACTGTTCGGTTTATTTCTACATCACTAGTTTACTTTTTTTGTTTCTTTGTATCTAATAATTGAAAACACATGCATGCTCGTTTTTATTTAACGTCTTAAAGTGACTTAATGTCTAAAGATAACCGCTCACCTTCATCCTGAGAAATAACCCCAAGACTATACGCATTTGGTGAATTTTTAGCTTCGGCAACAATGTTTGGCAAATTCTCACACGTGGTTCTTTTGTCAAACACGCCTTTTCTCACATTCTCCTCGAACCGTCGCATTATACCACCTTTTGGTGAATATCGGCAACAGTAATAAGTGCATTTAAAATCTGAATTATTTCCCATTCTCTGATGTTTCACTGCACGTCCGCATCCAATCTCAGTTGTAGTGGCCCAAATAACCTATTTTTAGAACAAGCAGTAACAAGTTGAATTACCTGGCATTCCACAATACATTATTTTAAAAACATCACTACTGTAGTTAACAGCCGCAATATTTTCCTACAGTACAGTATAGTACATTTGTCTATCAAAATAAAATAAATATTCTATTCGAAAAGAAATAATGTGTTTTTCCAATTAAAAATCAAAATCCCTACTTGACAAAAATGTAAGACATTTTTCGAGTTGAAGTCAGTAATGGGAAAGTCCACATTGGAATTGCATATTTCTCTGTACCTAAAAAGACAGCATATAACTAAATGAGTCAGGTTTATTAATTATTTTGAAAATAATATGCCATATTTTTCTCGTATCTCGCGATAACTACTACTTATGATATCTTATGAACATGACAACTCAATGATTTTACGATTACATTATTCTAACATTCGCACGGGTCATATTTTGCACTCTGTTTTTAACCAATAGGAATCCCGGGAATAGTTGCTTTAACCAATCAGAAAAGATATTGAATTTTGCACTCCTTTTAGCCAATCAAGAAAAAATATTGAGTTTTGCACTCCGAAATATGATATATATTTCCTCGTGATTAGCCAATCACGTTACAGATATTCACGCAACCTATTGACAAGTTTATATTATTTTCAACTAATTCTAATCTAGCACCCCTAATTATAAGGTTTCTATAATAAGTTACGCACTAATCAATGCGCTGATTAAAAATATTTAAATGTTACCAATCATTGACTGATTCTTCAACCGGTGCAATTGTGTGATCTTCCTTACAGTTGTAAGCTAAATTTTCACCCACACCTTGCAATTCCATGTCGGAAGCATGAGTTAGATTCTCTATATCAGCATTGGATTGGGCCTGTTTTTGCGCGGAGGCTGCCAGTTCTGTGTTCCACATTAACTGATCTGTTTGGTGAACGTCTTTACGCAACTTATTATGAACCTTCAAAGCAACGTCTTCCCATGCTTGTAAACCAGCTGTAATGCAAAGTAGCCATTTACACCACAAAAGTGGTCTTTCATGCACAGTGAAAAAGAACGTGGGTTCTTTCTTTTATTATTATTTTTCATATTTATATATTATATTTTTATGAATTTTATATATAAAAAAATTTCTTTACAAATGTTTCAAACAAGAAAGAATTCACTGGAAATCACATACACAATTAAGATTTCTCTTTAACTCACGTGTATCTTTCTTCAAAGCTCCGAGTTGTGAAGACATGCCAATGGGGGCAACACCATAGGATAACGGTTGTGGATACATAGAGGTTTGTGCTGGCATTTGAGCATAAGATGCAGTCTGTTGGAACGGGTAGCCATAATTCATTGGTGAACCCATCATGTCATACATAGGCATTCCATTATATGGTACACTGCCATATGGCACACCTCCGTAAACATTCCGGCTATAGGGATTGACTGTTCCCAACAGTGATTTTGCATTTCCTCTAATATTTTGCGGAGCAGCACTAACAGGGGAAGAAACAGCTTTGGCCACTCCAGTGTCTGGATCAATGTAAAACTTGGCAGGGAACCTGTAATATAAAGATCTTCTCTCCAGATTTTTAGCTGTTGATCTTCGTTTGCGTAATGCCTTTCTCATGGATAAATCCCCTGAAATATGTCACAAACAGATTTTATAAAAAGATCAGAAGGTTTTAATGAAATTTAAACTCATTTAGATTTAAAAGACTATACCAAACATTGAATGAAAGCTTCTTTTCTTTCTTTTAGAATCTCCCATTTTTTCTTTGCAATATTCTTTGGTATTATTTCCAGGTTTGACATTCTCCTTATAGGAAATATACTTAGTAGGCGGTGCTGCATCTTTTTCAATGATATTGCCTAAAACACATAGAAATTCAACTTAATTTATAATATTTAAAAAGTTTCATTGCACACTAATTTATAGAAATATACCATATAAGAATATTTAGTCTCAAAATCACTGAAAATTTAAGAATATCATAACAATAACACCCAGGCTCAGGTGCCAAGTGAATAGGTAAATGTGTGCTAAGAATAATTTAAGAATAATAGAGGATCAAAAAAAATTTCAACATTTATATAAAAAATTGTGTATATCAATCAAATGCCAAAATGTGCATTTGCATTTTTCATCAAGATTAAAGGAAATAATTTATCAGGGAAAATAATAATAAGGATAATACAAATATAGAGGAAATATAAAGGAATTTTCAAAATAGTAAACAAAGATGTGTACGACAATCCTACATTACAGTCTACAAATTACAAACTCAATTATTCATATGAATTTTGTTTTTAAATGTTGAAAAACTCTTTGTAAACAAGATGATAGAGGGAAAATTTCTAAATAGCTTAATATAATTTGTGTGGCAATGTTTTATTGATGTATATATATATTTTTATTTACATATTGAATTTATTACCAAATTTATGCTATAAAACATAATAGCTAATTGGAATTGCCAAAAAAAACGTCAAGTAACATACATGATCAATAACAAGGGAAATCATCAATGTTACAAAAACATGATAAGAAACTAAACTAGCAAACCTTAAATTTAACTAGTTACCATTTGCATTTGTTCCTTGGACTATTTATTTCAGTTTATTTCTTAATTTATACGTCCAGACTTTTCGCACAAAAGTACATGCGATTGATTGTTAGTTTGCGAGCACATGGGCTTGATTTGAACTTTGACCTTTTTCGTTTTCCGTAAAAATATGAAATACATCGCATCGAAAGTGTTGGGCACTAACAAAATGCAGTCGACTCCCGATACCTCGAATACTCGATATCTCTAACCTTTCCCCCGGTATTCGTACTGTTTTTCTCTCGTTATCACGAACATCTTCTCAAACTTTCAGAAATTCTGGGCGAGATTTTCGCGTTTTCAAATGTTTTGATAACGTTCCATATTTTTCAAAATTTGAAATTTCGAAAAAAGTATTTTTTAAAAAGATTCATTGATTTTCTCTGTCTGTGCTAAACGCGAAAACATGCCGCTCGAAACAAAGAATTCTGTAGTAGAAAGAACAAGACATTAAAAGACCTGGAGAGAGGGATGTCTAACAAAGAGGTAGCCCAAAAGTATGGTGTGCCAAAGAACACAATATGTAACAACCAAATATCGCGGCATCACTGGAAGAGTTGGAGTTTAAAGCATCTGATTGTTGGCTGCATAATTAGAAAGAAAGGTCAGTTCTGTTTATTTGTTCTTCATTCGAGTTTTTACAAAGCTCCTGTTTGAGTATTTCTTTTCTCTTGACAATATTCAACAAGCAAGGGACTTTTATTCATTTCATTCGCCATCACCGAGATTAACTGCCGAGCATAACTGACTTCCATATTTGACGTGACAATACTAGGAATGGAATCATCTTCATTAATACTTAGACATGTCAGTTCCGTTTTGTCAAACCTTACACATGCAACAAGAATGAGTCACGTACGAATATCTTATTTCATGTGTCTTCTTTTTAGGAATGGCAGCATCAGCCTTAAAACCATCTCCGGCAAAAGTACCTCCGTTGCGGATGATATGACCGCCCCTTGGAACGAAACTACACTGCCAACATTGCTCTCAAATTGCAAAAACTATTTGAAAACATTTTCAATGCTGACGAGTTTGGCTTGTTTTAGTGCCAGTACATAACAATCAGGAGTGAAGTATTACGGGTGAAAAATATTATAGTCAGACTAAGAAGCATTGCAGCAGGAAGTGCAACGGGAGAAAAATTACTCATGTTTATTATCGGCAAACCTAAAACCCCACGATGGTTTAAACATATCAAACAACTTCCTTGCAGATATCGGAATCAGCGAAAATGTTGGATGACCACGGAACTTTTTACAGAATTGGTAAAGAAGTTTGACTCTTTGTGCTCAGGGATAGGAATGCTGGTGGATGATTGTCCTGGCCATTCAAACATCGAAAGACTGAGCAACATTAACCTGATATTGCTCCCCTCTAGCACCCCATCTTTCCTTCAGCCAATGGATCAAGGCGTATTTAACAGCTTTAAAGCTCATTTCCGTCGAAGAATTGTTCGTCTGTGTATCAAGGATGTCGATAAAAACGAATCTCTGTGGAAAATTTCAATCCTTCAAGCAATGAAGAATCTTGTTTTTTCTTGGAATAATGTGTTAAAGGAGATCGTCAATTGTCTTTAAAAGGTTGATATTAGCGACTCAAGCCAGCAGATGGCGGAAGTTGATGATGATGATCCGCTCCAATCTTTGACAGAAGAGCTTGACCATTAGCGAGAGGTAGATTGGTAGTCTTTCATTGGTTTAGACTGTGATGTAGTAACCACTTGTTCACCAGCTACTGATGCTGAAATCGTTGCTCAGATTTTAGAACCCGATTTTGAAAAGGATGATGATGAAGTCAACGAAAGTATAGATGTTGAAGCCCCATCACACCCATCTGATGTTCAATTAGAGGATGCGTTTGAAACGCTTCAAAATGTTTCGCTATAGTCCAAAATACGGAAATGAGATACAATCCCTTCCACTGAAACTTGAAGATCTAATGAATATGGAAAAGATAGGTAGTTTGAAGCAACGACAGGTTACAGATTTCCCCCAAAAATTGTAGCCTGGTCATTATTGATTTTGTCACATAGAGAACATAATGTTCTAGCGAAATTTAGGTGATTTTCTTTATTTTCAACTTCTCCAACTTTCCCCCCGGTCCCGCGAGAGTTCGAGGTATCAAGAGTCCACTGTAGGATATAAACAAACAACTTAAACAGGGCCGTCGGAAGAGTTTGGTGGTGATGGGAAGGGGGCTTTTGCATTTACATTTTGGTAATAGTAACATCAGGGTTCGAATCCGTATCCTAGGACTTTCAATAGAGCACTTAATAGATCTTTTGTTTGTTTTTTTATAAAAGAGCAAAACCGCTCAGAATTAATATCGGCAATGTTTGTTTTCAGAAGAATTAATGATATAACATTTTGAATTTCTACTTTCTAAAGAAGGTCAACTTTATTCCATCTGAATTTTGCACAAGGTTTAACTTTTCTGTTTTCTCATTGGCTGCTACGCTCCTGATTTTAAATATTCTTCAAAGCATGCCATTATGCGATGAGAGTTTATTTCTTCATGCTAGCATGCTCATTTCAAGGGAAATGAAGGAAAGAGTGTTACACGATGATGAAAAGGTTGTCAGAACATACAAAATAATGTATTTGAATAAATGCATGTTATATCATGCTTCTTTCTCCAGATTTTAACCTGTACAAAATTATATAGATCCTGTTGCGTACAAGCCTTACATTTGCTTCGATTGTGATAGCCAATAAAAATAAATTGTACAATTATCCAGGACTGAGACAGAGATGAATTTTAACATTTTGAAATTTATTAGCGGCAAGTTATAATAAACGTAAATAATGAGGTTTTAATTCACCGACATAACCGTTATACGATATCATCAATTCTGGTCTGCAGTTCTAACGTCTGACCCACGCTTTTATTCTTCTAACTTAACGTCTCGGGAGATATATGCACACACTATCTAGACCCGAATGCGCCGTAACATCGCAAGTGTATTGCGTGAATTGCGTGTATTGCACTAATCAAGGGCTGTAAAGTTTGCTAAGTTAAAACATGTCAAGTAAACTTTTTGCGAGTTTTAGGGACGTCCAATTCAAAAGATTAATGCTCGCTAGAAAATACCTACCAGAAATTCTAACATTTTCTTCTTTGACATCGGCTATTTATGTCAAACATAAGAATTCAAAATTGCTCTAAAACTTAGTAGCAAATGACTCATATATACCTGGGGATTGAACAATCATATATACCTGGGGGATCGAACAGCGCCACCACAAAGTTGCACGTGAGATCTTTATTCTCCGTACTTTTGGCTGAACTTTTGCCGATCCCGAGTCGTGTTGAATCTCTCCACACAAGTTGGCTGAACGCAAGCGTTTTGTCGTCTGAACGCTCGAAAGACATGTTATCGTCACACACTTCGTCGTACCTGAATGAAAGAAGGTTTTCCCAGCATAAAACTTATTGTCAAGAGTTTGCCAGAGACTTTATCATTGCAAAATCACGATGTGATGGCATCGCTGGCGATATTTCCTCTTCAGCGTTTAGACAAGATTACGAATGTAAGAACAGAACGATCAGAAAGTCTCATACAAATAAATTACGAAAATTAACTGACGCAACTACATTCTAGAACACGTATAAGTTTGTTACTTGGGGAATAAAAGTTTCGGAGAATTTGCTTTATAGTAGAGATATATTATTGCCTGAAACTTTATTTTTAAACATAAACCAGAACTTCTTCTATCGCATTGATCTCGTTAATAATTAATTACCAAGCAGTCGCGACTTCGTCTGGTGTAAGGCCCTTCTTAACATTCGTGCACAACATAAAGGTGTTCTCCCCGGGTCGCGGGATTTTGGGTAGTTCTCCATTTTTCGCTGCTTCATTGGCTAACGTTTGAGCAGTTTTCATTTTTGGTGTGTTTAAATCCAATTTCGGCGCATTGTGCTTCTTCCTAAGTTCATTAATCTTGTCCAACAAATCCTTGTTAAATTCCCCCGTGCATCGGACGTTCAACAGTACATAGAAAAAAAGAGGCACGCAATAATTCCATCGTGCGACCCTCATTCTTATTTTCTATGTTCTCCCTTTATCTCTAAACCATTTTTAATGTCTTGTTCAGTTTGTTGAGCGGTCGACTACAATGCTGAAAACTGTACATCGGCAGTAAGCTCATTAGCCGTATGAAAGGTTGAATTGAAACACCCGGCTGCCTGTGTATAAACAATTGAGGTGTATTCCCCGACATGGTTTCTGTTGCGTAGATTTTCATGAATCTCGACACAAACCAAATGCAATTAAACGCTGCGAGGGCGCTTGTAGTGAAACTAAAAACTTTTTGAAATTTTCTCGTAAAAGGGTAGTCTGACCGTTACATTTGAATAAGTAATTTATTTAGTTTCTTTGAAGTTGCTCACCCGTAAAAGCATCTACTGACAGAGGAAGGACTTATTTGAAGAGCACCTTCAGTAAACAAAAACAGTTTTACGTTTATTTCCCCACCACTTCACAAAAGAAACTTTTCCACATTATTTATTTGTATCGTGACCTAACCCTAACCCTAACCTAACTCAACCTAACTACAGTCTGACCTGGTCTCTATTGTTTTTACGAAGAAAAAAATATAAAACAAGCTGACGGGGGAAAAGTTTTTATATTGAAGGAAACGTGTTTTCAATCTATTTTTGGTGGGGGAAATATGGGAAAGTACTCAATCACGTCTGGTTCACGATGTAGATAAATATACAAATTCATTTCACCTTAAAACGCAACAAAACAATCTCAAAATAGAACGCCTTTTAAAAGCAGGAAATAGTGACTTGCGCTACGGATGGAAGCCAAGATGACTGCATTACATGCTTCAAAGAGGGTAAACCTTGTCACGAAGGCCGTACAATGCTGAAAGAGCAGTTTGAATATATGAATACGGAGCAAGCAAACCCGTTTCAAGCCGATGGTAGTGATATAGCTGACGCGAGTCCAGACATGTTACTCGTCGACGAAGACAAGGAGGTGACAAAGATGTGGAAATAGATATTTTGTGAAAGAAAAAAAAGTGTTTCTATTAAAAACCGCCTTTTATTTATGTTCAATTTTTCTGAATTGCAAATTTCAGCGCCCCCCGCGAATTAGCTCCCACCCTAGAACCTCGAAAATTAACTAGGCGCCCGGGCGCTTAATCGAGGCATTACGGTATGCGAAATACAAATTTTCCCACTAGTATATCGAACATTCGCTATGTTGAACTTTTTTGCCGCTCCCATGGTGGTCAGCGGATGTCGACTGAGATATTCATAAATTCACAATGGAAAAGGAGCTCAATAATCAAATTGCACTTTAGATTAATTAATTACACAAAACAACATCTCATGTATATCAGCATGTGAATGTGAATGCTAGTACTGATTTTTAACTTCGTGGGTATGCGAGGAACAATAGGAAAACCTTCCACTAAGATTTCCAGTATATTGCTGTGTGCCACAATTGCCCATATTCGGTAAAGTCAATGAAGATGTTTTTTAACATAAAGCTGTTATTGCATTGCCATTTACTTGACAGCTCTTAGGCCCGGGTTAAACGTCGCGCTTCTCATGTGCCGAACCTAATTGATGAATTAAGCACATGAGAATCGCGACGTTTAACTTGATTGAGTGCAGCAGAATTGATTTAGCGCGACTGCACGGCTCTGACTCGACTGACGTTGCCGTGCTACACGGCAAAAGCGCGACATCAAGTTAAACGTCGAGCAGATCATGTGCCGAACTGAATGCATAATTAATTCTTATTAATTTTGAAGCCAAACCGAGGCCAAGCATGCGCAGACGTGAGTGTAAATTAGGCGCCAAAACAAAAAGTGCCTAAACTTTCGTTGTGGAGATCGTAACCATCCTCCGCTTTGTTTTCACAATATCGGTTATTCATCTGCACTTTTTGATTAAAATCATTGAAATTATGGCGTCTAATTCAAAAAATATAGACGATTGCGAGTCATGTATGAATCCCACTAAATATATTTGCATCGTTTGCGGTATACCAGTCTGTACAGCCTGTTCTCTGGAAGAACTAGATGAAGACACTAGAGGCTGGATGCCATTTAGAAGTGTGGGCTACTGCTCAGCTTGCAGACTGGAGCAACTTAATTCAACACCACCAAGGTATGTCAGACCATTTTTCAACATCGTAACCACTAGGGATTTTGCTCTCACAAGCCCAACAATTGCCACCGTATTGAAGAAAAATGCCCATACTTAAGGTGTACTGGTATTTTACATTTTCAATCTTGGGCATGTTCTAACCTTTTTTCTTGTGTAGTGCATGGGAACATGGCCAAACTATAATCATATATCATTTTATGTTACAGCATTAGCAGTAACAATGACGAAGAAGAAGATATTGAAAGCAGGGATGATGAAATTGATGATTCCCCTCCTGCAAAAAAAAAAGAAATCAGGCAAGAAACCAGGAAGAAAAACAACTTGGCCTGAGAGTCTGTTAAACGACCTAATTGATGTTATTATTTCGGACGAATATTTAAAGAAGAGACTAATTTTTCAAAATGTTAAGAATCAAAAAAATGCCGAAATATATACAAAAGTGCTGAAAGAACTAAAGAAGCGCTTAAGTGCAAGAAATGAGGAGTTTAAGTACACAGTTACCCAGCTCCGCAACAAATTTAAAAAAACAATTGCAGAATGGAAAAAGGCTGCTCTGGTGATGAAAACTGCCAGTGGCATCAAGCGATTCCAAGAAGAGAAGAACTATGGGCCTTGGTTCAATCGGCTATTTGCGTTAGTGAAGACAAGGGAAAGCTGCCAGCCAGAGCAAGCAATTGAGCCAGGGCAGCAGTCTCTTAATTCCTCACTAGATAAATCTGAAACCTCTATTGAGTCAACACAAGACTTTTTTGTTCCTATTAAGAAAGATAACAAGAAGAGCTCTTCCAAGGAGAAGCAAACACAAGAGCTGGTGGGTATTATGAAGCAACTTATTGAGAAAGACCCCATGAAAGATTTTTTGAAATATGCAAGGGAACAAGAAGAAAGAGACAGGGAGCATGAGCTTGCCATGGTCAGGTTGATTTTGGCTCAACCAACAACGCCATATCAACCACAGCTAATTCATGCTCCCCATCCAGAATATCAGCCCACCCAGCAATATTCTAGTTGCAACAATCCAACTTATGGCTTAGCTGGTCAAGGGTCTTCTTCTCTTGGAAGCTTTATGCAGGAGCTGAATGATTTTACTGACATATCTGCAGATAACGCAAAAAACTGTAAAATGTTGAAGCATTAAGTATATTTTGTTGTGGATTCTGGCTAGTATGAGTTCAAATGTTGATCTTGATATTCGGAAAGTTTGCTTGAACCGCTTGTTATCATAGGTAAACCAGACTTTGTCCCACCATCCTGTATTTCTTGGCAACCTTCGGCATGACCTCTTCCGTGTTTTGGTCTTGTTATTCATAAATAAAGACATAGCTGCCGACAGAAGAAACTTCAAATGAAGCAATCTTTGCTGTAAGATAATTGCCATCTCTTTCATTAATAATCTTCGACGTTTTCGACGCTTTGATATCAAGTTTCTAATCAATAATATTTTAGTTCTGTCTTGCCCCGCCATTTTTGCAAGTTTTGATTGACAGCTGTTGCTTGGATACAGAAGGATTGGATGTGTCAATCAGTCTATTGAGCTCGACGTTTAACTTGGTGTCGTGCTTGAGTCGCGCTTTTGCCGAACTCAATCATATTAGGTTAGGCACATGAGAAGCACAACGTTTAACCCGTTTAGAACGCTGAAAGAAACAGTATGAACCATGCATGAAAAGATTTTACGGTGGCGAAGAAACACTTTCGCTTTCTCAGTTAAAATAGATACCCTAACTAAAAAACGTACAAATAGAAAAACCAGTGCAAAGGCAAAAATCGTCAAAAATATTCTAGGATGATATATTAAATTCTCTGATTATTTTGCGAATAAACAAATCACACATTTAGATGCGGGGAAGAGCCAAGAACATCGGTACTATCTCAACAGCGGAGAAGAGGAAGGAATTTTAAAATCAGCACACAACAAATTGAAAGTGAATGAGCGTAAAAATTCAAGTGACGTCACAAAGAGGGTCGTTGATGTTTCGACTCGAAGAGACTGCGTATAAGGTAGACTTGCAGGAGCGCGACGGCAAGCATGACAACGCACGATATCAGCGAGAACCACGTCACCAACGATAAGTTGCGTTCCTGTATGAGACGATGGCGCTTGTAACGAGATTTAAAGATCGCCTGTAATTGATTGATTATTTCGAACTTGATTCCGATGCCTTCCAGCGACTTCTAAAAATAAACACTTCCGTAGACCACCACCTTGTGTCCACCAAAAATGAATGAAAATGGAGTTACTTAGTGAATAGTGAAACAAGCACTTATTCCCATTTTCTCGGGTATTTTAGAAAAGAAAACGCCAGGTTAAAAAACCCTCAGTGAATACCATCCTTCTAACCACCTCTCACCATGATCAGATTGGCGTCATCGTAGTCGTCCTTCGCCAAATCCAAGCCGGGAAATAACTCTTCGTGATCCAAACCCGTTCTATTGCCCGTTTCGTCGATGCCCAAGTCAAAATAGACGACTTTATCTGAAAACATGCTGAACGTGTTATCGAAGCAGATTTCAACGGGTCCATCTTCAGTGATGGTCATCTCCTGGCTGATCTCTGTGCGTTTCTCTTCCTTCAAGTATATCTCGCCGTTACTAAACGACTTTATGACCACAGTAAGGTCTATCTCTCCTCCGCTTAACACCTGGGAAAATAAATCCATTCTGATACTCCCTGGTTGCACTTGCAAAACCAAATCCTAAGAAGCTCTCCGATGAATTTTCAGTGAATTATCCGGCGATAGCGAAATGGTAATGCCGTTCGTCTCTTAACCGAAAGGTTAAGAGTTCCATACCATGCTATCACAAAGTTGTTTAGTGAGCGGTTATAAATAAACAACGCCGTATTTCATCAAAAAAAATTAAATACACTAAAGCTCCGGGTCGAGGTTTTTATGATAATGCTTAATGAGCGTTCTGGAAGCCTCGTTAAAAACAAACAAACAAACAATTAATAATAAAAATTTGAAAAAAATGCCACCTGTGCATCAAAATCCATGACGTCATCTTTCGAAAGAACCCTATAAAAACAATCCTTCCTCCCAGCCCCCACTAGATACTGGATACCATCTTCAATTTCACTTGAAACCATGGCGACCATGAACAACCAACAGACTGTTGCAATTGCATTCATTATCTACGCGAAACAAAAACAACATGTGCAAGAAAACCATGCGAAGAGAACACGCTGTTAGTCTACTATCACATCATACAAAAATCATATTTACAATATTATGTTAAAAATAAAACAACAAAAAAAAAAAAAAAAAACCTTAAACAATAGAATAGGTAAAAAAATCTTCAAACTGAGGAGCAAAAAATTTAAAAAAAAATTGCTAACCGATAAAACAACAGAAGCAGACCAGCTTTTTAAAAACATATCTTTTCAAAACTGGAGTGTTATAAAAATTTGCCATCCACAAAAGACAAAATATCCAATACAAGACTTCACGTTTTCCAATAAAAAAATGAAAAATTCCGTCAAAAAATAACAATAAAAAACAAAATTGAGTTTCACAATAGTTTTCGGTTTTAGTGGAAGCCAAAAGACACAAACAAACAAATAAACAAACAAACAGGAAATGCTAGTGGTAAAAATTAATATCAAATCGTCCAACAATTAAACACATCTAAATATGCATACTCAAAATATTAAGTTAATTCTGGTTTAAAAAAAGAGAGATATTGCTTCAAATTTATGACAAAGAAGTCTATTTTCTGTTAACGAATATCAAAGTGATGTTGTATTTCAACCCGCCACAATGACAGAACTCTACATAGATTCGCTTTCCGTTTTGACATCGCTTAAAGCCGTGGTTAAATGGCTCATGGTTGGACGCGGTTCGTCAACAGACAATGTTAATTCGGTGGCCATGCTTGAATCTTGCATGAAAATTTGAGGGTCGGTATCTTCGATTTGAAAAGATTGAAATTGTTCATTGGTTTGCATGAGGTTGGGCAGGGGTCTTGATATGTGTGTATGGTTGTGAACGGGTAGTAGGGTGCTAGCGGCAAAGGAGAGTTGAGAAAGACCCATACACTGATGGCAACCATTGACAACCGGTTGGGTGTTCATCGTCTCCGATTGCAGTGGCGACAATGTTAATGCGTCAAGTTGGTCTTGCACACCAGAACCTGATATTATATATATACAGTACAATCCCGATAACTCGAACCCCCTTTAAGTCAAACTCGCGTTAATTTAAACTGTTTTGCAATTCCCCTCTCCTAATAGTTTCTCATAAAAACTCCCGATAACTCGAACATTCGTTATCTCGAACTATTTTACTCGGTCCCTTGGGAGTTCGAATTATCGGGATTATACCGTATAAATAATGCGATGATAATTTCAATGAAACCAGAAAAACTAAAATACCAGTACATTGCAATCGAAGATTACCTCCTAAAAGCATTTCTTGCAACAGGTTATCAACCTTTGCAACGCCAAACAGGCGAGCAAACTGCAATTGTTCCACCATGCTTGAGGCGGTAGCTTGTAACGTTGGAAGCAACAGCAGTAGTTCGCCAAATTTCCCCCTGCATTCGAACAAACGATCGTTAATGTAATCTTCCATGGAGGTCTGAACTTCAAAACGTAGCCGCTTGATTTTCTTTGTGTCACTTAAACCTCGAGCATCTGTCCAAATTCACACAAAATTCATTACATACTAATTTATTATTTAAGAATTTTTAATCTCTGTGCTAAAAATTCGAATGATGCAGAGGAGAGTAAGTAAAAGATCAATCATCCATCAATCACCATGAATTAGCGTATGAAATATTACCTGGATTGAAGAACACAATTGCTTTCAAACAAGCATACTCCGTATCATCCATGTCCAGCTCAATCATCGGCGTGACGATCTCGTCGATAATCTTAATAGCGATCATTCGAATCTCCAGTTCAGGTTGCTCGCGTGAAATTATCAGGTCGTTGCCCAGCAACAGTGCATGTTTGTACGCCATCGAGCGCCTGGCTACACCCAACACTAAATGTTCACTTGCGTGCGCGCGCAATAACGACACTTGATCGTCGAGTGGTAATTCGCAAAACACAGGGATGTACTTGGCCCATTCGACAAGGACTAAGAGCTGTTGTTTCATTGATTCTACAATATCGTTGCTGGTTGCTTCTCTACCCTGCTCAACATCTAAAAAAAAGTTCAGCATTTCTCGCAATTTAACAGAAATGATGCTTCTCTACGAACTCACAAGCTTCATATGAAAGATCTTTCTTAACTTTAAAAGGTTATCTCATACGCATAGTGCAGGCATGCCAATTGCTAAATTGAGTAATAAAACAACTGATTCTTATGAAAAACACTTTTGCGGTCCATTGAAAAATTGTATACCTGATGGTGATTGGGCGGGTCTTGAAAGCATTTCTGCAGACACAAGCATCTGCGGTGAAAGCACACGCTCCGAATCATCAACTGGTTTACTTCGAGTGATTTTATCTCGTTCGTTCTGAACGGCTAACAAAGGAAGTAATTTAAAATAACATGTTTGCAAGATTAAATGCAAAACCCAAGGAATTGAAAGTGATTCAACAACAAGAAATAGAAATCAACTTTAAAAATTCTTGAGACCAATGGAATGAATCGATTTTACTAAATAAAATCTGACCACCATGATTTTTTTTTTGGGAATGAAGACAAGTACCTTCACGCGGTCATTTCTGTAAGTACCAAATTTTTGGGAAACAAAACTTGTCAAACCTGAAGCTGAAACCATTAAGTGCGATAACCCTATCAAAATCAATATCGATGCAATCCACTCAACCAGGACTTCCTCCTGACCCCCACTTGGCGCCCTTTTCAGGGCGGGCAGCGAAAGCTGTCAAGGGCGACGGAGCGACAGTCCTACATCTGAATGTGGAAGGACCGACCAAGGCAAAGTTGGATGTAATTGAGAGGCTCGCCCATGAAAACAATGCTGCCATCATTATGGTATAAGAGACGCATTGCGATTCACCAGCTAAACTGACTATCCCTCAATATCAGCTTGTGGCTTTCACAACCAGCCGCATCCATGGAATAGCAACCTTCGTCGAGCAAAGTATTGCTTGGAGCAAGGGAACTAGGAGCCCACAGAATTCCCCAATAGAATGGGTTTCTGTAGAAGTCCAGGAACCATGTACGTCAATGTCTACAAGCCACCAACTGCACGACTGCAACCTTCATCCCTACCCCACTTCCCGGCTCCCTGTGTGTATGCAGGTGACTTCAATAGCCATCACACGAACTGGGGCTACCGTTCCAGCAACCAGGACGGGGAGACACTAGCCAACTGGGCTTCGACAAATGTACTCTCACTCCTATACAATCCAAGGGACCCAGACAGTTTTCTGTCAGGCCGCTGGAAAACTGGCAGCAACCCAGATCTGGCTTTCGCTAAGATCTCCCCAGGACACATACTTCTAGAACGATGTGTTACATGCAGGTTTCCAAGATCTCAACACCGAGTATCACTCATCTCTCTAGCTTCGTTGTTGCAGTACACCTCATGTAAGCAAGCGCGGAGATGGAACTTCCGCAAGGCTTGCTGGAAAATATTTGCTGATGAAACTGAAAATCTTGCAAGAAACCTGCCACACCCTGAGCACCTTCATCCTGATACTGCTTACCAGTCATTTACCAACATGCTAATTCGAGCAGCAAAAAAGGCAATCCCACGTGGGTTTCGTATAAATTATATCCCATGTTGGGACGAAGAATGTGAAGATTTGCTTCATCGGCTCAATGAGTCTACCTCTGAAGCTGACGTCAAATATGCCACGGACGAACTCGTAAAACGTCTGGATGACAGCCGCCAAGCATGCTGGATTGAAGCCGTAGAATCCATTGACTTCACCCACTCCAGTAGAAAAGCATGGAACACCATAAATCAACTCACTGGCAGTTTAAGATCCCAACCTACCAAGTGTCCAGTTTCTGCAAACGCCATTGCCTCGTGATTGGTAAAGAATGGTCGTCACAAGCAACATGATCGGTCATTTCAAGCAGAAATAAACAAAAGTATGTCTGATTACTGGAAAAACAGCATGACTGATAATTCAAACTTGTCCAGAAACTTTTCTATGAAAGAGATGTGGGAAGCCATACAGCAGACGAAAAGTGGGAAAGCGCCTGGACCGGATCTAATCCACCCAGAATTCCTACTGCATGCCAGCAAGTCAGCTATCGAATGCCTGAGATCCTTCTTCTCCTCCTGTTTAAAATCACTAAAGACTCCAAGGTTCTGGAGGAGAGCTACCATGATCGCCACTCTGAAACCAAACAAACCTTCTGATGATGCGAAGAGCTATAGACCTATCTCCCTGCTGTGTCTCCCATATAAAATCCTGGAGCGCCTAATCCACAGCCGCCTCGAGCCCATCATTGATCCCCAGCTACCACCGGAGCAGGCTGGTTTCAGACAAGGAAAGTCTACGGTAGACCAGGTTGTTCTGCTCACTCAAGATATTGAGGATAGCTTTCAAGCTAAGCAAAAGTCTGGCGCTGTATTCCTCGACCTAACTGCTGCTTACGATACCGTATGGCACAGAGGTTTAGCGTACAAACTTTCAAAAACTGTCCCAGACAAAAATCTTGTACGCTTTATCCTGGAACTTATTTCCAACAGAAGTTTCACCTTAAAGACAAGTGATGGCCTGCAAAGTCGCATGCGCCGCCTGAGAAATGGTGTGCCACAGGGGTCGGTTTTAGCCCCAATGTTGTTCAACATCTACACGTACGACCTACCCAAGACCATCTCCAGCAAATATGTCTACGCGGATGACCTTGCAATACGAACATCATGTAAGGATTGGAAGCAGGTTGAGAGCAATCTCAACGAAGATGTTTGTAGGCTGTCAACCTACCTGAAAAGATGGAGGCTTGTGATAAGCTTAACGAAGACGGTTTCAGCTGCTTTCCATCTCAACAACAAAAAGGAGCCCGCCTGCCGTTCGATCACTCTCCCAGATACCTGGGCGTAAAATTAGACCATTCGCTAACTTTCAGAAAACACTTAGAAGAGCTGAGAGGTAAAGTGAGTCTAGTGGGTACAACCTGGGGCGCACATACCAACGTGCTGCAAACATCGGCAATCGCCTTGGTGTTCTCACCGGCTGAATACTGCGTAGCTGCATGGGGCATAAGTGCACACACACACTGTGTTGATGTGCCTATCAACAGCTGCCTCAGAACCATCACTGGCTGTCTACACCCAACAACAGAAGACCTAAGACCTAATACCAGTCGCTGGCATTCACCCTTCCGGTATCAGAAGGGACAGAGCAACCTTCTCACTCTGCCGTAAAGCTGCACTAAACCCTGACCACCTTCTACATGATATTGTCGTAGAGAGTGAGTCGCTCCCGCCACAAAGGCTTAAGTCGCAACACCCCTTCCAAGCAGCAGTAAAAGATCACATGCTAGCTGTCCAGGAAGGGATCACACCATCTGCATGGGCAAACAGGAAATGGGAGAAGGCCTGGACAGACAACCTCACACCACTCCACCGATACATTGGTACTACATCGACCTGCCCGCCGGGACTCGATCTGCCGTGAATAGCCTCATCTCGACTAAATCGCCTGTTGACGGGGATCGGCCGTTTTGCATCCAACATGTACCAATGGAAGCTGGTGGAGTCCCCACTTTGTGAATGCGGAGAGGTGCAGACAGCAGGACACATCATCAACGACTGTCCCATCTATCGCCCTCCCAATGGTCCACAAGGTCTACGTGACCTCAATGCTTCCACAAGACGATGGCTGATGTCGGATTGTCCAGACATTTAAATTTGGGCTTCAATACGAGAGAAGAAGAACCACCATGATTGCATTTCCATTTAGCAAGATGCTTTTATTTTCTTGTTTGTCATTTCAGTGGAAGAATAAAGGTTTTTAAAATTTGAATTAGATAAAAATGGAGCTTGTAGTTGTCTTTTTGTGTTGCAGATGTTCTAGTTGTTTATATCTTGTTTTGAAACAAACAATCTTGATCACTAAAACAAAAGCTGAAAATCTTTTCTGAATGGAAAAGAGACATAGTAAGATGGACATAGTATATTATAGTATATTTATTTTTAAAAACTGGAATACCGTTAGGATGATTTGGGAAATCCCACCTCCACCCTGTGGCATGTTTTTCAGATAAATAATAGAGAGGAGAATGCATTTATATAAATATATTTATATATGAAGAAATTTTATATAATTATCCAACTCAACCTCACTCCCACCTTCTTTCTTCATTCCAATTTGAAAACACTTTTTCAAGCGGCAGTAACGACATTGATTTCGATTGTCTTTCACAATATTGCAATCTTTAGAGAATCGACACGAGTACACTTGATTCTTTCGTATACTCCTGCGGAAAAAACCCTTGCATCCATCACAACTAATTGCACCGTAGTGTTTGCCTGTTGCCTTGTCCTCGCAAATTTGACAAACGCTCGAGGGATATAATACGCCGTTACCTGCAAACAAATTTAGCTGTATTTAGGCCGTGAAACATTGAAGCTGCTTAGAGGACAAAACTGTCACCCGAATGATTAATGATTATTATAATAAATAAATATATATGTCAACCACAAACATATTTTAACCATCAGATATAAACATACCAGAGTATAAAAAAACAAAAACTAAAAGTACAGTAGAGCATTATATGTGTAATATATGTTTATTTCATTCAACTGGTGATTGCATTACACATGGAACTTTGAGTTTCGAAAAAAAATATACAGTTTTCCTACAACAATCAGTGCAACAAAAGAGAAGAAGTGGATACATTGCTCTTTTTTTCCTTTTTGAACTTTATGAAACAAAACAACGGTATGCTGCTCGTTACAGAAAATTCATAAGAATCTTGATGCATAAAAATGGCATAATTCTTCACCTCTTGTTAAACTAGGGAGATTAAGAAACAAATCTACAACGGGGACAGCAACAGCAAAAATCGAAAAGGAGACGTCTTGTGTTCCGGTTGACGTTTTCTTATAAAATAGTTAAGTTACAAAAACGACAACACCAAAAATCAACAAACAATTCTTGTTTGTTGATTTTTTTACTAAAAAAAAATGTCATATTACAATTAAAATTACAAACATTCATTAACTTCTTAAACAATGCATAACTATTGTATTTTCAAATCACGCGTTTTAACAAAACGGCAATTTTGATAATTTGAAGTTGTCGCAGCTGTATTAAACATGAATGTTGGGGAAAGCATGCGCAGTTAGATTGTTTACATCACGCGCGTTGCAGTCGCCGTCGGTTTTATTTCTTAATCTCCCTACTGTCTCAATGTTTTAAACTCTCTGTTTCAACTATACAAAAAATAAATGCGACAAAGAATCACACCTTCTGCCATTTGCATGATGATATTGTCAGTCGATATCTTTTGTTTTTTCAACTCTGGTGAATTCATTCTCTAATAATAAGTTGTAATTAATCATTAAAATCATAATGCAATAAGAAATATTATCATGATTATTATTATTATTACTATTATTATTTTCAGTTCAAAATTTTTCTCATAATTCTTCCATCAACAAAAAATATATCCAGTCGGCTCTGGATAAATGGAACCTTAAAGTGATTCCGAGGCGAAAAATATTTGGTTTTAAAGTCGTTTTAAATATGATTGTTAAAACATTTTAAAGTGTCGTTTTGAGTACCGAAGTCTAATAATGAAGAATTATAAAAAGATATCTTTGTTTAATACATTTCTATCATGGCCGCCATTTCTCTAGAACCTGACGCTTCAACATGTTTTTATTATTTAGCGTCCAGTCCACGCGGCCTGCAAAGCGGTTTTTGACGTCATTATGGCGTATGGTTTTGAGAAAAACATTTTAGCGAATAACAATAATAAGCATTTGAATAATTGTCCTTGAACTTCAACATAGATTTTTGTATAGAACTGCAAAAAACAAACTTTTGACGATCAAAGAAGTAAAAGCATATAACTTTGCAAGTTCGTGTTTTCGTTTAAAATGCCTCATTGCTGTGTTTTTGCAAGATTTATTTTTGCGATTTTAGGCCAAAATCGCAAAAATTAATCCAGCACGATTTAATCCAGCATTAATAAATAATAATAATAATAATAATGGAGTTTTACGGGACTCTCCACATATTACAGTGGCTCTTCTTATCCCAAGGTTTAGGTTTTGCGTACTTAGGGCACCCATTTGCGCCTACAAAATCGCTTCACCAGACAACCCACCATTAGAGCTAGGCTTGCATTACGCAATGAGTTTCGCTTAAGAACTCAACTGTAACTCAGAAATCAAAATATATCCGACCTGGGTTTCGAACCAGCACCGTTTGATTTTGTGAGTTGAATGCACTAACCACTAAGCTACAGTGACCTAATTAATACGCTTAAGGTAAGACAAAGGTAGCTAAAGTAATGATAGATTAAGGTCAATAATAATTTTAAAATTTTCATTTTTTCCGATACAGATACAATAAAACTGTTGATAAATTTTAGCTGATTCAAGATGCACCGGACAACAATTCCACTGTTTTTCATTCATTCATTCATATTTTCTCTTTCATAAAATTTCTAACAAAAAACACAATTCTCCTAGATAAATTCAACACTACATTTTGTAGTTGAAAAATGAATATATATATATAATAATATCTGTTTATACAAAATATAATATTATAAATGATCAAAGAAAAAGTGTAAACTCGTAGAAGGTCAAATTTGATCATTGAGAACCAATTAGAATTATTGAAAAAATTAGCAGTATTGAGAAATTTGGTTAAAATTATTATTTATCCATTAATATAAGTTTATAAGAAAATTAAAAATCGTTAATTTATCTATGCATACAAGAAATATATGATATACAAATAAAAATTCTTCAAACAAACAGAACAAAAAAATAACAAAAGATAATTTAAAAATATTTATATATATCACTAGCTGATAGTACCCGCCGTGCAGAGTAATTTGAATTGTAAAATTACGAAATCAATAACAGAAGAATGAATTAGAAGTTCTGAACTTTGCCGGCGCCGCGCGGACCACCATTCAATTATTTATTTAGTATTCTTTGAAACAATTGAGAATGTTAAAAATTTCTGTTTGCGAAAACCTGCTCTGTGTTATTACGAATCTGCAGAGCAATTTCCAAAGAAATCTGTGCAGTGGTTTTTGAGTCTATAGAGCATACACTCACTCACTCAAACACAAGTTATTCTTTTATATATTGAGATTATCCAGTGAAATTGAAATACTTTTAACAAGGGTTTTAAAACTGGAAAAAAAAATATTTGTTTTGATTAGATTTGAAACAATTAAATTATTCCAAAGATTTGCAAGTTTCCAATTCAAATTTACAAACTGATGAATTATTTGTTAATTTTGCCACTGAAACTGTGGATGTAAAATGTGAACAAGCAACTCAAACCAAAGTCCAACCCAGATTGTTACGCTGCCACATCCACAATAACATTGGTGAACTCCACAACTGACCGTGTTTCATGTTAGACTAATATCGTCCGTAAAAAAGCCAAAGTCAGTCTTAGAGTCTATCTAAATGTAAACTTGAAACTTTTAGTTACGCACCAACCAATCAAACTTTCATAGAATATGATTTTTTAAGCATACAGATCGAAAATCTTCCAGTTCCACACAGCCTGCAGCTATAATATAAAATAAAAACTTAATCCAGTTAAATAATTGTATGAGCAAATTTGAACCTAGCTATAAAGAAACAGGAAATAGCAAAGAATAAAACTAACCTTCTGGAAGTTGAATGCAAACCTGATTAAGTTCTACACAGCACAAACACTCCCTGCTCACTTCAATCGTTTGACACATTCCACACTTACACCACTCAGTCACTTCTTTTTTCTCTCGCTCGCTTGTCCTTTGACCAACCATCTCTTCCTCGCATTCACCTTGCATGCTCACTATTTTCAAAACATTTTAGCTTTTCCTTGGAGAATTTCTTTTTCGGTTTACAAGAAATGTTTACTGTGAAACGTCTTCAAAAAGAGTTATTTCGTGATGTAAACCAGGATTTTGTAAAAATTTTCAGTACAATCAATTTGTTGTTACTCCATAACTACGCCACAGTTTAAAAAGGATCTGAACACTAATTTGAAAATCGGGTCGCACATGTTGTAAACAACATTTGAGAACAGTTAGAAAAATGTCGAAAATTTGTTTTAAAAAACTGTTTGCCAACAAATGGTTTGGCATTCCAAAAAAATGAAAAAGCAATTAGTTTACATTTTTTTTGTTTAACAAAATAAGTTTGCATGTTTTTAGACCTCGGAATCACTTTAACAAACCCCTATTCATTGTTTTGGATAAGTGAAAGATAAAACGGATTTTACAAATCTTACAAACTATTTTCTGCTGTCCCATTGGCGATCCCACTTATCACGAGTTAACTGTGTAGGTATAGACTTACTGCATTATACATATTAACTAATTTTCCAATTTACTGTACTGTCCATTACATGCTGGCATGGAAAACAGATGTTAAGCCGATAGATAGACTGACCTGCTACATCTCCATATGCAACCTTACATAGTTGTTTTCTTTACATAACTAAAATAAAAACAAATTGAAAAAAAAATAAAAAATTTTGCATCATGGTTGTGTGTGTTTAATTATTAAATATATATATTTATAAGTGACAAAATTGTATTGCGCAAAGAACAAATTAGTAAAACAATCAATTATATACATAAAGCATTATGAAACGAAGACAAATGTTGTTCAAACCAATAATGAAACTAGGTTGGTAAAAGCTTTAACAACCTAAAATAAGAAGTGGTTCAAACAATACTGAAAGACCTATTGTTTCAGAATGGTTGTGACATCATGCTGACTGGAACCCACATAAGCTAGTGAAATAAAAAAAAAAAACACAGTAACAGGAAGGAAGTAACATGAATCTCACAGCATTGGCAATTAAACACTTTTAACCAATTTAAGGCGATTTTAACTGATTTTCACGTGGTGAAAATTTCTTTTGCTAAGAATACAGATTCTTATGAAGAGCCTGAACAGTCGAACAGTCGAATCGACTCGAAGATCAGTTAGACTCTCTAGTTTAATGAATAAGTTGATGTTTAGCTAGCTTATAAGCTTTCATTCACTTCATTCATTTTAGAACACTTTTATTTATTTATTTTAAACACCGCGTTATTTTAGACCAAAATTATTTAAAAAGCATTTTTAGTAAAAAAACAAACAAACATGATCGAAATTGTCCTTCTAGTAAGTTTTAGAAACAGAACTTAGCACATGGCGTTCAACGAAATGTTAGATATTTCGAAGCCATTTTTATTATTTTTTATTTTTTTACATCACGTGAATATCTGGAAACAAGAACTCGCGTTTGAATTCAACAACTTTAAATTCTTTAGTAATTTTTACATCATTACCTCGTCGCAATAAAATTTCATTTTTGAAGTTGGCAATAATTCTTGTCTACAAGTTATCGAATCCACAAGGTTTGCTTATCGACAAAAGCAATGCTAATATAATGAGCGCTTTAAAATCATGATGATGAACTATTTTGCTGTGTCTATTGCTTCATGGTACCTTCTTTAAAAGTTAAACAAATTGTGTACACAACAGGTGTTTGTTGCTAAGACGACTAGAAACACACTGCAATATTTTGCCTCAAGGATGTTTTTCTTTTTTTTGCATTTGTAAGTTATTTGTAAATTCCGTATTTCTGAGATTCATCATTTCGTGTATAGAAGAAAAATCAACATTTATTTAAAAGTCTTTTCTTTTGTTATTTATTACACAAATTAATATTTCAAACGGTAGTTATGTTAGTTTATAAATCCGAAAGTAGTATCCAACACGACACGAAGGTTAGCAACATCACACGGACTTCATGTGTTTGTTCATTAAATAGAGGAATTTAAGGTGTCTTCATTCATCATCAGTGCCCACATAAAACAAAATTGAAACTAATCTAGCGATGTCATTACTCATTATTCTTAGTTTTAAGCCTGGGTCAAACGCATCCAACATTTCATCCAACATTTACTCCCAACAAATGTGAAAGTTCGTCAATGTTCATGAAGGGGTGGTCAAACGCATCCAACATTTCATCTAACATTTCATCCAACATTTTCATTATCGTGCACCGCCTGCGCAGCGACATGTTTGCAAACGGTAAAAACGCGTGTAAACTAAACTAAACTGAGCAAAGATGGCCGAATTCGAAAGCAATATGTTCAAACGGAAAGCAGTTGCAGCAATAGTGCTTACTACCATTATTGACGAGACGGAAGATAGGTGGTGGAAAAGAGGGAAAACTAGAGAATGGATGAAACGACGGGAAGAACGTGGATACTGCAGTACCATTGTCCGTGAGTTGCAGATCGAAGACATTGCAAGTTATAAAGAAATGATGAGGATGGAGCATGCACAGTTTTTGGAAATTTTAAATACGATAAAAAAAGACACAACACCACAGAAAATACTTGGTGGGCATAAAGTGATCAGTCCGATGTTAAGACAGGTTAAAAAACCCTCAGTGAATACTTCTAACCACCTCTCACCATGATCAGATTGACGTCATCGTATTCGTCCTTCACCAAATCCAAGCCCGGAAATAACTCTTCGTGATCTAAACCCGTTCTATTGACCGTTTCGTCGATGCCCAAGTCAAAATAGACGACTTTATCTGAGAAAATGCTGAACGTGTTATCGAAGCAGATTTTAACGGGTCCATCTTCAGTGATGGTCATCTCCTGGCTGATTTTTGCGCTTTTCTCTTCCTTCAAGTATATCTCTCCGTTTCTAAGCGACTTTATGACTACAGTAAGGTCATCTCTCCTCCGCTTAACATCTGAGTAAGCAAATTACCGTAAATGACCGATATAACGCCCACTCCCGAACTGACGCCCCTCCCGAATAAACGCCCAGAGTTAAAGTTAAACTTTTTAACTAACGCCCATTCCCGATTAAACGCCCAGGTCCATAGAGAAAAATTAAAATAAACGCCCATGGGCTTTCATTTGATTCACAGCAAAATTAATACTACTTTATTTAATCTTTAAAGTGTGGATATTTTGAAACAGTTTCACTAATTTTAAGCGTAAAATGTTCATACAAGTTACTCTTTCTATTCGACTTGTGAGGCAGGAGAAGAAAAGTTAAAAGCACAACTAGCTGTAATTACAAACGAGGACATAAGTGATACCAATCCCTTCAATCCCTTCAAAACAAAAAAAACAAAAAAAAATTCTTAAAATCAATTCTTTCATTAATGAAGAAGATATGGAGGCTGCGACCCAGCCATTCCACCTCCTCGATGACGACAAAGAGAATGACGAAAAACTTGATATCTTGTAGTCAACGTACATCTTCTCGATTATATTACTTTTGTTGATGGACTTTGTTTATTAACGCCCCTCCCTTACTAACGCCCCTCCCGAATAAACGCCCAGGGTAAAATTCGTTGGTTAAAATAAACGCCCAAGGCGTTTAATCGGTCATTTACGGTAAATACAAATCTATTCAGATACAACTCTCCGATTGCGACAACACTAGCAAAACCAAACCTTATGAAGCTCTCCAATAAGTTTTCAGAGAATTAATAATAATAATTTGAAAAAATGTCACCTGTGCATAGATATCTATGACGTCATCTTTCGAAAGAACCCTATAAAAACAATTCTTCTTCCCAGCCCCGACTAAATACTGGATACCATCTTTGATTTCACTTGCAACTATGGCGACCATGAACAATCAACAGACCGTTGCACCTGAATTCATTATCTACACGAAACAAAAACAACATTTGCAAGAAAACCATGCAAAAAGAAGCAGGCAGGACGCTGTTAGTCTGCCATCACATCATAAAAAAAATTATATTTACAATCTTATAAGTTAAATATATTTCAAATTTACTTCAAATATTTTAGAGCGTGGATGGCGAGCTATTAACAAGATGGATAAAATATGGAGGTCAAACCTGAAAAATCACATTAAAATAGGTTTCTTCCGTGCTACAGTAGAAAGTGTATTATTATATGGAGCAGAAAGTTGGACATTAACTGGCAAATTGAGTGAACGATTAGATGGTACGTACACCAAAATGCTCAGGGCTGTACTTGGAGTATCCTGAAAGGACCATAAAACGAATAAAAACCTCTATGGTAAACTGATAAAGGTTACAGACTCATTACGTGTTAGAAGATTGAGATTCATTGGACATGGCTGGAGAAGCAAAGATGAGTTGATAAAATAAAGTAATCACTTGGGAACCGAAACACGGAAAGAGGAAGAGAGGAAAGCCAGTAGCAACATACCTAGATCAGCTTAGAAAGGATACAGGGATGAACAAAAGAGATCTGCAGAAGACTATGCAAGACAGAGATGAATGAAAAAAGCTAGTTGCCAATGTTCGAGCTCGCTCGAAATAAGTCAAGTAAGTCAAGTATAGGTTAACAAATGTAAGTAAAATAAAACAAAAAAAGTCCTTAAACAATACAATAGGTAAAAACACTCCAAACTTAGGAGCAAAAAATTTAAAAAAAATTGCAGAACAAAATAAAACAACAGAAACCTAATCAACTTTTCAAAAACATATCTTTTCAAAACTGGAGTGTAATAAAAACCTGTCATGACTTCAGACAAAATACCAAATACAAGATTTCACATTTTTCAATAAAAATTCCGTCAAAAAATAACAAGATAAAAAACAAAAATGTGTTTCAGAATAGTTTTCGGTTTTAGTGAAACCCAAAAAACACTTTATAAACAAACAAACAGGAAATGTTAGTAGTAAATATTAATATTGAATCGTCAAACAATTAAACACATCTATATAAGCGTACTCAAAATATTAAGTTAATTCTGGTTTTAAAAAAGAGAGATATTGCTTCAAACATACAACAAAGAAATCTATTTTCTATTAGGGTCGGTATCTTCGATTTGAAGAGATTGAAATTGATAATTTGTTTGCATGAGGTTGGGCAGGGGTCTTGTTATGTGTGTGTGGTTGTGAACAGGAAGTAGGGTGCTAGCGGCAAAGGACAGTTGAGATAGACCCATGCACTGGTTGACAACCGGTTGGGTGTTAATTGTCTCCGATTGCAGTGGCGACAATGTTAATGCGTCAAGTTGGTCATGCACACCAGAACCTAGAATAATATATAATGCAATGATAATTTCAATAAAACCAGAAAAATTTAAAATACAATGCAATCGAAGATTACCTCCTAAAAGCATTTCTTGCAACAGGTTATCAACCTTTGCAACGCCAAACAGGCGAGCAAACTGCAACTTTTCCACCATTCTTGAGGCGGCAGCTTGTAACGTTGGAAGCAACAGCAGTAGTTCGCCAAATTTCCCCCTGCATTCGAACAAACGATCGTTAATGTAATCTTCCATGGAGGTCTGAACTTCAAAACGTAGCCGCTTGATTTTCTTTGTGTCACTTAAACCTTGAGTATCTGTCCAAATTCACACAAAATTCATTACATACTAATTAATTATTTAAGAATTTTTAATCTCTGTGCTAAAAATTCGAATGATGCAGAGGAGAGTAAGTAAAAGTCAATCATCCATCAATCACCATGAATTAGCGTAAGAAATATTACCTGGATTGAAGAACACAATTGCTTTCAAACAAGCATACTCCGTATCATCCATGTCCAGCTCAATCATCGGCGTGACGATCTCGTCGATAATCTTAATAGCGATCCGTCGAATCGCCAGTTCAGGTTGCTCGCGTGAAATTATCAGGTCGTTGCCCAGCAACAGTGCATGTTTGTACGCCATCGAGCGCCTGGCTACACCCAACACTAAATGTTCACTTGCGTGCGCGCGCAATAACGACACTTGATCGTCGAGTGGTAATTCGCAAAACACAGGGATGTACTTGGCCCATTCGACAAAGACTAAGAGCTGTTGTTTCATTGATTCTACAATATCGTTGCTGGTTGCTTCTCTACCCTGCTCAACTAAAAAAACAAGTTCAGTTAAAAGAAAGAATTACCATATCTCGCAATTTAACAGAAATGATGCTTCTCTACAAACTGACAAGTTTTATATGAAAGATTTTTCTTAATTTTAAAAGGTTATTTTATACGCATAGTGCAGACATGTCAATTGTTAAATTGAGTAATAAAACAACTGATTTTTATGAAAGACACTATTGCGGTCAATTGAACAGTTGTATACCTGATGGTGATTGGGCGGATCTTGAAAGCATTTCTGCAAACACAAGCATTTGCGGTGAAAGCACATGCTCCGAATCATCAACTGGTTTACTTCGAGTGTTTTTATCTCGTTCGTTCTGCAAGGCTAACAAAGTAAGCGATTTGAAAATATCATTGAATCTATTGTTGGTAATAAAAAATAACCTAAAATAACATGTTGGCAAGATTAAATGCTAAACACGGGAAATTGAAAGTGATTCAACAACAAGAAATACAAACTAATGGAGTGAATCAATTTTACTAAATAAAATCTGACCGCCATGTTTGCATTTCCTGCTAAAACCATTTGTCTTGTTGCTAGCTTTTAAATGTCACCCGCAAGATGCTTTTATTTTCTTGTTTATTTTTTCAGTGGAAGGTTTTTAAAATATGAATAAGATAAAAATGGAGTTTTTCTTATTTTGTTGCAGATGTTCTAGTTGTTTGTATCCTGGTTTGAAACAAAAAATCTTGACTAAACATCACTAAAACAAAAGCTGAACAATTGACTTTTTCTAAATGGAAAATAGACATAGTAAGATAACATGTTTTTGAGAAAAATAATATAGAAGAGAATGCATAGAAATTTTATAGAATTCTCTCCGTCTCAATCTCACGCACACCTTCTTTCTTCATTCCAACTTGAAAACACTTTTTCAAGCGACAGTAACGACATTGATTTCGATTGTCTTTCACAATATTGCAATCTTTAGAGAATCGGCACGAGTACACTTGTTTCTTTCGAATACTCCTGCGGAAAAAAACCTTGCATCCATCGCAACTAATTGCACCGTAGTGTTTGCCTGTTGCTTTGTTCTCGCAAATTTGACAAACGCTCGAGGGATATAATACGCCGTTACCTGCAAACAAATTTAGCTGTATTTAGGCCGTGAAACATTGAAGCTGCTCAGAGGACAAAACTGTCACCCGAATGATTAATGATTATTATAATAAATAAATATGTATGTCAACCACAAACATATTTTAACCATCAGATATAAACATACCAGAGTATAAAAGAACAAAAACTAAAAGTACAGTAGAAAAATATATGTGTAATATATGTTTAATTCATTCAACTGGCAATTACACATGAAACTTTGAGTTTTGAAAACAAATATAAAGTCTTCCTACAACAATCAGTGCAACAAAAGAGAAGAAGTGGTACATTGCCTTTTTTATGCTGCTCGTTACAGAAAACTCATAAGTATCTTGCTGCATAAAAATGGCATGATTTTTCACTTCTTCTTAAACTGTCCCAATGTATGTTTTAAACTCTTTATTTCAACTATACAAAAGATAAATGCGACAAAAGAATCACACCTTCTGCCATTTGCATGATGATATTGTCAGTCGATATCTTTTGTTTTTTCAACTCTGGTGAATTCATTCTCTAATAATAAGTTGTAATTAATCATTAAAATCATAATATAATAGGAAATAGCTCATTCCATGCCAAACAAGCAAATGCCTCCCTGGGGACCATCTCAGAATTTGATACATTTTTCACCAGTTGTTATTATCACTGAGAGATGAAAATCCTGAAAATTTTAGCCTCATCTCTCAAAATGGTTTTGAGATGTGGCTTTTTGAAATTACGGTCAATTTTGACCAAAGCAAAATTTTTGGCTTCGGCCCAATTTTGAAACCATTTTTTTGTAGTTAAGCAAAGGAGATAAGTATTTTCATTAATTCACAAAAAAAATCAATTTTGATACTGTCATACCAGCTACCCCTGCCAAATATAAAAAGTAGTATCCAACACGACACAAAGGTTAGCAACATCACACAGACTTCATGTTTTCGTTCATTAAATAGAGGAATTTAAAGTGTCTTCATTCAGCATCAGTGCCCACATAAAACAAAATTGAAACTAATCTAGCGATGTCATTACCCATTATTCTTAATTTTACTTGTTTGGTCAAAAGTCTGTCACCGTCTTACCCAGAGGAATTATTACCCCTCCACCCCTGAAAAGAAAAAATACCATGTAAATAGTTTATTAAACTCATTTAGTTCAGCCAATAAAATTCCGTAGTATCAATGGTAAAGTAAAATTACTTTATTGTCAGAAATTTTCTTGATTCCGTGGGAATTTAATTTCGCGAATGAAGGAATATTATGTATTTTGCGGGAATTTAATTTCGCGAATGGCTAAAATCGATATCTTTTTTGTTCCTTTATTGGAAAAGACAATCAAAATTCAACATTATTTTAGTTGAACATGTTGTATATAATACTAACATAACTCTAAAGAAATACTAACTACATTTTTCATGATATCTATTGTTCAATGTTTTCAAAAATATTGAAAACGTTACGATGATAATCTTCCGGCGCATAAATATCTTCATCATTGTCGCTATTGCTCTCATAAAAATCAAATGCAGGGTAGCAAAAGCCTCTCTTTTTTCCTCATTGATTTCCGCCGTGTTGATGTTGTTCTCATGCGTTTCTAGTACGCTTGAAAACTTACAACAAACGCAATATCTTTATTTATTTATTACGAATGTTTATACAGGATGACTAAAATTCAAAAGAATGCTATATACAAAGATACATACAAGTTCTGTTCTATCATTAGGTCCTGTTATAAAAATAATAAATTAACCAGATTAATTAAAAATATAAGTTAATAAATAAGTAAAAGAAAGAATAAAAGAATATACAAGGTATTAAAAACTATACATCAAAATAATTTAAAAACTCGTCGATATTTTTGGCAGCTCTGACATGAGAAGGGAGTTCGTTAAAGCATTTTGCCCCGTAATAGAAGAAGGTCTTTCTAGTAGATTCCAACCTGATTTTCGGTAATCTTAAAAGATTGTTTTTGTTTCTTGTTTTATTCGACATTAGTTCAAAGTAGTGGACAAAGTGTTCACATACGTTTCCAGAAAGACACTCAAAAACAAATTGATCTCTTCATCAAATGTTCAACACATGGGATTTTGAGAACTGCAGGATTTCCTTTGCAGATGATTTTCTGCGCACGATTTTTTAAGGACTGCACTTTCAAATTATAACTTTTATTGGTTTGACAAGTGATTATTGAGCAGTATGTAAACAATGGGACTAACATCGATTGGTAAATAAGAAGTGCTTCTTTTTCAGTCAACTGCGGTCGTAATCTCTTCAGCAAATATATTTGGTAATCATAATAGGGAAAAATTGAAAATAATCGGAAAAATTGAAAAAAAGTGTTAGAATTTAATCTCGCGAACAAAAAAAAGTTTTTTTCGCGGGAATTTAATTCTGCGAATAAAGGGCCAATTTGCGAAATTCGCGAAATTTTCTTCCTGCAAAATTTTCTGACAATAAAGTAACTACCGTAAATGACCGATCTAACGCCCACTCCCGAACTGACGCCCCTCCCGAATAAACGCCCAGGGTTAATGTTAAATTTTTAACTAACGCCCACTTCCGATTAAACGCCCATTCCCAAATAAACGCCCAGGTCCACAGAAAAAAATTAAAATAAACGCCTATGGGCTTTCATTTGATTCACAGTAGATTAAAACCATTGATTGTATTCAAGGGAGCAAAACGTGAAGCAGTCCTATTGAATCAAG
The DNA here is from genome assembly GCA_963930725.1 of Candelabrum cocksii. Classification (NCBI taxonomy): domain Eukaryota; kingdom Metazoa; phylum Cnidaria; class Hydrozoa; order Anthoathecata; family Candelabridae; genus Candelabrum; species Candelabrum cocksii. Next base: position 4,733,262 of record OZ005668.1, on the reverse strand, counting down.
AGTTTAAAGGTCGGTGTTTTGTTGCTTCTTCAGCGAATGGCTGGATGAACGAAGCGCTAACTCTCCATTATGTAAATAATGTTCTCGGATCGCTTGCTTTCGGAAAACGGCTATTAGTATGAGACTCTTTCCAATGTCACATAATGGAAAGTGTCAAAGAAGCCTTACAATCTGCGAAATTGGACATGGTTGTCATTTCAGGGGGGTGCACAAAGCATATTCAAGCCCCCAATGTTAGCTGGAATAAACCTTTCAAGGCCTACATTACAGAAAAATTTGACCAGTGGTTAGCAGAGGGTTTACACGAATTTACTGAAGCTGGAAATATTAAAGCAGCACCACGGCAGAAAATTGTTCAGTGGATTCTCAAATCGTGGTCACATCTATCGAAAGAAATGATTGCCAAGTCGTTCAAGGTTTGCGCCCTAAATCTCCCAACAAATGGCTCTGAAGATGACCAAATACATTGCTTTAAGGAGGGTACGACTTGTAAGGCAGGAGCAAAAAAGTTAAAAGAACAACTAGCTGTAATGACAAACGAGGTAATACCAATCTCTTTTCTTTCATTAATGAAGAAGATATGGAGGCTGCGACCCAGCCATTCCACCTCCTCGATGACGACAAAGAGAATGACGAAAAACTTGATATCATGAAGTCAACGTACATCTTCTCGATTATATTACTTTTGTTGATGGACTTTGTTTATTAACGCCCCTCCTTTACTAACGCCCCTCCGGAATAAACGCCCAGGATAAAATTTGTTTGTTAAAATAAACGCCCAGGGCGTTTAATCGGTCATTTACGGTACTCGAATTCAAAAGTTTGTTTTTAAAACGGCGTTTTAAGATCTGTAACGATCCATACTCAGTGTTACAAACATAATTGTTCCACAAGCGTGGACCTCGGTATCTTATTGAAAACTGCCCTTTTGCGGTGTTTCTGAAAGGGTACTTGTATTTTATATTAGAATTCCTAGTATTATATTAATTAGAAAAAGTTGAAATTAAGATTGGAAAACATTTGGAATTGATCCATTATTTCTTTACTTTATACATAAATATTAGAGTTTGAAAGATATTTATTTGGTAGATATTTAAAATCTTTAGATCTTTTAATATTTCATGGGATGAAATGTCACAGCTTTTGCCTTTTATAATTTTAGCCGTTCGTTTCGATTTATTTAGGAGATTTTTGAGGTGAGATTTATTTGTGCTTGCCCATACTATGTTAGTGTAGGAAGATAATATATTTCGTGAGATATTTTATTCGTAAGGTATTTTATACATGGAAATGTTGTTAGATTTTCGTCAAGTTATAGTCCTAAAAAATTTTTGTATTTTTCTCTAGTGAGTTTGCAATTGCCAATACTTGGTCACTTGGTTTTTTGGATGAAATAGAATACAGTTAGATTTAATAGGATTTAATTCCATGTTCATTATCGAAAAGATCTCATCAATATTGCCTGTATCTGACGAAAAAAGATTTGCGTCAACAGCGAATAAAATTGCGTGTTTTTAGAGACATTTGAAATATCGTTGATGTATAATTAGAATAGTAATGGTCCCATAATAGAACCCTGAGGAACACCGCATAATACTGTTAGTTTGTTCGTTTGTTTATTATTGGAACTGATGAATTGTTTTCTTTCTCGAAGATAATTCCTAATTAGCTTTTCGAATGGTTCATGGATACCATAGTATCTCAATTTACATAAAATAATTTTGTGATCCACGGTATTAAAAGACCTTCGATAGGTCTACAACCACACCCAGAGTGAATCGTCTTCCTTTTAAGTGTGATAAAATGTCTTCCGATAACTGCATGTTCAACAAATACATGTTTTTAAAACCCAAATTGATTTTCGTTTAGCAAATAGTTGGTAAATAGGTGTTCATACAGGCGGTTATAAACTATTCTCTTGAGTATTTTAAAACAGACAGAAAGAATGGATATAGGTCTATAAATCTGTGGGCATGACGTATTTTTAGATTTATAAATAGGGGTGACCTTTGCACTTTTTAGTTTGGTGGAAAATATTCTAGTAGGTAGACTCAGTTAAAAGATATATATATATATATATATATTTTATGGAAAATAAGTGTAAACGAAAGTATCAATTAGTTTTTTATTACTCTTGAAAACTCAAACTATTTGCCTTTTTGACATATTATTTACTAGCCAAATCAAAGCCACAAAACACATCTCATGTATATCAGCATGTGAATGCTAGTACTGATTTTTATAACAACTTTGTGGGTATGCGAGGGACAATAGGAAAACCTTCCACTGAGATTTCCAGTATATTGCTGTGTGCCACAATTGCCCATATTCGGTAGAGTCAAAGAAGATGCTTTTTAACATAAAGCTGTTATTGCATTGCCATTTACTTGACAATTCTTAGAATGCTAAAAGAAACAGTATGAACCATGCATGAAAAGATTTTACGGTGGCGAAGAAACACTTTCGCTTTCTCAGTTAAAATAGATACCCTAACTAAAAAACGTACAAATAGAAAAACCAGTGCAAAGTCAAAAATCGTCAAAAATATTCTAGGATGATATATTAATTTCTCTGAATATTTTGCGAATAAACAAATCACACATTTAGATGCGGAGAAGAGCCAAGAACATCGGTACAATCTCAACAGCGGAGAAGAAGCGGGAATTTTAAAATCAGCACACAACAAATTGAAAGTAAATGAGCGTAAAAATTCAAGTGACGTCACAAAGAGGGTCGTTGATGTTTTGACTCGAAGAGACGGCGTTGGAGCGCAACGGCGAGCATGACAACACACGATATCAGCAAGAACCACGTCACCAATGATAAGTACACCACAGTACACCATTTTGCTGATGACACGAATCTGTTATATCCTAACAAATGTCTTAAAAAAATTGAGTATAAAGTTAATATAGATCTAAGAAAGCTTTCCAATTGGCTTAATGCTAGCAAAATCTCTCTAAATATCAGCAAAACCGAATACGTTATTTTCCACCATACAAAACGAGCATTAAATTATGAATTAAAAATAAAATTAAACGGGAAAAAGATTTACCCCTCTAAAGAAATTAGATATCTTGGCTTACTATATGACAAACATTTAACATGGAAAAATCATATAAATCTTTTAACAAATAGACTTTCAAGAGCAAATAGTTTGTTAGCTAAAATTCGTTATTACGTTAATAATAAAACACTTATCTCTATTTATTATGCTATCTTCTCCTCTCATATGATGTATGGTTCAATGGTATGGGGTCAGGGAAACAATCATAATTTGACGAAAATCGAATCAATGCAAAAAGCAGCGTTAAGAATTATAACTTTCTCACCATTTCGATCACATTCCACAAAGTTGTTTTCAGATTTGAGAGTTTTAAAATTTAATGATGTGATAAAAGTGCAAAATATTCTATTTACTTATGATTTCTTAAATGACCTCCTACCAACGTCTCTCTCTACACTATTTACAAAAACAACTGATATACATACTTATAAAACAAGAAATGTCTGTCAATCCAAGCTCATGGTGTTTTATTTTAACACAATAAAATACGGGAAACATTCAGTCGTTTATCGATGTATTACTGACTGGAACGAATTTATAAAAAATAACAAAAGCTTTAAAAAACTCTTAAATTTTACAAGCATATCAGATGTACTCATTGTAAGAAATAAACTGAAACAATTTCTTAAAAAAGGTTGTTTATCATCTTACAAATACTAACTTTTTATCCCGCGAATATTACGGTAACTCGCTCAGGATTGCTGTTCTTGTTGTCGTGTTTATATTATTCTTTTTGTTCTTTAATATTCCCAGGATTATCCAAGCATATATGAATTTAATAACTGTATGTTGTATACATGTACATGTTTAAAATGTTGGCGGAATTTCGTACGGACACACACACCACACATATATATTGCGTTTGAGTTGCTCCCTTTCTCTTTTATAATTAAAACTTCAAGGTGTCATTCCTTTGCCTAGTTTTACTATTGAATGACACCCTCCAATCACAATTTGTTTCTTGTTTAAAAATCAAAAAAAAAGAAATTTTAACTGTATATATACGTTATTTTGCTAGTATTGAATTGCATATATTATTCATTTTATTTTTTAAAGAGTTTCTTTTTTTATGTACATATTGTTGATTGGAAAATAAAATTGATTGATTGATTGATTGATAAGTTGCGTTCCTGTATGAGACGATATCGCTTGTAACAAGATTTAAAGATCGCCTGTAATTGATCGCCCACCACCTTGTGTCCACCGTTATTAACAAAAACAAATGAAAATTAACTTGGTTACTTGGTTAATAAAAACAACTGTCTGTGAAGCACTTATTCCCACTAATTGCATTTTTTTCGCGTATTTTAGAAAAGAAATCGCCAGGTTAAAAAACCCTCAGTGAATACCATCCTTTGAACCACCTCTCACCATGATCAGATTGGCGTCATCGTATTCGTCCTTCACCAAATCCAAGCCGGGGAATAACTCTTCGTGATCCAAACCCGTTCTATTGCCCGTTTCGTCAATGCCCAAGTCAAAATAGACGACTTTATCTGAGAAAATGCTGAACGTGTTATCGAAGCAGATTTCAACGGGTCCATCTTCAGTGATGGTCATCTCCTGGCTCAACTTTGCGCTTTTTTCTTCTTTCAAGTATATCTTTCCGTTACTATGCAACTTTATGACCACAGTAAGGTCTATCTCTCCTCCGCTTAACACCTGAGAAAGCAAATTGAATACAAATCTATTCAGATGCAACTCCCCGATTGCGACAGCGCTAGCAAAACCCAACCCTATTATTAATTTATTTATTTATTTCTGTATCTTTATACAGAATATAATATGTACAATTAAACATTAATATATACATATTTACACTTCAGTATTAATAGTATACTGCTATCAATGCGTGTCCTGTGTTTATAATCAAAAATAAATAAGTTAGGAAAAAAGGGGAAAAAATGGTTAAAATGGAAACTTTTATTAAAGAAAAATAATCATATTTACTTAAAATGTTGTTTAAAACTTTGTTTAAAATCATTAGAATCAAGTTTTCTAAGCTTTAGGGGAAGTTCGTTATATAATTTTGCCCCGCAAAAGTATAATGATTTTCGTTCATATTCCAGTTTCACCCGTGGTAATGAAAGTGACGCGTTATTATTCCAAGTGTTTTCACTGTGGTGAGCAATTTGAAAATACTAGTCAGCGAAGCGTGGATTAGATGGCAGCAAGTCATAACTGGGATTATCATGGCTTCGTAGATCTTTTTCGCTGCGGCAACGGTCAGCAATGGTCGCACTTTATTCAAAAGTCTTAACCGTGAAGATGCTTTTTTGTATTTTTGATTGAAGTCTACATTTAAATTAAGTGCTGGGTCTACAACAGTTCTCAGAGACTGTATTTATCGGTGTTATAGACTTTTTCTCCTCTGTAGTATAGCTGCAGTGTGGTTTCCAGCTTCGATAAACGTTGACTGGTCCCAAAAAGCATGCACTCTGTCTTTCATTTTTTTAGATTCATTAGCAGTTCATTTTCATAAAAGTATGTTGAAATGGTTTTCAGGTATGAAGCTCTCCAATAAGTTTTCAAAGAAATAATAATAATATTTTGAAAAAATGCCACCTGTGCATAAAAATCCATGACGTCATCTTTCGAAAGAACTCTATAAAAACAATCCTTCCTCCCAGTCCCCCTAGATACTGGAAACCATCTTCGATTTTACTTGCACCTGAATTCATTATCTACACAAAACAAAAACAACATATGCAAGAAAGCAATTCAAAAAGAAGCAGGCAGGACGCTGTTAGTCTACAATCACATCATAAAAAATTATATTTACAATCTTATAGGTTAACAAATGAAGTAAAATAAAACAAGAAAAAACCTTAAGCAATAGAATAGGTAAAAAAAACTTCAAACTTAGGAGCAAAAAAGTAAAAAAAAATTGCAAAACAAATAAATCAACAGAAGCATAATCAACTTGTTAAAAACATATTTTTTCAAAACTGTAGTGTTATAAAAACTTTTCATGACTTCAGACAAAATCACAAATACAAGATTTCACATTTTCCAATAAAAATTTTGACAAAAATAACAGTAAGAAACAAAAATGAGTTTCACAATAGTTTTTGGTTTATTGAAAGCGTATATATAAGCGTATATAAGCGTACTCAAAATATTAAGTTAATTCTGGTTTTAAAAAAGAAAGATATTGCTTCAAATACACAACAAAGAAGTCTATTTTCTATTAGGGTCGGAATCTTCAATTTGACAAGATTGAATTTGTTCATTTGGTTGTATGAGGTTGGGCAGGGGTCTTGTTATGTGTGTGTGGTTGTGGACGGGAAGTAGGGTGCTAGCGGCAAAGGATAGTTGAGATAGACCCATGCACTGGTGGCAGCAATTGACAACCGGTTGGGTGTTTATCGTCTCCGATTGCAGTGGCGACAATGTCAATGCGTCAAGTTGGTCTTGAACACCAGAATCTGTAATAATATATAATGCAATGATAATTTCAATGAATGCAGAAAAACCTAAAATTCATTGCAATCGAAGATTACCTTCTAAAAGCATTTCTTGCAACAGGTTATCAACCTTTGCAACGCCAAACAGGCAAGCACACTGCAACTGTTTCACCATGCTTGAGGCGGCGGCTTGTAACGATGGAAGCAACAGCAGCAGTTCGCCAAATTTCCCCTTGCATTGGGACAATCTATCTTTAATGTAATTTTCCATGGAAGTCTGAACTTCAAAACGTAGCCGCTTGATTTTTGTTGTGTCACTTAAACCCCGAGCATCTGTTCAAATTCACACAAAATTCATTGTATAGTAATTAATTTATTAACAATTTTTAATCCCTGTGCTAAGAATTTGAATGATGCAGAGGAGAGAAAGTAAAACATTATACATCAATCAATCACCATGAATTACTTGGATTGAAGAACACAATTGCTTTCAAACAAGCATACTCCGTATCATCCATGTCCAGCTCAATCATCGGCGTGACGATCTCGTCGATAATCTTAATAGCGATCCGCCGAATTTCAAGTTCAGGTTGCTCGCGTGAAATTATCAGGTCGTTGCCCAGCAACAGTGCATGGTTGTACGCCATTGAACGTCTGGCTGCACCTAACACTAAATGTTCACTTGCTTGTGCGCGCAATAACGATACTTGATCGTCGAGTGGTAATTCGCAGAACACAGGGATGTACTTGGCCCATTCGACAAGAACTAAGAGCTGTTGTTTCATTGATTCTACAATATCGTTGCTGGTTGCTTCTCTACCCTGCTCAACTAAAAATACAAGTTCAGTTAAAATTACCATTTCCTGCAATTTAACAGAAATGATGTTTCTCTACGAACTCACATGCTTCATATGAATGATCTTTCTTAATTTTAAAAGGTTATCTCATATGCATAGTGCAGACATGCCAATTGTTAAATTGATTAATATAACAACTGATTTTTATGAAAGACACTTTTGCGGTCCATTGAACAATTATATACCTGATGGTGATTTGGCGGGTCTTGAACGCATTTCTGCTGACACAAGCATTTGCGGTGAAAGCACACGCTTCGAATCATCAACTGATTTACTTCGAGTGATTCTATCTCGTTCGTTCCGCAAGACTAACAAAGTAAGTGATTTGAAAATACCATTGAATCCATTGTTGGTAATAAAAAATAACCTAAAATATCATGTTGGCAAGATTAAATGCCAAACACGGGGAATTGAGAGTGATTCAACAACAAGAAATAATAACCAATGGAATTACGTGATTTTACTATATATAATCTGACCATCATGTTTGCATTTCCTGCTAAAACCATTTGTCTTGTTGCTAGTTTTTAAATGTCACCCGCAAGATGCTTTTATTTTCTTGTTTATTATTTCAGTGGAGAGTTTTTAAAATATGAATAAGATAAAAATGGAGTATTTCTTATTTTGTTGCAGATGTTCTAGTTGTTTGTATCCTGGTTTGAAATAAACAATCTTGACTAAACATCACTAAACAAAATTTGAACATTTGATCTTTTCTGAATGGAAAATAGACATAGTAAGATGACATGTTTTTGAGAAAAATAATATAAAAGAAAATGCATAGAAATTTTATAGAATTCTCTCCGTTTCAATCTCACGCACACCTTCTTTCTTCATTCCAATTTGAAAACACTTTTTCAAGCGACAGTAACGACATTGATTTCGATTGTCTTTTACGATATTGCAATCCTTAGAGAATCGGCACGAGTACACTTGGTTCCTTCGTATACTCCTGCCGAAAAAATCCTTGCATCCATTACAACTAATTGCACCGTAGTGTTTGCCTGTTGCCATTTCCTCGCAAATTTGACAAACGCCCAACGGATATAATACGTCATTACCTGCAAACAAATTTAGCTGTATTTAAGCCGTGAAATATTGAAGCTACTAAGAACTGTCACCCAAATGATTAATGATTATTATAATAAATAAATATATATGTCAACCACAAACATATTTTAACCATGATATAAACATACCAGAGTATAAAAGAACAAAAACTAAAGTACAGTAGAGCATTATGTGTGTAATATATGTTTATTTCATTCAACTGGTGATTGCATTACACATGGAACTTTGAGTTTCGAAAACAAATATAAAGTCTTCCTACAACAATCAGTGCAACAAAAGAAAAAAGTGGATACATTGCTTTTTTTATGCTGCTCGTTACAGAAAACTCATATGTATTTTGCTGCATAAAAATTGCATGATTCTTCACTTTTTCTTAAACTGTCTCAATGTATGTTTTAAACTCTTTATTTCAACTATACAAAAGATAAATGCGACAAAAGAATCACACCTTCTTCCATTTGCACGATGATATTGTCAGTCGATATCTTTTGTTTAACTCTGGTGATTTCATTTTTGAATAATAAGTTATAATTAATCATTAAAACCATAATATAATAGGAAATGGCTCATTCCATGCCAAACAAGCAAATGCTTCCCTGGGGACCAACTCAGAATTTGATAAATTTTTAACCAGTTGTTATTATCACTGAGAGATAAAAATCCTGAAAAATTTAGCTTCTCAAAGCTTTTTGGTCAATTTTGACCAAAACTAAATTTTTGGCTTCGACCCATTTTTGAAACCCTTCAACTTTTTTTGTAGTTAATAATAATAATTATGTATTTAAATTTCACAAGATCATAAATCCTCTCCGAACCGCTCTTCAATAGTTTCGCTTGGTTTCTCGATTGTGAACTTTTGTGGGTTGTCTCTCCAGACAGCATCTTGTTTTAAACACATTAATGTTTTCGGATTCGACGATTTTCGACTGCAGATTGTTCTATTCATTTGAAACGCGGAAATAGAACGAATTGCTTTGGATCCCAAGTGTACCATCTTTCGGCCTGTTTTTCGTCAATTGATATCGATGTTTTCTGCTTGTTCGTGGAATAGGTCTGAAGGTCAACGATAGAGTGGATCGATCGTAAGTATTGAAATATTTCCATACCTGAATCATGTTGCTACGCTTCAGTCGGTGCTGCAAGGTAGGCAGGTCCAGTTTCCGCAGTCTTTCTGTGTAGTCCATGTCTTTCATTCCGTCGACTAATTTTGTGGCCCGATCTTGGACGTTCTCCAGCATCTTTATTTGTCTTCGGAGATGTGGTGACCACACAGGACTTGCGTACTCAAGATGGGAACGTACAAATGACGTGTAGAGATTTTGAAGGTTTCACCGTCCAAAAAGCAGAATGTTCTACGGATGAGCCGCATCATTCCGTTTGCTTTCTTTATCTTTGCCGCGATATGCTCCTCGAAAGTCATTTCCATGCCAATAATGAGACCCAGGTCTTTTTCGCTGAAGACGTGATCTCCATAAAAGGTGTACCGATGTGCATGACCTTTTTGAACTTCCCTAAAGTGAGCACATGACACTTATCTGTGTTGAACTTAAGCGAAGGAGATAAGAATTTTCATAAACTTTTAAATGTTAACTTTAACTTTTAACCATTGACTTTTTAAGCCTTAAAGAAGTGGCAAAATCGTAAAAAAAGATTAAATTGAGTTTGGGGGTTGTTGAAACGTGAGTTACTGATACCAGTTCTTCGGGAGCCAGGGGTGGTGAATGTGACATGCAAAGTAGACAAGGTTATGTGATGCGCTAAATAAAGCTTCTCCATTAACCAATGACTGCTGTGCCTGGTGAAGAGCCACATCCTTCACGATGTGCCCCTGTTTTGAACAGAATACAGTGGATCTAAGGGTGTAAATCCTGAATACAATTCTCTCTCTCTCTCTCTGGATGCAGGGGAGAGGTGGCTGCTAGAGCAGAAGCAACAAAGTGCTTCTACTGGTTTATCAGTACTATGGCTTGGCGGATGATAGTAATATAGCTACAACGACAAGAAGTATTTAGTCACTAAGCTGACCGCTGCGCTGAGTTTGTGTCTCATTAAGTACCCAGGTCCTTATGCTGTGAATAGGTTGATGTTAGGAAGGGCATTCAATCATAAAAATATTGCCTCGAAATATGATTATGTCTAAATTCAGTATGAAGAGAAACAATGCTATTACGCCAGGTGGTAGTGTTGTTAACGGTAGGGCCGTTCATGGGTCGGTCAGATCGACATCAAGCGAAATCCTACAAAAGTTAGAATTTCTTGTTGCCACCTTAAAAGTTGGTACATTACGCGGCCGAAGTAATGAAATCTTGGAAACTTTAAAACGTAGACGTTCAGTACCTGCTGTATGCAGGAAACAGATAGAAGGGTGGCTCAGCAAGAAAAATTACAGGCAAAGATTCAACATACAAGCTTTTTTGGAGTGGGGTTAATTCAGGCTATGGTGGTGTAGGGGTTATGATAGCTGAAGAACTAATAGAGAAAGTTATTTTGGTAACAGATGTCAATAGTATGATTATCAATATCAGAGTGCTATTAGGAAAGGAGGTTGTTAACGTGTTCAGTGCTTATGCACCACAAGTGGGCCTCTCTATTGAAGAAAAGGAGTCATTTTTTAAAGATTTGTTTAATGACATAATAATGTTTAAGGAGAAGAACTTGTAATAATTAGTGGTGATCTCAATGGACATGTCGGAAAGGAATCAAATGGTTATAATGGTCATTACGGTGGACATGGTTTTGGAGAAAGAATTACGGAGAGTACTCGTATTCCTGACCTTTGTGTATCCGGTGATTTCGCAGTAGCAAACACGTTTTGGCCAAGAACACTAAAGTAGTCAACCAAGAGTTTGCCACACAGCACAGACTAGTTGTGTGTGATATTCTCCTCAAATGTAAATGATTTAAACACCCCCCCCCCCAACTAAAATTTTGGAAATTGAAAGAATCAAATGTACAGAGACCTTCCAATTTTCTACTGAGGATTCGTTGTCCCAAAAACAACCAAATGATGACGTAGAAGGTACACGGAGAAACATAATAGAAACTCTCGCAAGTGCATGCGAATTAGTTTGTGGTACAATGTGGGACAATACAGTTGAAAAGCCCAAGAAAGAAAAATGATAACTGTGGAAGGAATGGATAAAGAATGACAGTCATAAAGACAACTACCTTGAAGCTAAGCGTATGCCATGTCAGCAGTATACAATGCCAAGAAGAGTGCCCAGGAAACAAATTTGAACCACTAGGAGGTAAAGATGAAATCAACCTAGTTTTTAAGCATGCTAGGAAAATGAAATCTGAGAATACTGACATAGTAGGTAAAAAATGTGTGAAAGATTCCAACGGTGATACTATCTTTGAAGATAAAGCTAAACTTGATGTATGGAAAGCATACTATAAAAATCTACTTAATGATGAGTTCCCATGAGATTCCCAGTCAATTTCAGAAAATGAAGTTATACAGGGACCTCGTTCGTATATTAAGTTGGTGCCTTAGTACTGCACTGGTATAATAGGTTAAGATTTATGTATGTATGTATATCACAGAGGACATGGTAGCTGATGCAATATTGCATGTAAAGTTTGGCAAAACCTTTGGTCCCTCCGGCATTGTTATGAGATGGTAAAGGCTGCTGGCAAGGATATCATTGCAGCAATGACTAGCCTGGTCAATCAACTTTTAGATCAAAAGGTTATACCAAGTGATTGGGATTTTTTGTATATCATTAACTGCTTTAAAGGTAAAGGTGACGCTATGGGGTATGGGAACTACAGAGGGTTAAAGCTGCTTGACCAGGTTCTGGAAGATTGTGGAAAGAGTTATTGAGGTTGTTACTAGGAAACAAGTTAATATTGATGCAATGCAATTTGGTTTTATGTCGGGTCGCAGCACTACTGACGCTATTTTCATACTAAGACATAAAAAGTACATTGGAAAGAAAAAGAATTTATACTTTGCTTTTGTAGACTTTAAAAAGGCTTTCGACAGAGTGCCAAGAAAAGTCATTTGCTGGACACTTCGTAAATTTTGTTGAAGAGTGGGTTGTTGAGAAAATAAAAGTAATGTATGCAAATTCAAAATCTAATGTCAGGATAAATGGTTTGTTCTCAGACTGTTTTGATGTTAAGGTCAGTGTCCACCAGGGCTCTGTATTGAGTCCGTTTCTTTTATCGTCGTGATGGAGGCACTGTCAAGAAATTTTTGAGTTGGTTGTCCATAGGAGCTTCCGTACGCTGATGAACTAGTAATTGTTGCTGAAACAGTTGAAGAACTAAGTCTTAAATTAAACATATGGAAGTTCGAACTTAAAAAGAAAGGACTTAGAGTAAACATAAAAAAGACTAAAGTATTGTCAAGTCAATATATAAAACAACTTAGACAAGTGATCGTGAAATGGGCCTGTGCGATATGCTATAAGGGTGTTGTCAATCATTCCATCTTTTGCATGTAACAAATGGGTTCACAAAAAGTGTCCTGGAGTTAAGGGTGCACTGAAAGTAACACCAAAGTTTACATTACCAGATGCAGTAGATGTAGCGGGATAATTGGGCAATCAGGAGGTTGCTATGACGTAATCACTGCTCAAATCCGCTCCTCCTGAAAGAATTTCCGAGAACTTTTGCCAATACTTACTACTAGAGGTTTATTGTTACGTGTACGTGGTAGGATATACAATTCGTGTATTCGCTGTGTCTTATTGTATGCAAGCAAAACAACAGTGGCGGATAGACATCTGAATCGTAATACAAGATACGATAATACAATGATCAGATGGATCTGTTCTGTAAGATTGTCTGTTCGCATTTCCACAAACGAATTACTCAGCAGGTTTAACTTGAAATGTATTGCTGATGTGGTACAAACACGTAGACTTTGTTGATATGGTTATATTCTACGCGCAGAAGACCAGTCATGGCCACAAAACATACTGTCATTTGAGATTCAAGGTTATTACCCGAAAAGTAGACGAAAAAGATGGATTGACAACATCAAAAAAGACTTAGTCACAAAGAATCTTGCTATAGAAGTCGCGCAAGATCCATTGGCTTGGAGAAGAGCTAGCCAGTCTGGATCACGAGTCGATATAGCCGTCGTTCCGGCCTCATCCATGGGGAAAATGAACGTTAATCTTGGAGTAAGAGTAAGCAAGTAGACTGGATTTTGAAAGGGCGTTGCAGCCTGTAAAAAGCCTTTTACCTTTTTACTTATCTTTTTAAATATGTAAAGATATCACAGGTTATTATATGATTTTGTTGTTTTACTGTGGTTTCAAAATAATTTTTCCATCAACAAAAAGGATATCTAAACAAAACGGATTTTACAAATTTTACAAACCATTTTTTGCTGTTCCCATTTTGCTGACATTTTGAGGTCCCACTTATCACGGATTAACTGTGTACAGACTTACTGTTTTATATATATAAATTAACTAATTTTCCAATTTACTGGAAATTTACATGCTAGCGTAGATTTGCAACTATACATAGTTGTTTTTTTACATAACTAAAATAAAATCAAATTGAAAAAAAAAAAATTTGCATCATGGTTGTGTGTGTTTAATTATTAAATATATATATATATATATTTATAAGTTTTTTTTTTTTTTTTTTTTTTATTGTAGTTGCTCAGAACAAGGCCCTAAAGGCCACTTGAGTGTAAAGAGCTAGAAAAGTTACAGGGAAAGTGACGCAGTTTTCAGATATCGATGAACGTTTGATTTGAACAGTTGAAGGTTATAGACCGATGGAAAGCATGTAGAAGGAAGGGAGTTCCAAAGTCTGGATGTTCGCGGGAAAAAACTGTTCTTATAGAAATCCCTGTGACAGTTTGGAATGCAAACAGTCCATTGATGAGAAGATGACGAAAACCTAGTTGTACGGTGAAAAATTCTGGGAGAAGGTGCAAGAGATGATAGTTCGCTTGAACAACGTCCATAAAAAAACTTGTAAAAAAGACAAAGAGAAGCTACGTTTCGCCGGTGTGATAGGGAGTCCAGTTTCGAAGATAAGTTTGCGCCGATTGCGTTGCAAACACGCCGTTGAACACGGTCTAACAAGTTCAAGCAATTCGCAGGAGCACCTGCCCAAATGTGGCAGCTGTATTCCATGCAAGGACGTATTGACGATTTGTACAGGTAAAGGATACACACAGGGGTGAGGTAACTCATTTCTCGTAAAAGAGAACCAACCTTCATGGCAGCTGATTTTGCAATGGTTTCAATGTATGAACGCCATGAGAGATCGCTTGTAAATATGAGACCAAGAAGGCGAAATGAATTGTTTTCAGGCAAATGAGAACCATTCATCAAAATTGGAGGTAAATATGCTTGCTTAAAATGATTAATGGAAAGAAGACTAGTTTTAGATGGATTGAAATTAACCAGCCAATTCTTACCCCATTCAACTATCGAATTGAGATCTTTATTGAAAACAGAGGCCAAATTAACCTTATCACAATCATCTGATTTATCAAGACAGGAATACAATGTGGAATCGTCAGCGTAAATAATGGTTTTGGATGATAAATTGTCTGGGAGATCGTTTATGTAGAGTAGGAACAGGGTTCGAACGTTCTGTCTGTGAAATATGGGAGATCGTGTCCAGAATCATCGAGGGTAGAATGAGAACTGAAGAGTTTAGCAAATAGTTCAACTTTATCCTTAGATAAATTAATGACTTCAGGACCATTGAATAGTGGAGGTACAGATGATTTAGAATTGGAATTGCCCCGGACATTTTTAATGATACGCCAAAATTTACATGAACCTATTTTTATTGAATTGATATGATCTTTAGTTCTTTCAGCAAAAACAGTTTTTGCTTTACGAACAACATATTTACAGTTATTGCGAGAAACAATAAACAATTTTCTGTTAAGATCAGTCGGATGACGTCGGTAGCAATGAAAGAAATGATTATGATGGGCTATGGCTGCAGCACATGCTGGTGAAAACCAAGAGGAAGAATGAGGCTTTATCTGATATTTCCTTGAAGGAACGAATAATCTTATTGCTTCAGATATTATTGAAGTAGTTTCATTAACACAATCATCAGCTGAGTTGGAAAGAATTTCCTTCCAAGGGACAGACTGAATGTGTGCTTGAAATTTTTGCCAATCCGCAAGATCATATCTAAAATAGGTTCTATGCATGGGATGCTCATGAGAAACTTGTCTATTGAAGTTAACTTTGACCGATATAACAACATGGTCAGAACGACCTAAAGGAGCGCCATGAGATAATTTACAGATGTCCGGGTTAGAGGTTAAAAATAAATCCAACAAGGAAGGCGATTGACTGGATTGATCAGGAATGCGGGTTGGAAAATCAACTAATTGCGAGAGAGACTGAGATACTGCAAAGTTATAGGTTTCAACACCAGAGCTACTTGTTCCGTTAGAGAATTTTAGCCATTGTTTATGGTGAATGTTAAAGTCACCAAATTCAAAGATGTTGTTTGAGCAATGTTTAAGAATAGCTGAATCAGCGGACTTTGAGACTGATTTGATAACAGAACAGTCTTGGGAAGATGGAGAGCGATAGAGGAAAAATAGAAAACTAGTTGAATGAAGAAGAGACAAACGAAAACACATGAAAGGTTGGTCGGGGTCTTCCAGGTCAATTTCTCTAGATATTGGTAACGTTTCCTTAACATAAACTGCTAGACCATGCATATGAATGGAGGAATCCATTCTAAACAAAGGAAGATATTCAGGAACAAAGAAATCATTAGAAGATATACCAGCGAGTGACAAAATGACAAGTGACAAGTGACAAGTGACAAAATCGAATTGCAACATAATGTTGTTCAAACCAATAATGAAACTAGGTTGATAAAAGCTTAACAGCCTAAAATAAGAAACGGTTTAAACAATACTGAAAGACCTATTGTTTCAGAATGGCCATGCTGACTGAAACCCGCATAAGCTAGTGAATAAAAACAAAAAACATAACAGTACAGGTAGGAAGTAACATAAATCTCACAGCATTGGCAATTAAACTCAGTATTTAAAGACTTTTAACCAATTCAAGGCGATTTTAACTAATTTTCACGTGGTGAAAATTTCTTTTGCTAAGAATACAGATTCTTATGAATTGCATTGAATGTGAATCCTTCATATTGCTTTCTGATCTTGTAAAATTTTAAACTATATGATAAATGGAATCCACAGAAGGCTTAGCAAGCCTTGTCATTGAATGGTTTAAAATTAAATTGGGTTTACCGTAAATGACTGAATAAGCGTCCAGGGCGCATAGTAGAAATTTTAACTTTCAGAGGGGGCGCTTATTTAGCAGGGGCGCTTATACGGCAGGGGCGCTTATTCATTTGAATCAAGAAATCGATAAACATATAAATAACATAGTATCTAATAAAAGTCAAAATAAAATTTCAAATACTACAAACTGATGAAAGTGTTAGCTGCAAATATCTATATCGTCATCCTCTTCGTCGTCAGAGTCAATTTGCAAAAAGTTTGGAATAGCCTCGTTGACATCTTCTTCGTCGATTTCGGTGAAAGGATTTTCATCTTTTTCTGTCAAAATAGACAGTTGAGAGGCAAGTATCTTTTTTCCCTTCTTGCATGGCTGATTTTCCTTAAAACAATGTATATTCTCGTCTTTTGAGCCATCAGTTGGCAGATTCAACGCACATGACTGGAACAAATTCCGTATCATTTCCGGGGATAATAAATTCCACGAATCAAGAATCCATTTGAAAATCGTGCGTCGTGGTGGAGGTTTGAGGTTTCTGGCAGGAGTTTCCATGTTCAATCCTTCCTCGCCTAACATTGATCGTACATTTCGGTTGCATTAGCCTTGAAAGGTTTGTTCCAGCAAATATCTGGCGCATGTAAGAAAAATGCCTATACTTAATAGTTAATAATATCATAATATCGTCTTAATATCAATTTTTGTCTTTTATACGTTTGTTCGAATAAGCACCCCCTTACAACCCAGGGGGGGCGCTTATTCAGCAGGGGCGCTTATTAATATGTTTACTTCTATGGGGGGCGCTTATTCGGCAGGGGCGTTTATTAATATGTTTACTTCTATGGGGGCGCTTATTCGGCAGGGGCGTTTATTCGGCAGAGGGCGCTTATTCAGTCATTTACGGTATGCCAATTTACCAGTTTATTGGGTTTATAATTTTCTTAGTTCCAAAGATTCTATAAATACAGATAAAACTATTCCTTGAAAGAATGATGAAGGGTTTGAGTTACATGGTATTGCAGCAGTATGATGAAGAGCCTGAATGGTCATTATACAAAAGTGACGACCTACAATATTAAAAAGGGAAACTACAGATGTATCGGCTCGAAGATTAGTTAGACTCTTTAGTTTTATGAATAAGTTGATTTTTAGCTAGCTTAGCTTAAGCTGGTGGTTTCATTCACGTTAATTAAGTTATAAAATAATTTTAGAACACTTTTATTTATTTACTTTAACCCTCGCGTTATTTTAGACCAAAATGATTTTAAAAACATTTTAAGTTAAAAACAAACAAACATGATCGAAATTGTCCTTCTAGTAAGTTTTAGAAACAGAACTTAGCACATGGCGTTCAACGAAATGTTAGATATTTCGAAGCCATTTTTATTATTTTTTATTAAAAAACCCACTGCAATCATTTGCCTCAAGGATGTTTTTCTTTTTTTTGCATTTGTAAGTTATTTATAAATTCCTTATTTTTGAGATTCAACATTTCGTGTATAGAAGAAAAATCAACATTTATTTAAAAGTCTTTTCTTTCTATTATTTATTACACAAATTAATATTTCAAACGGTAGTTATGTTAGTTTATAAATCCGAAAGTAGTATCCAACACGACACGAAGGTTAGCAACATCACACGGACTTCATGTGTTCGTTCATTAAATAGAGGAATTTAAGGTGTTTTCATTCATCATCAGTGCCCACATAAAACAAAATTGAAACTAATCTAGCGATGTCATTACCCATTATTCTTAATTTTACTTGTTTGGTCAAAAGTCTGTCATCGTCTTACCCAGAGAAATTATTACCCTTCCACCCCTGAAAAGAAAAATACCATGTAAATAGTTTATTGAACTCATTTAGTTCAGCCAATAAAATTTGGCAGTATCAATGGTAAAATAAAATTACTTTATTGTCAGAAATTTTCTTGATTCCGTGGGAATTTAATTTCGCGAATGAAAGAATATTATGTATTTCGCGGGAATTTAATTTCGCGAATGTCCCAAATCAATATCCTTTTTTGGAAAAGATCAATCAAAATTCAACATTATTTTAGTTTGTTTATTAACCAGATTTGTTCTTTACACTTTTAAAACATGTTGTATATAATACTAACATAACTCTAAAGAAATTCTAACTATATTTTTCATGATATCTAATGTTCAATGTCTTCAAAAATATCGAAAACGTTACGATGATGATATTCCAGCCAAAGCTGGATCAACAGTAGGGCCCATAGGGCCTAGGCGCGGGGCCCCACGATTTTGAGGGCCTGCAATTTTTTAGGTCCCAAATTTTTTTGAGGCATTTCAACAGTTGTTTGCCTTGCAGCATCAAATGTTGTTTTGGACATTATTATGGAACCCCTAGATCAGACACAACAAAGAAACGTGAGTGTTCCAGATATTCATGAAAACACAACACCATATTTGTTGTTTTCTTTTTGCTTCTATGAAAATAATTGAATGCGCACATTGTTTCTACTCTTTTCAAAACATGCGAATAGGGTATTTAAGCATGCGCAGTATCTCGATCAAAAAGCTAAATACTTCTCGCTGTCTGTTGATTCGAACACTGATTTGTGTCACATTGATCAGCTAACTATCATTGTACGGTATGTTTCAATGAAAACCAATGAGGTGGTAGAACGTTTCCTCTGTTTTAAGCCGATTAAAAGACATACTGATGAATACTTAGCAACCAATGTTATTAAATTTCTTCAGGAACACAACATTGATGTTGGTAATGTACGTGGGCAGTCATATGACAATGCTTCAAATATGTCTGAAAGGTATAATGGAATGAGAGCTAAAATTTTAGAGGTCAATCCTTTAGCCACTTTCATACCGTGTGCTGCCCATTCATTAAATCTGGTTGGTCAATGTGCCGTGGATTGCTGCTTGGAAGCAGTCTCCTTCTTTGGACTTGTACAACAACTGTACAACTTCTTCTCTAGATCACAGGCCCTCAAACGTCTGACAAATACACGATGGCCTGCACATGCTGATGCTATAAAAGCTTTCTGATTGGCATACACACAAATTCAAAAAGCTCTGAGATGTCTATCAGATGATGAAAACCAAACACGTGACACAATCAATGAAGCACAGAATCTCTTGAAAAGCATGTTGCTTTTTGAAAGTATATTCATGGCTGAATTCTGGAACAATATACTACAATGATTTAATAAAGTCAGTATTGCCCTTCAGAAAAAGAATATGGAGCTAGGAATGGCAATAAAACTATTGAAATCACTCCAAGTATATGTGGTGTCGCAGCGTGAGAACTTCGATTAATTTGAACAAAAGGCACAAAACAAAGCACCCCAAGCGACGTACAAAGATGCAAACAAACGTCATGTACACAGGAAAAGACAAGGTAATGATGGGCCTGCAGAAGAAAATGTACTTACTGGTCGTGACAGATTTCGACTTCAGACATTTTTACCTATACTGGATAAGCTTTCCCAAGCTTTGGACTCGCGCATTGCTGCATATAAGGTTGTTTCTGGAAGATTTGGGTTCATGACAAGCTTCCAGGGAATGAGAGCAGCGATGATAGTGAGAGATGCTACAGCACTGCAACAACATTATGAAAATGATTTGGAAGAATTTTTCCCAGAAGAATTTGAACATTTTAGTATCTTTGTGAAAGAACTTAACCTAAAGGATGAACTTAAAGATGATGAAGGAAAACCGGCGGGAAACCCATCTGTTCAAATGTTTTATAAGATTCTTATTGACAAAAAACTGGTCTCCACTTTTCCAAATGTGGAAGTAGCAATAAAAATTTACTTTAGTCTGATGGTGTCCAATGCAACAGGTGAAAGGACATTCTCTAAGCTCAAACTTATTAAAAATGAAAAGCAAACATACATGGTCCAAAGCAGGCTGACCTGCCTTTCTCTAATGTCAATTGAGAATGAGCTGCTCAAAAATCTAGACTGTGAAGAGATCATTGACAGATTTGTTCGAGCAAAATGCCGAAAAAAACAATGTAAAGCTAATAAGCTATTCTGTAATAATATATGAGAATGTGTACTGTAAATATTTGATTTTTTTCCACAGGAAGTGAAGTGGACATAGGAATGTATTATGTCTCAGTGAAGGTTCATTCAGAATCATTATTGCTCCCCCCACAAGGGCCCCCGTAGAAATTTTGCCCGGGGCCCCCTCACACCTTAATCCGACACTGATTCCGGCGCATAAATATCTTCATCATTGTCGCTATCGCTCTCATAAAAATCAAATGCTGGGTTAACAAAAGCCTCTCTTTCTTCCTCATTGATTTCCGCCGTGTTGATGTTGTTCTCGTGCGTGACGTTGCCATTCTAGCACGCTTGAAAACTTACAACGAACCCAATATCTTTGGTGATCATAATAGGGAAAAATTGAAAATAATCAGAAAAATCGAAAAAAGTGCTAAAATTTAATTTCGCGAATAAAGGGGCAATTTGCGAAATTCGCAAAAAAAATTTTCTGCGAAATTTTCTGACAATAAAGTAACTATTCGAATTCAAAAGTTCGTTTTTAAAACGGCATTTGAAGATCTGTAACAATCCACACTCAGTGTTATAAGCATAATTGTTCCACAAGCGTGGACCTTGGTATCTTATTGAAAAGTGACCTTTTGCGGTGTTTCTGAAAGAGTACTTGTATTTTATATTAGAATTCCTAGTATTATATTTATTAGAAAAAGTTGAAATTGAGATTGGAAAACATTTGGAATTGACCCATTATTTCTTTACTCTATACATAAAGATCAGAGTTTGAAAGATATTTATTTGGTAGATATTTAAAATCTTTAGATCTTTTAATATTTCATGGGATGAAATGTCACAGCTTTTGCCTTTTATAATTTTAGCCGCTCGTTTCTGTTTATTCAGGCGATTTTTGAGCTGAGATTTATGTGTGCTTGCCCATACTATGTTAGTGTAGGAAGATAATTATAGATGAATGAAAAGTAAATCTGTTTTAAAGATGTTTTATTTAAGAATGATTTTTCTCTGTGCACTATATTTCGTGAGATTTGTCCCAAGGTATCTTATACATGTCAGGGGTTATTCTAAGCTGGATTTGCTAGTGTTTTCTGAAGTTGGAAAAAAAATTGTGGAGTTGGAAGTCCAAATCCCTGGATTTGGAAAGATTTCAGTTTTTCCCAAATTTCCAAAATTGAAAATAAATAAGCAAATATCCATACATCAGAAGAAATTTATATTTGGTGCACGAATGAAATTACATGATATTTATAGTAGGAGCATGTAGAAAGCTAGAATGTTTTTATCTTCTTCTTATTCGGCACAACTTCAATTTGCTGTTCAATCTTGTCTGCACGCCCTTAAATCATCGTTGCTTTCTCAGTTAATTTTTGTCGTCGGTCTTTGTTGCTCAGCCATTTTAGAATGCTTGGTCTTGGGTCCCAAGTTTCCAATGACCCGATGTTAAAATGAATGTACAAGTATAAATTATGCGTGTTTATTTCCATTGCATTTCTGAGTGATGTTTTAAGCAAATTGCATGCACTTACAAGGCGCTCCACATTACAAGAATGAGGCTTAGCAGCGAGAAGTCTTGCAAAGGCAATGCTCAAGTTTGGATAGAGCTCTTTGCTTCTATGCAATATTCCTACAAGTTCATTCAGCTTGTACTGTTTTATTTTCTCTATGTCAGCACTGTTGACGACATCTTCGAACTCTAGGGTTAAATCTGTGATGTCCATGCCTGCACATAAATATTCGTGGACTTTTCTGATATCAGTATCAGGCAACAATTTTGCAAATGGTTGGACTGCTCTTTTACGAACTCTTCGTCCAGTTGAAACCTCTGTGAGAGAAATTCACATAAAGATAGTGCTATTTCATTTTTGATAGCATTTAAATCTCTTTCTACTGTGACACAGCTGTGAGAGGCATGTTTTCTTCAGGTTCTTCCAGCTCAATGTTTTTTAAACGGCTGTCATCATTGCTCAGACCATCAGATAATGCCTCTTCCCAGCCACCTAATAGGCACTTTGTTAAAAGGGAATGCACCTGCGACTTAACCTGGCCGGTTCTACTTTGAACATCAAGAATTATTATTCCATCTTCTTCAAGTAGCTTTTGATATCTCTTGAATACTGCCAAAACATCTGCAACAAATGTTGTCAACTGTAAATCTTTTTTTTTCATGAATCAAAGGTAACCATTCTCTCTACAAGTTCTTTGGATTTACTTTCAAAATACCTAGTTGTGGCATTCCATGATGTCAAATGAGCATCAATATGCTGATAAAGAAATTCGGTAAAGCGAATTTGGAAATATCGAAGGTTTATTTTAATAGCCAGACTTTCCTTTGCTGCAAAATCTCTCCATTCACGAGATCTTACACTTGAAGTATAAAAGTAGGTGGATATTCCGTTTAATTTTTCAATTAAATGTGATAGCTCTACCACAGTAACAGTGACCGACTTCCAAGCTAGATTGCTGCGGTGTACAGCACACCAAATCTTAACAAGTGGAATTGTGTCATCATCACTGGAGGCATCTGGCTTTCTTAAATTCCCCAGTAATGTCCAAAGACCACCACGCTCGCCTGTATTCATGTTTGTGCCATCTGTGACTATTTATGATGTCCAAATCAAGTCAAAGTCTGTTCCAGCAGTTATTTGCTTGCAGGACTCCACAACAGTTTCAAGACACCCTTCTGCACCCCTTTTAATTGGCTCTATTGCCCCTGCAAAGATAAAATCCTCTTTTGCACTTGAAGTGATGATTTTTACCATTGTGTAGATCTTATCTACTTGTGTCCACACTACCATCACAACGCAAAGAAAAAGCCGTTGATTCCTTTATCTTTTGAGCCAGAGTTTCTCTGTCAGTTATCAACAATCACTTCAAGCAGTTCCCTGTAAAACATGGGTCTTACGTACTGGAAATCAAACTTATTCTAGTTAGGCTCTGCATTATAAACGGTGACCGTTCATTTTGTCGCAGATCATTTCGTCGCATTCATTTCGTCGCAGTTCATTTCGTCGTTAATCATTTCGTCGCAGTTTATTTCGTCGTAAATTATTTCGTCGCAGTTCATTTTGTCGCAGATCATTTCGTCGCAGACTTCAAAGTGCTATATAAAGCGCTAATTAAAACGAGTGGCTTTGAACAGTTCATTTCGTCGCGTTCATGTCGCGCATTTCGTTGTAATGCAAATAATTTATTGCCTGTATTGGGCAACTGCCTTACTAAAATAGAATGATTTTTGTATTGTCGAACAATAAAATTGAAACACTTGCAGACAGTTTAAAGAAATCGGCAATACTTTTATACTTATTCTGTAATAATCGTCGGGCACACATCTTATTAGAGTGATGATTACGCAAAATTAAAATGCCATGTTTAGTTACTCATCTCGCAGAGAAACATTTTTAATGGAGCCACAGTTAACTTAGTAAAAACTTATGTAAACATTTACAAAATATTTTAAAATCTTAAAGATAATGTCGGTATTGTTGTACAATATTCTTTGCTGTACTATCGCATTCGGTTGCTTTCGAGCGAACCTCCCCAACAACTGTTGCCACTGAAACACGTGCTGAAGATGGAGCATGCAAATTGTGCGCTGTTGGTAGTTTTACAACTTCATCTCCATTGCAATGCATTCGTGCATTACACGTTCTCAATTCACATCGCCAGTATGTTTTTCCATCAACTGCTCTTTCTTTTGTATTAAACACAACCCTCAAAAACAGCCTTATCACTTCCTCTATTACTTTTAACAAACGTTATCTTCGGCATGATGACTAATGAATTGTTTCTTTCTTTTGAAGTCAGGGACAAAATGAAATGAAATGCGACGTAGCGATACACGCGCCCGAATTGTCGGGCGCGTAACAAATATAAATTGTATGTCTATAAATGTATATATGCGCATATTATTCCTTAAAAAGAATTAAATTATAACTCTAAATTACATTAAGAGAATAATACTATACTCCGTTTTTCAGGTTAATTCACGGGGAACTCGACCACATTAGCGAGGTTACGAAATCAGGACGACAACGACAATCGTGACACAAAATTTTTTTTAGAAAAAATATTTTCAGGCGAAATCTCATTGTGCATTTTCGAATGTCGCGACCGATGTGAAAATGCATAATTTGGCGATTATTACAGAATAAGTATAAAAGTATTGCCGATTTCTTTAAACTGTCTGCAAGTGTTTCAATTTTATTGTTCGACAATACAAAAATCATTCTATTTTAGTAAGGCAGTTGCCCAATACAGGCAATAAATTATTTGCATTACAACGAAATGCGCGACATGAACGCGACGAAATGAACTGCTCAAAGCCACTCGTTTTAATTAGCACTTTTTATAGCACTTTGAAGTCTGCGACGAAATACAACAAGCAATTGCAAAAGTTCCTGTTGTGGTTGCACCAAAATTACCGACGACGACAGCACTTTCACAAATCATACGAAGGAAACGACGAGCAGCTCTTGAGCCAGATTATGAAAACGATGACGAAACCGAGGTGAATATAGTTCCAAGAAAACTTCAGTGCACGTCCGATAACATAGAATTTATGAGATGCTCATCAGAAAATATGGTGTTTTTTGCTTCCGCAAGAGGAATGGATATGCTCATTAATTCGGTGCAATTCCATGTGTTTGTGCATATACTCAGCTTTACACTATCCATGCCTTACTTGGAAATTCCAAAACAATTCCATGTGTTTCCGTTCTTCTGAAGAATAAATTGAGAGAATCATATGCTGCTATGCTTCAATTTTTAAAAGATATTAATCCAGATCGAGAACTAAATCCCAATTGTGTTTCAATAGATTTCGAACAAGCTGCCATACTTGCATTTAAAGAGAAGTTTTCAGATGCAACAATCCATGGTTGTTTCTTCCATCTCAGTCAAAGTCTGTGGAGACGCATTCAGGCAGCAGGTCTACAAATCCGGTATGGAACAGATCCAGAAACTACACTTAAGTTTCGATGTTTAGCAGCACTCGCTTTCCTTCCACCAGATGATGTAATCAAAGGGTTTGAGGAATTAACAAACGATGAGAATTTTCCGGAGGAATTGGATCCAATTGTTGATTACTTTGAATCGAACTATATAGGAAACATCGGAAGAGGATCTTGACGC
Organism: Candelabrum cocksii; assembly: GCA_963930725.1. Lineage (NCBI taxonomy): Eukaryota > Metazoa > Cnidaria > Hydrozoa > Anthoathecata > Candelabridae > Candelabrum > Candelabrum cocksii. Next base: position 4,707,518 of record OZ005668.1, on the reverse strand, counting down.
CGTCGTCCAACTTTCGTAGCATCGATGTGGTCACAATTTCAACGCGTCAAAGATGATCTTCCAAAAACGACTAATTCTTTAGAGGGATGGCATAATGCATTCAACGGTGTTGTTAGCAAAGCTCATCCTTCCATGTCAGCTCTCGTCGCGAAGCTCCGTCTGGAAGAATCAGCAGTAGCAAATAAAATCGAACGAGTTCAAGCTGGACATCAAACTCAGCAAAAGAAGAAGAAGTATAAAGCTGGCAGGATCAAATCAGTGGTAGCTTCATACAACACCGACAACATCCCACAATATCTGAGAAACGTCGCACACAATATTGCTTTCTGAACATAACTAATGCCTTACTAAAATAAACTTTAACATAGTAACTCATTAAATTTTTATTTTAAAATCTTAGCCAACCAATCTGAAATGAACTGCGACGAAATGATTTACGACGAAATGAACTGCGACGAAATGATTTACGACGAAATGAACTGCGACGAAGTGAATGCGACGAAATGAACTGCGACGAAATGATCTGCGACAAAATGAACGGGAACCTTATAAACAAATGTACTGCCCATCTTCGCTGCAATTATTCTACTAGGCCAGGTATATGGTGAAAAAGTTAGTTTCTTGGCATCATTAAACACGTGCAACATTAGGTTCCCCATCTTTTTTGCCAATTGCTCATTTGCAGTAGAAATGAATCTTGCAATCGGGGTTTTTTCCTTCGTACCTTTCATCTTGCTAGATTTAATCGCTTCTCTGTGATATGGTGCTTGCTTGTGGTTTTCAACAGTTCTCAATCTATAAATTGTCCCGCATTCCTGCACAATTAGTGACATCTTATTTTCAATAAACGATTTTACTGTATCAATGTATCAAAAAATTTGAATACGATTGAAAATGGCGTCAACAAGTGTTGAAAATGTTGATTTTTAATCTCTTGTTCATTGGGAAGTAAGCGAGTCTTTTTAATGGCTTTATTATGATTATTTGAGTAGTATTTTACTGGTTTTTATTTACAACCCTTTTACATTATGCCGATGAAAACTCGAAGTTCGATTAATAACGAGATTTCGGAGTACGTAGATCAACGACTTCTAGAAATATTGGATAAGAAATTTTCTGACTTTGAAAACTCTTTTGTGAAACGAGTGACTTGTGACATTCGCGAAGAAATTTCAAAATTAGTAACGGAAACCATCCAGGTTCACGAAGAGAAGATTGTTAAGTTGGAGTCGACAGTGGAAATGTTGAGGGAGCAGATTTTGTCTATCAAGGACCGTCAAATGAAGGCAGCTAATAAAATTGATGAGTTAGAGCAGTATGGGAGGAGATTGTGTTTGAGGTTTGGTGGCATTGAAAGTGGAAAGGAAGAAACCGCGGGCGATGTTTTGAAGTTGGTGAGCGGTGAATTTGAAAGGGCAGGGGTGCCAATTCCAGAAAATGTGATCGATCGTGCTCACAGAATTGGCAAACCTTATCTCAATAAGAAAAGCGGGACAATGAGCCAGGATGTTATTGTGCGCTTCGCAACCATTCATCATCGCACCTTGGTGTATCACGCGAGAAAACGCATTAAATTATCTGTTCGTCTGGACCTTACGAAGGATCGTTATTTATTGTGTAAAAGAGCAAGGGAGTTATTGATAGAAAGATCTGGTTGTTATGCCTTCGCTGACATCAACTGCAGATTGATGGTGAAGTTGGAAAATGGTCAGTTTTATTTTTTTGATTCAATGGAAGGTCTTAATCTATCATTAGTTAAAAAACAATTGTATTCTTATTATTTTTTTCTCTCTCTTGCGCAATCGCTGTAAAAATTGTGGTGTCATTAGTTTTGTCATTAAGATTGTTTTGTGTTTTTAAGGGTTGTTTCTATAGAATATTACGTATAATTACTCTCTTTTTGACAATTATATTAGGTAATTGATGTGTCTTTTATGACTTTGTTTTAATTTTTTTTGACCGCATTTATATTTTTTTCATTGACATCATAGTAAATCATGCAGGGTTATTTTATCTATAGCTGTGTAGCTTTATTCTATATTTTTCTTGAGTTTAATATTACATTTATCACAACAAATATTTTCAAAATTAAAATAACTTCGCCTCTCTCATGAACAGCTCTGTGTTTTAATGGTAAACAACAGAGATTCTAAATTCGAAGATTTGAGTTTTAATCCTTTCATTTATGAACCAATTCATATAAATAATAGTTTAAATAGAGAAAAAGATTTTTATTTTGATAATTTTAAAGACAGTTCTTATTATACCCCGAAGGAGTTTATTCATTTCAAAAAACAATTAACACATTTTGACAAACAGTTCCCAGTTATACACATAAATATTCGAAGCTTGAAAAGAGATTTTAACGATTTTCTATTTTTATTACAACACAAATTTTCTATTATTGCAGTATCCGAAACTTTGTGCCCTGATGATCCACTAAATGGGCATTTATATAAGATAAAGAATTATTCCAGTATATTTCAAGCGAGATATGATGGACATATAGGAGGAGGAGTTTGTTTATATGTCCATGACTCTCTTAATTTAAAAAAACGATCAGATCTATGTGTCAACAACAAGGATATTGAAACGTTGTCAATTGAAGTTCTAAATAAACTTTTAAAAAAATATTATTGTAAATGTAACATACAGGCAGCCAGCTGGAAGCACTCAGGGGGTTTTGAGGAGACTTTTAGTAATATATTATCGTGAAAGAATGATGTAAAGAAACTAATTTACATAACTGGAGACATAAACTTAAATCTTCTTCAATATAAAAGCAACAATAAAGTTGACTCATACATAAATTTATTCTTTTCTATTGGATTTATTCCGTTAATAAACAAGCCGACCAGAGTATTTAAGGACAATGCAACAATTATCGATCATATATCTACGAATGATCTTATCAATAGTAATTACAAATCGGGAATTATTAAAACTGATTTATCAGATCACTTTTCCGTATTTATAATTACAAACATTGATTTACAAAAAGCTCCTAAAAATAAATAATTTTAAAGAATGTTTAACAAGATCCAACTGGGCTAATGTTTATTGTTGCACAAATCCAAATAAAGCTTATAATGAATTTTTTAAAGTGTTTTCTGAATTATATGAATGAAAAGGGAAAAATGTTGCTAGTCCTTGGATTACAAAAGAAATTATAAAATCATCAAAAAGAAAACAAAAACTTTACGAAAAATATCTTAAACGAAAGACTTCTCAAACTGAAACTACTTATAAAGACTATAAAAGATTATTTGAGACAATTAAACGGAAATCAAAAAAATTATACTTCCAAGAACGTCTAAAACATTTTAAATGCGATATTAAAAAAACATAAGATATAATAAGAGAAAGTTATTGGAAGAAAACGTTTTTTAAACAAACAGTTCCCGAAAAGATATTAGTCGATGAGATTGAATTTAATGATCAAAATGTAATTGCGTCTCAGTTTAATAAATACTTTTCCAATGTGGGCTTGAAGCTGGCTGCTTTAATTCCGCAAAATTTTCGAAAAAGTTTTGCACATTTATTATTTGAAATTATAGTGCTCTCGAAGAATATTCTCTTACTGATGAAGAACTTAAAGAATCTTTTAACACATTAAAATCAAATAAAAGTTCAGGTTTTGATGATTTCAAATCGAATGTAATCAAACTTGTTTTTGACGCATTGCACCAACCAATTAAATATATTTTTAATCTTTTTTTGAAAACCAGAATATTTCCTGATTGTTTCAAGATCGCTAAAATTGCACCTGTCTATAAAAAGGGAAATAAGGCACTAATAAGTAATTATCGACCCATTTCAGTGTTGTCTTGTTTCTGAAAAGTCCTTGAAAGAATTGTGTATAATAGACTTTACACGCATTTTGAATTAAACATGATTTTTTATAAAAAACAATTTGGTTTCCGAAAAAATTATTCCACTGATCATGCAATCGTGCAATTGACAAATCAAATCCTTAAATCTTTTCAAGAAAGAAAGGTGTGGCGTGCCACAAGGATCTATATTGGGTCCAGTGTTATTTTTGATTTTTGTAAATGATTTACCCCAAGCAACTCGTTTGGACAGTTTAATGTTTGCAGATGATACAAATACTCCCACAAAAATATTAATACTTTTAATATTTAATACTTTTTAAATTATATAAACCACGAACTTTTAAATATAAAAATATGGTTTCAGGTAAATAAATTATCCTTAAATGAAGATAAAACTAATTATGTCTTATTTCATAAGAAACGTCAAAAACGTAATTTGCCAAAGATACTTCCTACCTTGTTATTAAATAACATCGAAATTAAAAGAGAAAAGAACATCATTTTTCGGGAGTATTAATTGATGAAAACATTACATGGACGAATCACATTGAATTAGTAGTACAAAAAATCTCAAAAAACATCGGCATTTTGTACAAGGCTAGCAAATATCTAAAATTTAATTGTCTAAAAAGTATATATTTTTCTTTAATTCATTCCTATATAAGTCATGCAAATATTGCATGGGCAAGTTCATACAAATCTAATCTTAAACCCATTTATGTAAAGCAAAAACAAGCCATTCGTATAATTCTCTATAAAGATAGATACCATCATTCAAGACCTCTAATGAAACAAATAAACGCATTAAATGTTTATCAAATAAATGTTTATCAAACAGCTAAATTTATGTATGAAGTAAAAAACTGCACTATTCCAGAAACGTTTGAGCGTTTGAAGACATTTTTTCAAATGTCCAACACTTGTATCCGACGCGATTCGGATTAAATTCTTTTCAAGTGACTGGATCATGCAAGGCACCAAGATTTTCCCTATTAATCCGTGGTCCAAAAATTTGGAATTCGCTTTGTGATGGAATTGTATGTATTAATCTAACCTCCTTCAGAAATCATATCAAAAATAAAATTCTTAACTTTGAATATGAACTTATATATTTTTAATTGTCATAAAATAATGAAATTAGTCTTTTTGATTTTAAATCGGATCGTTGTCTGTGATTCATCACATGATTAGGGGCTTGATGATAAGGTCTATTTCTACTTTCTCCAAGCCCCTGACCATATAAAGTTCATTTATATAGAAACGATTAGATGTATATCTTTTGTAAATAATTGACTTTTTTTGGTTAAAAAATATGAAAAGAAAGAAAAAAAAAATGTTATGAAAACAGACTTCGCATCTCACTAAATGCTGCCCCCTAGTGTGCCAGTGTTTAAATTTGTCATGTGCTTGAGAAGATGTTTCCTCTGATTGCTTTTGCCTCACAGTAAAAAATGAATCTTCAGTTGTTAGGTTCTTGCTTGTTTGTGTTTCAATATGCTTGCTTTGCTGTTGCTGTGTTAACTTGGTTTCGGAAAATGACGTTTTTACAGACACTGATTTTTGATTATTTTCTTTCAAAGCCTGGACGTTAAGTTCTGTTTGACATGGGATTTTTTGTCCAATACTACTTTCTTCATTACGGCTTGATTTTTCTGCTTTTTCTTGATGATCAAGTACCCCAGCATCCTTCACAACTTTTTTTGCTCCTGTTATCCAGCTGATTAGTTTATTTTTTGATAGATCATCTGCATTTTTTCCAATCGTGGTTTCTTTGAGGAGCCTGACATAGCTACCTGGGTCACATACTTAGGAAAATACCAGAGCTACGTAGGTAGACATCATCAAGTTGAAATTGGCATGAAAAACGCGCGAAAAGAAAACAGAATTTGGTCACGTGACAAAGGCAAACAGTGAATTTATCATGTTACAACTTATCATGTGTCTAGTCTGGTCTGTTTTGGGGAATAAAGCCAAAAATTACCCTCATCCCCCAGACACATATTTAGCCCCGTTTTGTGTTCTAGATCCTTCTATTTATAATTTGGACACTTACAGGGAAATATTTCATTTTGGATTTTTAAGATTAAAGGGTCAATCAATAGATGCCTATATACCACTGGTAGTTAGTTATTATTTACAGTTGAGTACAACAAATAAATAAACATTAGGATTAAAATGTCGCTGTGGTCCCGCCAAAAAATGCTTTTCTAAGCGAGGTCGATGCTATTTTGAAAAAATCTTATTTTCAATTGGAGTTGGAAAATTTGCTTAGAATAACCCCTGATACATGTAAATTGTTTATATTAGTTGTGGTATATATCAACTGCATTGGGTATTTCATTTTATTATTTACTACGATTATCAGTTGTAATTGCGTGTTTTATATAGGTTGAATATATAATAATAATAATAATAAAAGATTGTAAATATTTATTTCGAAGACATGTTAAAATTCTGGATTAGCGGTCGAGATGGTTCAAACTTCGATTTGTCACAAATAATTCTGCTAGCATGTTCATATTGGCAGCAATCCAATGACTTGAGCTCGTTGTTCATGTTGTTAAATAAAACGTCCAGATTATTATTGGATAAAAATAAATTTGTATCACCGGCAATCATGATCGTATTTATTTTCCTCATCATGCAGTAATTCAAATCATTAACGTATATCAAGAACAATAAGGGACCAAGTATTGGAGGTACACCAGATCTTATTGGTAGTTTCTCCACTTGCTTTTTCTATAACAAATTGTTTTCAGTGTTGTAAATTGGTCCCTTATTTAAAGAAAAAATATTTACTTGGATTGAATAATCGAGGTTTCTAATGAACGTGCGGTTATTGTAAGAATAAAGGGAAGCGTTCGTCGCAGAGTTGCAGTGAATCAAGAAGAAGCCGAGGAAAAACCAAAAGGCGGAATCGTTGACTTTACAAACGCTCTGCTGCAATTCGCCTGCAGATCTGTACAGAGTCACGCTGAAGTATATGGGGTATATTACGCAGGTTAAGATCAACGCTATTGTTCTGCTCACGCTATCTCTGGTGTTTATCAGGATCGTTAAAGCGGAAGACGTTCGAGAGCGGTCACACGCTTTTTTCCCAAGCCACACAGAAACGGCTCTCAGCTTCTTTCGGATATCGTACACAGTAGCAAAATATAGAAAGACAATGCACCCTACTGCTAGTATGTTGACGGAGTTAAGTGCCAAATTTGCGATACAGAAAACATGCAAACGCGATGACACGGACAACGCCAGAACAAATCTCGGGAAAAGTTCTTTGTACTATTGTGTTTTGATGATAGCGTGCAAGAGACAGAGGTTATGTGTTCAAACGAATGGACATAAACGACCAAACGCAACAACGAAAAGGGTTCTCCCGTACACTTGTAGACTGTCACGTGGTAGGTACGGACACATACTATCGTTGCACATTGTAAAAGCGTGCTGTTAAACCTTCTCTTTTTCCTGCCAAAAATAACCTTGCATAAATAAACAGATTTTTATCTAACTACTAGATATCTAATTACTAGCGTCTGATAATGCTTGTCAGTGATTAGTTAATCTTTCAAGAAACGTGCACACTTCTTAATTTTAACTATTGTGTTGGTTTTTGTAAATTGGTTAAAGCCACCGCATCGAGCGATAAAGTATTAGGTAACAATGGATGACGACAGTTTGTATTTGAAATTTTTTAAGAAAAATAGGTTTTTTGGTTGGGAGATTTTTAGTGCCCTCCCGAGCACTTTCTGATGAGCACATCATTGTGATCAAGAAAGGAGGGAATATCATTCTTCTTGAATACTACCTTCGCTCCTTTCTTTTCGTTTACAGATGGTGTGAATGCGTTTTCAGTTTGTTTGTTTGAGGGCCGCAATGTAGATACATCTTCATCACGTTCAATCCTTCTACGTTGTCTTCTGCTCTGTTTAAAATCTTCTTTGCAAGTTTCATTTAATTGAACCGCATTGTGGTTTTGCCTATTTTGCTGAAAACCTCCATATCTTCTGTCATCAACTTCATATTTACTTCGCCTTCTATTCTGCTGAAAGTTGACATCGTTTCGGTTTTCTTGTCTTATGTTGTAGGCGTAACCGTCATTTTCCTCTTTGTAATTGTTTTTCTCTTTGTAGTTTGCATAACAAATACTTTTAGTTTGATTTTCTTTCTTCTTTGGTTCACCACGCCAATTGATGCTTGTCTTCTTTATTTCTATAGAAATCTTCTGCGATGGAATGACATGTGTTTGCGCATTAGTTGGTGGATTCATTCTATTATCTCTAAACATCCGAGATAATGTTTGTCTACAATTTGAAAACAAAATTACAATCAAAATAGCTACCTGTTAGTTGCCATTCGAAGTTCGTCTTTTTCTTCGTTTAACTTCGCAATTCCGTTTTCATTGTCTCCTTTCAACATGAGGTATTTTTCCATTCGCGTATCCACCTGAACTTCAACAGCTTTAAACCTTTCATCGCAGCTTTTCGTACGGGTGCCATAGCTACTGATCATCAAACTGTTGTTAGTCACAATATTCTGCACAACTTCTTTCTGATTATCGATTTCTTTCAACAGTGTACTGGATTCTTCTTCCAAACCATTTACTTTACATTGCAATTGATTGACAGGTTGCAGTTTTTACCTTTTCACCGGCTAATGTCGTTACATAATCATCCCAGCTTTTCAAGCTCTCGTCATGTCGTTTAGCAATGATTTCATGTTGTCTTCTGTTTGAAACTCCTTGTTGTTCAGTCTTAAGAGAGGATATTTGATCTTTACTGAGATCCTTCCCTATTTTCTTTGCATCGCTTTCTTCTATTTGTGATGTTTTATCGATGCAAACATTGATGACAAGTGCAGATTCAGGAGGCGTTTCCTTTTTCTCATCTTTCAAGGTGTAATGTCTCAACCTTTCTTTGCATACAAGGAAATCCTTTTCCATCTCTTCATATTTGCTAATACTCTCGTTGTACTTTGAAAGTTTTTCTTCCAGCTTGGTGAGATCAGAGCGAAGGATTTCTTTCTCGTAGTTGAACTCCCTGCAACATTTTCGTTCTTTTGATTCGGCTACATTTATACTTTGTTTATAGCCAGTCACCTCTTTGTTTAGCATGTCTACGCGAATTTGCAATTTCTCGTTGAGTGTTACAGATTTGTTGCACTTTTCTTAAAAATAAATTAAATCGTTCGCAATTATTGCGATTTGTTTTTCAGTCACATCAATCCCTTCGGTTAATTTTTCATTTTCTTTTTGTAACTCTAGGACATCTTTGTTCAAATTATCATTCGCTTCTTTCATGAATAATAATAATAATAATAGTAACTGAGATTTTTGTTGTAGACGGCACATGATTTCTGTCGTCTTTTTCAAACTGCGCAAGTAATTAAACATATAAATATAATGAACAAACAAAGTAAGGAATATAACATCTTGAATATTACTATCAAAATAACTTATGATCAAAATAACTTTCTGAAATCTTACAACATGAAGCAAATATTTCGGAATATTGAAATCCAACATACCTCACTCCCCCCTCAATATTCTCTCCCATTCTTCTTCGCTAATCTAATTGCTATTGTATATCTTCATTTATTTTCTATTTTCAAACGCGTGTCTTCAACTATTCCGCGTGTACGAAAAGAAACAGTTGACGTCAAATTTTAATTGGGATGACGTCAAATTTTAATTGGGATGACGTCAAATTTTAATTGTGATGACGTCACCTCTAAGAAATAATCTTAATTTCTTAGAAACCTTTTCCAGTTTATCACGTGTGCAGAAATTTGTGATTTAACGGGAAGATGGGAAGATTGCGATTAATTCCTGAGATACTTTAGTTATTTTACTGATGTTACGGCTAATTACTTTATTTTAACAGTTTTGCCACGTTAATTACTATCGAGGGAATTTTTTGTAAAAAGGCGTATAAAAGTGCATGCGAGTTGTGTAAACGTACAGAATAAAAAGACGGAGAAACTCAATGTTCGAGGAAAGAACTTTATGTTAAGTTCTGCGTATGATCCGTCGAAGTGTGTTTATATATGTATAGTCTGTCCTATGTGAAGGACTTATTACACGACTCGCATAGCACCATACAACTGTTTTAACTTTCTTGGAAGAAAGTTTCAACCGAGAACGAGATATTTTTCTGCGTTCCTGACAAGTGCAACGTTCAGCCGCAACAGTAAAACGGTTGGGGATCCAGAGCATCTGGAGCCGTGTATGTAGGATGTCAATGAAAAGTAAATTTAGACGAATTGTCCGTCCAACTGAAAAGGGCCGCCTTTATAACCTTGGGATCCAACAAGCTGAGCGAGCCCACGTTATAGAACAGCTGTACCGTCACATCCAAGGGACAAATGAAATAATTGATCGTGGTGATGCTCATTCCAAGTTGGAATTGAGTCATGTAATGTCCAGATCAGAACAAACTAATCTTCTGTACGAGAAGCTGTTGACTGTACAAACAAGATGTGCTGACCTCACACTGCCAGAGGACAGTATTGAAGAGACTGCAATCGTGGAGAAGGTTAATCATGTCGTGAGAGAACACCAAGCAAGGTGTGAGAGCTGACTCAACAATCAACACCTAGAAGAATCTGCAGACGGGAGCGAGACTATCTCAAGAAAGTCAGAAAGATCCTCCGGAACACACTCATCAAGGGGCTCGAGCCGGCTGATAGAAAGACTGGCCCAAGAAAGAGCCAAGCTCGCCGAGTTGAAGATTGAGAACTCATTCATGTTGTCCCTGCATCAGAAGAGGCAGGAGCTTGAGGAGATTCATGCGTCTATGCAGATGGCAAAAACGGAGGCAAAGGTAAAGGTTTATGAGATGGAACTTCAGGAGACAATCGAACGCGACGACCAAATTGACGAAGCATTATCAGAGCTGCCGAAGTATGATGGCAACACTTACACTCAAACGTTCATCAAAAACCTACCTTCAATCCAACTCTCTTTAGTTTCAATACCTCTGATAGGAGCTGAAAAGACAACAGCTGCCGCAGTGCCATTGTCATCACCACCTCCAAATGAGAAGTCAATTCTGAAACACGTTGACAAACTGGACCGGGTGCTTATACAAAATATGACTCCACCTCCTTCAATCTTGGTAACTTCTGCAACAGCCAATCTAGTCAACCCTACTGTGTGGACCCACCCTCCAACTTCAACAGTAAGTTTCATGCAACCAACTAAAGTTGCAGCGACAACGGCACATCTTGCAGAGCCACGTCAGATGACAGCAATGTTCAGGGAACTGCAGGCGCCAACAGTCCATCTTGATCCATTCAGCGGCAACCCCATGGACTTCCCGTTCTTCATGGCAAACTTTACACAGGCCGTTGAGCAGAAAATTGAGGACGGGCAAGGGAGATTGTTAAGGATGATTCAATTTACAACAGGACCAGCAAAGGAGCTTGTTAAGTCTTGTATCTACTTGCCAGGACAAGAGGGCTACACTCGCGCCAAGCAACTCCTAACAACGAAATACGGTAACCCATTCATCATCAATGCAGAATACCGGAAGCAGCTGGCATCCTGGCCACGTCTCAAGCCAAACGACGGCACAGCATTCAATGGTTTTGTGAGTTTCCTGATAAAGTTCCAAGCGTCCATGCAAGCTGTGGGAAGAAAGCACGACAGCAGTCTGGAACTTCTTCAGCTCCTCCAATCCAAGCTTCCACTGCAAATACGGAAGGACAAGTGTCAAGAAGCTACCATCGACAATTTCATCCTGAAGATGAACGAAGAGGTCGAGATCTCGAACGATCCATTGTTCTCGCGAGAAGCAATGTCAGAGATGTGTCGAAGCCGTAAACCGTCCCTGCTGTGACGAAGGATGGCACGACCTGGAGAATTGCTTCAAATTCCAGGGGTTTGATCGAAAAGCCAAGATAGATTACATCTTCAAATATCGTCTGTGCTTCTCCTGCCTACATCCAACATCTAGAGAGCATATGGCAAGAACCTGCAAGAAACCAAGATGCTGTAAAGTCTGCAGAAGATCACATCCCACATCTCTCCACCTGGACAACGCCGTGACGTCTGCATTTGTTAACAACGCGCCTGAAGTTGGGCTGGCAATTGTCAAAGTTAACGTCACACATCCAAGCGATCCATTGAAGTTCGTCACAACAATGGCCTTGCTCGACAACGGGTCGCAAGGGACGTTTGTCACAGAAGATCTGTTAGACTCGCTTGGTGTCGAGGGAACTAATGCAACGTTTGAAATACAAACGGTCAATGGACAAAGTAGTCAGCGCTGTTGTGCAGTCATCGATCTTAAGGTTTCACCATGCAACGATGCGTCAAACTCAATCAGTCTTCCAAAGGTATACAGTCGAATGAGCCTGCCAGTAGAACCTGAAGACATTCCAACTGCTCGTAAACTGAAGAAATGGACGTACCTCAAATCGGTGATGAAGCACCTTCCAACAAACGAATACCTCCCAGTTGGTATCCTGATTGGATCCAATTGCCCTCGAGCCCTGGAACCAATGGTTGTCATCCAAAGTCAGAACGATGGTCCATTTGCAACCAAGACGCGGCTTGGATGGTGTGTCACTGGGCCGATGGGACGTCTCCAACAACCCAATAATCACTTTGGTTGTCATAGGACAAGCATGAAGACCGAGGATGTCACCAACCGTTACTTTGCTTTCAGGGAGACCATCAAGAATGCGTCGATAAAGCAAGGTATGTTGTAAATGTACAACCTTGATTTCCATGAGGCAGAGGGCAACCAAATGGCACTTTCAATCAAAGACGAACGTTTCCTGGAAATCATGAATGATGGCACCCAAGTCAATGGGAAACACTACCTACCCCTTCCGCTGCGGTCACCAGAGAAGGAAGTCCCTAACAATCGCAATCAAATTCTCCAAAGAGCAACATGGCTGAAGAAGAGGCTTCTCAACAACCCTCAAATGTTTGAGGATTACAAGAAGTTTATGCAGAACATCCTGAAAAAAGGATATGCGAAGGTTGCAGAGAAGCCACCTACTCTAAATCGTACGTGGTATATCCCTCATCATGGGGTATACCATCCCAAAAAGCCGGAGAAAATCAGAGTAGTGTTTGACTGCAGCACAGAAAACAGTTGAACAAGGAACTGCTGCAAAGACCTGACATGACTAACCAACTCATTGGAGTCCTTCTGCGATTCAGAGAGGAAGAAGTTGCGGTGATAGCAGACATTGAGTCAATATTCTACCAAGTCCATGTCCCTAAAGAGCATCAAGACTACCTACGATTCGTGTGGTGGCCAGAAGGAGATTTGTCGAAGGAACTAATTGACCATCAAATGTGCGTACATCTCTTTGGTGCAACATCCTTGCCAAGCTGCTCTAACTATGCGTTGCGCAAGACTGCTGAGCTCTACAAGAAGCAATTTGGAGAAGAAACAGCGCATGTCCTGACCTGCCATTTCTATGTTGACGACATGCTGAAGTCGTTCAACAACAGTCGAGATGCAACAGAAGCAATTCCAAACATTGTCGGAATGTTGGCTGCTGGAGGATTCAAGCTGACGAAGTTCCACTCAAATGATCGCGAGACCTTAATCACCATCCCAGACGAGGAAAAGTTAAAGAAACTGAAGAACCTCGACATATCAACAAGCATGATCCCTGAAGAAAGAGCACTTGGGATGAATTGGTGCCCAGAATCAGACAAGTTCACTTTCAAGATCCAACTAAAAAAAAGGCCAAGAACTCGGAGAGGTATCCTGTCAGCAATTAGTTCCATTTACGACCCACTTGGTATCGCGGGACCGTATCTTCTGGAGGGAAAAAAGATCCTGCAGCAAATCTGTGCTGAGAAAGGCTGGGACAATCCATTGACGATTCACCAAATCAACTTGTGGGAGAAGTGGAAGTTGGACATCAAGCTGCTGGAGAACTTCTGTCTGGAGAGATGTCTTCATCCAAGCAACTTTGGTGAGATTGTGCACTCCTCCTACCATCATTTCTCTGATGCATCTTGTGATAGCTATGGCCAAGTTTCATACATTCGTTTCGTCAACAAGGAAGGCCAAATCAGCATCAGAATCGTCATGGCAAAATCAAGGGTTGCTCCCATGAAGCGTCCTACAGTTCCTCGATTGGAATTGACAGCAGCTGTGGTGTCAGTGAAGGTCGCCAATTCATTAAAAGATGAGCTAGAATCGTGCATATCCACTGAGTACTTCTGGACAGATTCTCAGGTGGTACTTGCCTACCTCATTAATGAAGCGAATCGTTATCGATTGTTCGTGGCCAACCGAGTCAAGTTTATCCAAGAACACAGTCATTTGGACCAATGGAAGTACGTGCCTTCCAAGGACAACCCCGCAGACGACACAACAAGAGGCTTAAAACGTACACATTCTTCAAAGGACGAAAGATGGATTCATGGCCCTGAATTCCTGCACCAGGCAATCGAGAAATGGCCAAAACAACCAAGGGAATTCACACTCTGCAATGAAGAAAAGGAGTTGAAGAAGGTCAAATGCAATGTTGCCGTCACCAAAAATGAAGACACTATTACAACTTTGGAGTGTATGACATCAAAATGGCAATGGATGAAACGGATTGTGGCTACCATCTTCAAATGGCGTCAAGTCTCAAACGTCAAGTCTCACATCAACGTCGATGACCTTCAACATGCAGAATGCGCAATCCTCGGCATGGTTCAGAGAAGAGCATTTGAAGAAATCATCTCCTTACAGTCAAACCAAGCAATAAAGACAAACAGCTAGCTTGTCAAGCTGTCACCCTTCTTGGACGAGTATGGACTACTACGCGTAGGAGGACAAATACGAAAGGCAGACGTGCCTTTCCAAATAAAGCATCCAATCATCCTTCCAAGAAGATGTGCCACCACAAACAACATCATCCAACATTTCCACAAAGAGATTCACCATGATGGTCGATATTCCACCGTGAGTGAGATCAGGAGCCATGGTCTCTGGATAGTCAATGGCAACTCATTGGCTCGATTCGTCATTTCAAAATGTGTAAAATGCCGCATTCTACGTGGGAAGAGCCTACCCCCAAAGATGGCTGATCTACCGAGAGACAGGATGGAATCATCACCACCTTTCACCTATTGTGGACTGGACATGTTTGGTCCTTTTGTGGTCCGAGAACGGCGCTCCTACCTCAAACGCTATGGCATCATTTTCACATGTCTTAGTAGCAGAGATGTCTATCTGGAAAGTGTATGTTCCATGGACACAGATTCGTTCATCCTCTGCCTCCGAAGATTCATTGGACGACGTGGACCAATTAGAACAATACAATGTGATAATGGAACAAATTTCGTTGGTGCCAAACACGAGCTGCAGAAGGCACTGAAGGAGATGGACCTCGAAAAGATCTCCAACTTTCTCTTAAAACAAGGAGCTGACTTCATCCCAAGCTGGATCCACAATCCTCCGTGCGCAAATAACTTTGGCGGAACATGGGAACGATTGATAAGATCGGCCAGGGCCATACTAGATGGATTGCTGATGACACATGGTCATTCACTCAATGATGAGTCGTTCCGTACGTTCCTGGTGGAGATAGAAGCTATCATCAATTCTCGTCCACTGACAACTGATGGTTTGAATGATCCTGATGACGTTCAAATCTTGTCTCCCATCAACTTGCTGACGATAAAGTCGAAAGTTGTGCTTCCACCACCAGGTGCATTCCAGCGGGAAGACCTGTACTGTAGGCGACGTTGGAGGCGTGTCCAACATCTAAGTAACGAATTCTGGTCAAAGTGGAGAAAGGAATACCTCCAGCACCTTCAAAGTCGATCAAAATGGTCAACAGAACGACGAAACGTTAACCGGGGCGACATAGTCCTATTGAAGGAAGAGTCCACCCATCGAAACGAGTGGAAAGTAGGTCTGGTGGCAAAAACCCACGTAAGCGACGACGGCATCGTGCGAAGTGTCACTGTACGACACTCCAACTCAGAGTACGTTCGACCCGTCAACAAATTGGTTGTCTTAGTAGAATTAGCACACATCGAGAGATGCTCCCAGTTGCTGTGCTAATTGTATACTAACTGTTGTGTTAAATTACTGGTTGAGAATTCCCAGTCAAGTTATGTATGTATGCTGGTTGATGGATTCCCAGTCGAGGGAGCCTTGTTTCTCTATTTAGTGTTTTTTGTTTTTTAAATGTTAACAGTATTTGTTTCAAAATGCCTTGATTAGGATTTTGAGGGGAGCCAGATGTTACGGCTAATTACTTTATTTTAACAGTTTTGCCACGTTAATTACTATCGAGGGAATTTTTTGTAAAAAGGCGTATAAAAGTGCATGCGAGTTGTGTAAACGTACAGAATAAAAAGACGGAGAAACTCAATGTTCGAGGAAAGAACTTTATGTTAAGTTCTGCGTATGATCCGTCGAAGTGTGTTTATATATGTATAGTCTGTCCTATGTGAAGGACTTATTACACGACTCGCATAGCACCATACAACTGTTTTAACTTTCTTGGAAGAAAGTTTCAATCGAGAACGAGTTATTTTTCTGCGTTCCTGACAAGTGCAACGTTCAGCCGCAACAACTACGGAAGGACAATCATGGAAATTCAGTTTCAATCAAGTTCATGTTGCTTTTTGCTGTCGTTTGTACTTTTTTTAAATATACTGAACAAACCAAAAACGTAATAGACGATATATCTATTATATGTATGTATCGCAAACATTTAATGTTTGTACAAATAAGTAATTTTTTTTGTGTATGACCTTAAGTATAAACAACCAATATAATGTAAGTTAATATGTTTCAACCTAATGTATTTCAAATATGGTATCCAATGATATGGCTCGTAAGCCATAGTGAAAATTTGAAAAGTATGAAAATTTTACGAAATTTGTTCTTCTTTTTCATTTTTTAATGTATACCCCTAGACACCTAGGGAGTTATAAATTTTAAATAAATCCAAATCAGGCCACGGCTCTAGAAGGAGTTCTAATACATATAAACCAACAGACAAACCTAATTTATTAATTATTTTTTTTAAGGTGGAAAAAGTTTATGCGCTCTGCTTTTGGGTTTTCCACATCACTTGTCAGATTGCTACATTTTCGAGAATAACCAGTCAATATATCAATTGTCGTTGATGATGACGTATCAACCTCACGACGAAACGTTTCTAGAAGTTTACAAGAATTTTGGACCGTTAGGCCAAGGTAAATTTAGCGTAACACGCGCGCATGAGAAAAAAATCCTATTGATTTATTGTATTGAAGCCTATTGTTGTAACGTTAACTTTCGAATTATCTACACACGAAGAACAAATGCGAAATCGCCGTGTTGTGAAACTTGGTTTTAGTGGGTGATCACGATTTTTTGAAAGTATCGATGATCTCCGATGGCACTTTGATTCATACAATTCCAAACTTGAACGATAACGATGGTGATGTGGAATGTAACAAACAATCGGTCGGGAACCGAAAACGTCTTCTACAGTGTTAAAGATACGGCACCGAAGGTAGTTCGGCAAAGAGAGAAGCTACAGAAACAAGTCTTGCACTTGAATCGCATTTTCAGAGCGCAATTCCTCCATGCGTGTATTTGTATACTGATGGAGCGGGAGATTGCATAAATACGAACTTTAAAGTACAGAAGACTTTGATTGACGTCGTTATTTTTAAAGCATGATCTCGATGAAGACGTGACAATATCAGCAGCAGGACAATCTTGGACTTCAATCCGTTGGTATGATGAGGACAAGACAAGATTCCGAATTTGTTTGATGAAACAATATGGCGTAAGAAACGTAAGAAAACAATGTGAAATGAGCGAAACCTTTAAAATAAGATCTTTTGAATCAAATCGCGAATCAAGAGAACTTATCGAAAATGTCCTTGGACACTTATCTTTAAAAGACATTCCCTTCACCATCCTTCCGCACCGAAGAAGACAAGGAGGATTTAGAACACGTCCTCAATCAAATCGATGAAAGATTTGCAGGCATGAATACGTTTGCTGAAAGCTAAAACATCCTGTAACTCAATAGTTATCAGTTTACAAAAAGAGGTTTTTCAAAATAAAAAGGTGAAATACTATTATATATCGTGCAACTTTTTTTTAATGGTAAACGTCTTTTGCATCTTGTAAAAAGTGAAACCTATTTTCCTTAGACTGATTTATCATTAAAATATACGACGTATATTTTAGTGACAACACGATGTCAACATGTTTCACTAGACTCTTGCAATGAGTGAAAAAAGTGAAAATTACCACAATGCCAAACAAGAGTCTATACTATAATTGAATCCTGTATTCATGGCGTCATAGTTCTTCAATGTATTTGTTCGGTTATTTTATTTTTTGAGTGTTTGCAATATAATTTCTTTGTCGAGGGACACAATATGACGATCGCAGTAAACTTCAAAGACAGCCCTCAAAACAAAACTATTTTGGAATTGGACAATTGTATGAATGCGTTGACGTAGACAGACAGATGAGTATATATTTTATAAAAACCTTTCAAAACAGCAGCAATAAGACGTTAACTTACAAACAACACGTATACTAACTTATACATAAAGTACAATCCCAATAACTCGAACTCGCGTTAACTCGAACTGTTTTTCCTTTCCCCTTCCTTAATAGTTTCTCATAAAAGCTCCCGATAACTCGAACATTCGCTATCTCACACTATTCTAGTCAGTGGCGTAGGAGGCGGGGGGTCAGGGGCACAGCCCCCCCCCCCATTTGTACAAATGTGTTGAATATTTGGGCAACTAAAAGTTTTTTCGGGCAACTATAGCCCGGAGTCTTTGACCAATGACCAACATTTAAGTCAACGCTAAATACGAAAAAAGGTCCATAATTTTACAATCTCGCCTCTCCAACTGAAAACCTGTGGCTACGCCTCTGCTTATAGTTACAACAAATCATAACTATAATTATTTAGTTTGTTAGCTCTTATTTAACAAGTTTGTTAGCTGTTAGTTAATTAGTACCCAGCAGTTTTAGAATGAACCGCAAAAGAACATACAGAAGTAAAATTAGATGTACTGCATGCAATACAGTTATATATATCTCTCTATATACATTTAACGTCTATTTTCCATACAGGCACGGGTTAGACGGATTTACTGATGGCACGCCTCCATCCTACTCTATCCTACGCCAACCCAGACTGAATACGTTTCTCAACAAGATCTTTCTTCACAACCTGGCTCCATGTTGTCCGTTGCCTGCCTCTGCCACACTTACCATCCACAACTAAATCTTTACACTTCTTAACCCAGTTATTATCATTCATTCTCTCAACATGACCAAACCATTAAAGCCGGCGCCTTTGCAAAGATTTTCTTACACTTTCGAGTCCACAGCGTTCTCTTAACTCATTTGAAGGCTTCCTATCCTTCAATGCCACATTTGACATCCATCTCATCATTCTCATGTCATTACGCTCTAGTCTGTTTAGTTCAACAGTTCTAACTCCACATGTCTGCCCACTATATAGAAAAATACTCCTTACACAAGCTATATTCTGATTATAAGTCAGAACATCTTAAAGGAAAGCATAAAAACAGTTTATCAGTTAAATTTGTTTCAATTAAAGAAGAAGATCCTCTTCAACAGAGGCTTGCCAACTTCTAGAAGTAGAACTCCGTCTGCTGCAAATGATCCAGCCAACACCAGTTCTGCAAGCTTGAATGTTGATTTGGCACCCAAATGTTATTGTATTTGACATGGAGAATGAAAATGTAAATGAAGCACCGGTATATAGAAGCATAGAAGAAGATAAATCAGAAGCAGAGGCGGTATCAGGCCGTTGCGGACGCTGTCACATATACTTGACATATACTTGATATACTTGAAAAAATTTTCGGGCAGAGGTGGTTGTGCCTCCCAAACAATTTTTGGTTCCTACGCCCATGATTCTAGTCCTTCTATACATAAAAGTAGCATTATAATTTATGTTAGATTAAGCAGTGGCGGATCTAGTACTCTGCAAACACTGCGGGTGCAGAGTGTTTATTCAATAAGTAAAGATGTTATATTTTGAAATATTTTTTTTTTCCTTAACACAGCCATTACTATTAATGTAATCAAGAATAAAAGAACATAAATTAATAAAAAACGCCATGTAACATAATTACACATATCATTGGTAAAACGCGCTTGTGACTTTCCAACCGTACGTCATCTCAGAATTTAAACGCAACAAATAAGTTATATTGCAAACTAAAATTTTTAACCCCGATACCACCTACGTTCACGTTACTCTACCACCTATGTTCAGGTTACTTTACCACCTATGTTCAGGTTACTTTACCATCTATGCTCAGGTTACTTTACCACCTATGTTCAGGTTACTCTACCACTTATGGTCAGGTTACTTTACCATCTATGTTCAGGTTACTCTACCACCTATGTTCAGATTACTTTACCACCTATGGTCAGGTTACTTTACCATCTATGCTCAGGTTACTTTACCACCTATGTTCAGGTTACTTTACCACCTGTGTTCAGGTTATTTATTCAAACCTATATAATCTATACACCGTTGGAACAAAAATTTTATTCTTATAATAACTACCAAAAGAACTATGAACTTAAAATCTAAGGATTTTAAGATAATAAAGTTCAAATGCGTCAATGTTGACGTCAGCATTTTTCAGATATTTTTACACTGACTATTATATACTGTTGAAACGACAATTTTAAGCTGAGTCAAAGTAGTATAAGAACTAGTACAAGAACCCAGCTAACCGGTTTGCCTTTTTTTTTTTAGTAAGGAAATACACAGGAGAGGCAAATTTATCCTCTGTTTGAAGCCTTGGATGTGGTAAACATGGCCTTCGGGGAATAGACAGCATAGGAGCTTGTTCCACTGATTGGAAACCCGGACAAAGAAGGAAGATATGACTGTCCTTGTGTTTTGTAGGTTTAATAATTTGATGATTCATTGAACCACATGTTTCTACAATTTTTTTATTTTATAACAGGACAGATATTATGTAGCATTGAAATTTATAATCCAGTATAAAAAAAAGTATATATTTCTTGCTGACTTAAAAGTCAAGTACAGCATTGATGGCGTCATCGATGTCTTCAATTTCTTCTTCATCTTCGATAACATATGGCGTTTTGCTGTACAAGATCTCCTCCGCAGTGAATAATACCTTCTCTTCAACTTTACCTGGAGGTGTAGGAAACCTGTAGAAGGGAGGAGTAACTTGTGATCTTTGTTCTTGAATCTCCTTTACAATAGGTTGTTTTAAAACGTCAGCAAAGTCTCCAGTAGAAACCGTGCTCTCTTCGTTTATGATTTGGTAATCTACTATGTTGTTGAAAGTAATGGTTTTCTTCATTTCAGGTGATCTGTTTGTCTTCTTCAACAATCCTTTCAATTCTACTTCGGGTGTTGTATTCAACTTTTCTTTCGCAACTTCTTCAACTAACTCAGCTTCCATTTCTTTCAACCTATGAAGATCGTTGGTTTTTATTTGCACTTAGATTATCACAATTTTGTTATACCTTTTCTCTTTCTTTTGCATATCCTTCTTCAAGTGATCATTTTCGATTTGAATCTTCTGCAGTTCTTCTTTTAATTCTTTGTTTTCTTCTAGAACCTTTTCTATTTTTCTTTTCTCTTCTTTACTTCGTTTCATTTTGATTTTCTCAATAACTTTTCGTAAACGAAGGTTTTCATTCTTGAACCTGTTTAAATTGATTTCAAATTCATTGTCTCTCTTCTCGATAACATGTTCAGCTTTCTTCACTAAGTTGTAGAGAAATGCTACTTTTTTAGATTTGTCTTCCAACTTCGTCTTCAACATTTCATTCTCCGTCTTCAGTTCTTTTTTTTTCGATAATCTTTCTTTGTTTTCTTCGCAAACATGTTTAATTTCATTTTCTTTTTGCATTAGTTTTTCTTCCACCTCAATCAGCTTCTTGTCATACTTGCTCTCCAACCCTTCTGCTCTCCTTCTCCAAAACAGCATCTCATCTTGTCCGTTAACAGCATCATGCAATCTCCTCCTTAAATCATCTACACTTTCTCTCAGTACAGCCACTTCTTTCTTACATTCTCTCAATGTTTTAACATTTCGTTTGTTTTCATCTTCAATATTCGATAACTCTCTCAGAATACAAAGAAACGATTTTTTCAACCTTCTTTCACTTTCTATCACATCCCCGTTTCCATCGTTTTTCAAATTCACTTTCATCTCACCTTTTTACGCCTCTTCAATATGTCGTTAACTTAATTAAAAGCGTCAACCAAAATGATGCAATATATTTGACGTCAAATTTAAAATACGTCACATTTCCAAATTTCGTTAAAAATATGATTAAAACTTCGCTTTTTGATGTTGTTTTACATTTATATATGATTGTTTTTTTAGCGAAAAGAGTGTGTATATATATACATATTAGTTTATATCATAATTTTTATTTTCTTTATTGTTTAGAAATTATGTTATATTATTAAATTCTGGTTTACAATAAAATATGTAGGCAAATTTTGGCTGTCAACCTTTGCTGTAAATATATAAATTCATTTAAAACGAATTGCAAAAGAATCAATCTGTTTAAAAATGTTGAATTTAAACTTTTAATAACAGAAAAAGGGACCCCAAAATAAAGATATTTGCGTATACTTGTCGGACTTTTGTGGATCTCCACGACCGCTCAGTATTAGGATCGACAAATTAAGGTTGTCGTTAACTGTCAAGCGGTTAAGCCCCATACTATGCATTGTTGCTATTCCACCATACGCTCTCCAGAGATCTGACATTATAGTAGTACCTGGTCGTATTGCTGTCTAGATGATCGGAAGCAAAGTATGTAGGTGCATGGCGGTCAGGAACCATATACATAAAACTTTCCTTTGTTTCCCGACACCATCCACCAAACACCCACTGGTGTGGCAATACACGGCTTTGATTATTTTTTCGCCTTGAGAAGAGTGATTCGTCAACTTCAACAGTCATATTTGGTCCACCAATTGAAATAGGGTTTGCAAGAAGATCCGCTGCACATACTCCCGCAGAAAATAATTAAAATCAATGGTGGCATTCTTTCCTATACCAAGTTCTGTCTGTACAAATTGTATTTGTACTCTTCCGACCAACAATATATAAATAAAATTAAGTCTCTATACGCCAATTTTCAATCCAACCAGGTACCTTTTCGTACAGAGAATTTGGATCGACACACGCGAGAGCGGCATCTCCATCTATGGATGTCTTCGTCAATTAGTTGTGTACGCAAAGAAAACATACATAGAATGATTTTAGTGGAAGCGCCCCAGCACCGGCTAAGTTGTTAGCTTTCATTTTAAGAACCTTGCGTAAGACTTTTTAAATTATTTTGATGTATAGTTTTTAGTACCTTGTATATTCTTTTATTCTTTCTTTTACTTATTTATCAACTTATATTTTTTAACTAATCTGGTTAATTTAGTATTTTTATAACAGGACCTAATGGTAGAACAGAACTTGTATGTATCTTTGTATATAGCATTTTTTGAATTTTAGTCATCCTGTATAAACATTCGTAATAAATAAAATAAATAAAGACTTCACAGAAGCATTAAGCGAGGCGATGTTAGTCTAGTGTTTATGGCGTTAGTGGGCCGCACAAAAATTACACGGAACGCGCTATGACGCTAAAAAATGGCGCCATCCTCGTACGCGCGCAAAGTCACGTGACCTGCGCGCACGTGGTCGCTTAAAGACAACAAGAAAACAGCGTTGAATGTATCTCTTCATGTATAACTACTCGATATCGTAACAAAAAGGCGTTTAAAACTACAAAGACCTCGCACCCCTATACATAGCAAACACAAGCCTACAATACAACACACACGATGTAAAGGCTAAAAAATAACAACGACAAAACACAAGCAGCGGAATGTGTTCTTAGTACGGCGTAGATAAAAAGCCGAAAAACATTCCAATTCCATCGTATATTTATAAAAAATTCGCTTTCTTGCGACTATGTTTATGTACAGGCGTTAGAACGCACTCTAAAAATGATAGCGGATTACTTTCGATTGGCAAGCATGCGCACATCGCGTTCGTTCTCCCACTGTCTGTAATCAACGCGGTTTAGAAACTCTTGTTTGTCCAGATAACTAAACACAATCCCACGTTAACACCCACACATACCACAAAACATTTAGTTTACCCAACGCCTCTGTTGCTTTTCAGTTCTTCAGAGATGCCTTGTTCTTCTTTGAAACTGTCCCAATCGTTTTTCGATTTTTCCTTCAATAAAAATATTGTCACAGAAAACATGTCATTGAGTAAAATTCCAAAGCTAAATATATGTAATCGTGTCCTATTACGTCCGATACAGTAGTATATTCATTCCTTTTTGATTTGTATGAATAAACTAATCTCCAACTTCTGTTTCTGAACTTAGAATGGCTAGATTTTGTCTGCACATGCCATTTCAACGCTTTTAGTAAGGGTAAGGTCTAGTGAAATAAGACACATTTTGAAATTCGAAAAGGTTCCATAGAGTAACCGGCAAACTAAATTCCCGCCATATTTAAAAAAAATTGTCGACCGCCATTTTAAATCCATACCCAAATATGTTTATATAATTTGTTTATTCGCAAAATCAAAAATCTTTTTTACTTTTTTAGGTCCTTTTTATTTACTTTAAACATATAGTTTTAATAACCCTGTAACGAGCGGATGATGAGGTAAGGAAACAAGCTTTATATTTTTCGTATATTTTACAATTCTAAAACATCAGTCTATTTTAATACACTGCACAATATCTTTGTATCTCCTCGTGCATAGAGACAGACAATATATGTTTTGCTCAAACCGCCGTCTTCAATATTTACCGCATCTTGAAGGAATTTGAAGTAATGAGATTGAGAGAAATTTGTTACTTCATAAATGATTGGAAATTCATTTAAAACACTCTTAAATGTGAAAAGAAGAAAAAATGTAAGAAAAAGCGAAACTTAGACGAACAGAGATACACAATCACCAATTAGAATGATACGAATATACCAATGATTCCACTACAGTTGACATCAACTTTCTAATTTCTTCACGATTTACAAGCTTTAAGCTTTTCCGTGGAAATGTTTTACTGAGAATTGCGTTTTCTTCCGTTTTACAAAACAGAGTCTTCGTGGTTAAACAACACCGCTTTTGTGGCGTATTTTGCGAATTGCTTACGAAAGTGCTATAATGAATTTCTTATTTACAGAGCAAACTCTCAACAAGAATCTGGTTTATCTTGATCCCGTGCTAGAAGCTGTCGCAAGTTCATCAAAAAAACTAAAGAAAACCATATCAAAGATGGGGAAAAGAGGTACCGTAAATGACCCATCTAACGCCCACTCCCGAACTGACGCCCCTCCCGAATAAACGCCCAGGGTTAAAGTTAAATTTTTTAACTAACGCCCACTCCCGATTAAACGCCCATTCCCGAATAAATGCCCAGGTCCATAGAGAAAAATTAAAATAAACGCCCATGGGCTTTCATTTGATTCAAAGCAAAATTAATACTACTTTCTTTAATTTTTAAAGTGTGGATATTATGAAACAGTTTCACTAATTTTAAGCGTAAAATGTTCATACAAGTTACTCTTTCTATTCAGTTCGCTAAACAACACATCTGCGATCTTCTTGCTCTTGGTGTAGCACAAGTACGTTCCAGGCACAACTAGTCCAACTTCTTTGTATCTTTTCCCAGTGACTCGAACTTCGACCATGTTTTGTGAGTTTGATTCTAAGAATTGCACCAATAACTTCTATAACTCTATCGGAACATGGCCTACTTCACTGTTCATCTTTGTCTCATCTTTTTTGTAAACACCGATGGCATGCTTGTCATGTCCTCTCGCTTCTTCTCGTTCGTCTTTGCGGCAAACTAGGATTTCTCTCTTTTCTGGAGTCCACTTTGCCTTATAGATATGATGTCCTCTCAGAACAGATTCAAAGGAAACACGATAAATCATTACAAAACTTTCATGATTTGTTGATAGACTTTGTTTATTAACGCCCCTCCCTTACTAACGCCCCTCCCGAATAAACGCCCAGGGTAAAATTCGTTTGTTAAAATAAACGCCCAGGGCGTTTAATCGGTCATTTACGGTATGTTGCGGAAAATGATCCAGCAGCTGCAACAAGGATATGAAAGCACGAGAAGATTCTGCAAGCTTTACAAGGATGAGATTAAACAAACTGCAAAAGAAACACGCGGATATATTTTGTCCCCAACTACGAGATTATGACTTGATATCCACAGTGTAATCTTGGTCACTTGGAGTTGTCTTCTTGGGCAAGGAACTTGTTCAAAACAACGGGCTTCGTGATGCGAATGTCAACTACTGGAAAAGTTGAAATACTCGAGGAAGCAACTAGAGAGGCCGAGATCATTTCACTTGCGAAAAAAATAACATACCATTATGCTTTGTACTAAATTTTGATCAAACACCATTCAAGTACAGGGGAAGATGGAACAGAGTTTGCCAAGGTTCAACATTGAAAAAGCAACGTGAAGGACTGGAGAAACTTAACCAAGCCGCCATAATAATCACGTATTTCGTGACCAAAAAGACAGAAGAGGTTACTTCGTTGCTACATTATAACAATGTTTTGTTGGTTAGGGTTCCGAGCAACATGATGCATTTATTTCAACCTCTTGATTAGGTCAAGAATTGTCGTTAAATGGCAATGCAAAGACAGAGATTGGGAGGAGATTGAAATATTGTTTGACAGCAATCAAACCTCTAAATGATAATTGGAGTTCTACATTCGCGTAGTGTCTGAAGCTGGTTCAAAGATAATCATCAATGACTGGAAAACATCGATGCGATTACGATGGGGGAACCAGTTTTGCCTTCTATTCGCTCAGAATGGGACAATGAAAATGAAATCCACTACGAGAGAAACACGTTTGATAGTGAATTGCTACTGCCAGCGTATTGGCATCTAAAACTTTTTAAAATGTCTTACCATTGTTAGCTCGTAAATTCGACTCATAATGTTTCAAAATATGGCCTCATCCATTAACTCAATAATTTCGTTAAAAGAACAGTGCAATCCGCAAAATTAATTTCCTGCTGAAATTAAAAAGACTTGTCACGCGCAAAAAATTCAAAAAAAAGTTCAAATCTTCTTTTCCATCATTGTTGCCGGTAACGGTCAGTATAGTACGTTTTAATGTTTTATTGAATGGCCCGCAATAAAATTGAATTCACATGAAAAAAAAACGCGTTCTGTTAAACAATAAACCACCTTCCCTGTGTCTGTTTTACTAAAAATTTGACTTATTTTTTATACCTGGCAAAAACATATATTTCTTTGTATTTTGTGAACAATTTCAATTTCAATTTTTAATTTCAAACTGTTTCTTTTCTTTACTCTCATTAAACGAATCCGTTCTAAATCTACATGCAAACATGCAAGAAAAACAACAGAATAGGAAATGATTTTAAAAGTTTTTCCGAAATTGTAAGTCTGTCTTATCAGTAATGACAAGTGATAGTAAGTAAAGCCTTGAATAGGGAAAAGGTCGAGGAAACTTTTAACTTACAAGCACGCTGACTTTTTTCTTCTTTGCGAAGGAACTCAGCACACTGGACATTCCTCCCGCGGAACTGGGGCGCAATCTAAACAGAAAGTTAAAATGCATATTAACAAGCTTCCACGGTTAATAATAAATATTTATTTTGAATTTGAGTTCATAAAACCAACTAAAATTAAAGTTATCATATCATACTCGCTTTTTTTATAAGAATAGCAAGGTGAAAATGAGCATTTTTTGAAAAATATTCTAAGAATATGCCCAGGGTGAGAATTCTACTGTGTTGGGGAATATTTTGCCGAAATATAGCTGAATTTGCAAAAGTTGACAGAAGAAAATAAGATATGTATTTATAAATTGTGACAAGTTGTGCAATATCTTCTATAAATACATACGCGATCAAAACATGTACGCAGTATAGAGGAAAAACTTCATTAAGAAATTTTATGGAAGAAAAATATCCTATTTTAAGTAGAATAAATAAGAATATGCTAAGAATTATTTCAGTCTGATTTGGAGTTAAAAGTTAAGAATACTTGACCCTGGCCGAATCAAGTCTATGCTTATAAAAGAAAGCGTTTATATAGTGCAAAATGTTAAATATTTGTATATATTAAATAAATGCGTTTTTTCTAGAAATAATAAATTATTGAGCAATAAAAATACTTACTCTTGACTCACTGAAACTTCAGGTGTTGTCTCGCTTTTCTGCACAGAATCAAGCTTCGGTTCTCTAAATAAAGATCTCATATTTTCCTACACATAGTCCATGAAATAGGTGCAATATGGTGGAAAATCTGGTGACCAGGAGTTTTATATGTCAAAGGTTTGGAAATTTTATGTAGTATTTCGATGTTACCATCTCAGATTCGGTCATGTTTGGTCTGCATTTTACACAAAGCAATATGGTATCTGTCTTTTTTTTGAAAAAATGTATAAAATGTCATTATGTACTCTACATAAAATTTGTGAAAGTTTGAAATACAACAACCCTATCAATTACAATGAAAATTTATCTAAAGTTTCAGTAAAATTTTGTAAAAATAGCGTAATTTTGACATTTCTGGTCTGTAAAATATACAATAAAATTTCATTTTCACATTTTTAGGTTTTTACATGCTTTTTTGTTTCAATTTAGTTTAATTTTTAAAATTATTGACTTCATAGCTATTCCATAGAAGCGGTTGTTTGCCCATGACACTTTATACATTTTTTCAAAAAAAGAAAAAGGTGCCATGTTACTCTGTGTAAAATACAGACTAAATATGACCGAATCAGAGATGGTAACATCGAAATTACTACATAAATTTCCAAACTTTTGGAACATAGACCGTATGTTACAAATTGATTCTACAAAGGAACAAGGTCTTCATTGTAATAGGATATGCTTACTTATTTTTGGTGTCTGTCTCAGTTTTCTTCACGTCTTCAATCTGAAAGTTAACAATACCATCAAAAACATCTCTACATGTATTTTAATGCCAGAAACATACATATAAGATGCATGAGGCTCAAATTGCTGAAAACCCTCGAAACATTTTAGAAACATTTGCAGGCTCAAAATGACAAAGAAACAAAATGTTGCAAAAAACATATTTAACAAGTATAAAAACAAACAAATTTAAAGGTAGTCAATATACATATATATAAATCAAAAATGCTTCCTCCGTCTTCTAAGGTTCTCTCTTCCACAAGCAAAAACTAGCTTTATATTGTTAGTAACAGGTTCAAGTATACAAGAAACTATTGAAATGAAGCAAACTGAATACTGAGATATCTTGTAAAAAAAGTGTATCAATATACAACATATGTTAGAACATAAAATAATCATCTCCGCTAAACCATAAAGAGCAAATTACATATAATTAAGAATATGGATAGTAATAATCTGAGGCTGAGAATCGATTGGAAACTAAGAAGAATTGAGCAGCCAGATTTTTTTTCATTCTTATAGAAAAAAGTGTGTAAATACGAAGCATGCGTAAGGGATTACTGAATAGATTTTTACTGTACATTGTGTTGAGAAAAATTATTATTGATTGATTGATTGAATTCTCCTAGAGAGAATATCGGCTCCAAAACTAACATGATGTTTTTCTTAAGCTAATGGTAATTCTGCCTTTTATCCATTTATTTGAAATTAAAAAAAACAAAACGCAATAAAAACATTTAATAATAGGGAAGTTTTGTGTTAAGCACTCATTAAAAAGTATTAGTTCACAGGCATAAATGACATGTTTCAAAAAATTTGAAACCAAAAACTGACTTTTAAAAGATTAAATATACAAATTGTCATGAGTAGACACATATACATACGTTTTTATACAGACACAAAGAGTCAGCACAGTTATTATCTATTAAGTGATTATATAGCTACAAGCTACTTGTAAACAATAATATTTTAGATATCATAAAAGGTGACTAGATAAAAGTGGATGATTTGTATTTCTCCATCAAGCACTGCTTACAATAATCAAAGAACTAATATTACATTTAAGTGCATATAACCAAAGATAAGATTAAAGAAAATAGAACTCACTATTTTTCCACTTTCTTTTTCACCATTTAGATCTTTATCTTTCTTCTTACCTAAATTATCATCATCATCTAAATCATCGGGATCTTTGCATTTGTCTGAAGTTTGATTGTCTATTTTATTCGCATCTTCATTTTCTGCGACCGGTTTGCCAATGGATTCATCTTCCACACTTTCAATGTCCGCGCATGTTTTCTGTTTTTCTTTCGAAGTTTCACTATCAGTAACATTTTCACGTTTAACGTCTTCAGTCTCTGTATCACTCTTTACATTGTCCTCACTAGAAGATTTTTTTATCGCTCCTTCAGGTGCCTTTTCCTCATCGGCACTCGTGACAGATTTCTCAACTTCATCAACAGGTGTTGACGTTTTAAAAACCTCTTTTTTGTCAACACCTTTCTCTGTAATGATGTTTTTGTCAGTGAGTGGCTCTATTTCAATATCAATGTTTATTAATGGTAAATTTTTTTCAAGAGAATTTTCAATGGCATCATTTACCGGTTTTGATTTAACTTCAGGTGTGACAACCGGGTCTTCGGTTGTTGTGCTTGGTTTATTCACATTATCTTTAAACGATGACCAAAGATTCTCAACATGTTGCTTTTTCTCCGCTTCACTCTTCTTTCGACGATCAGGGTCAACAGTGTAAACCTCGTCTTCCAGCTCATCAAAATCAGAATCTTGGAAATGTTCCTCTCCAGAAACATCAGCATCTGCATAAGAGACGCGAGTTCGAGTGCTGCGAGAACTTCTGTGGTAGGAACAAATAACAAATTTCATTGTAATTACAAGCTTTTCCTGGATCTCTTCCAACATAGAAACATTCAGGTGTAAACCTGCCCTCTCATTACCAATAGTGTGACCTCAACTTCTTAAACAATGGTGATGACAATTATGATGAGGTTCAGATATACATATATATCTAGATTTAAAATTAGTCTTTGAAAAATATTCAATACAGTATAAAAAACATAATTTTCTACCCACCTTCGTAAAGAATTTCTTTGTTTCGTGGCTGGTTTTGAAGTTTCAACAACACTGTCATCATCTGAAACATCACTGTCTGATTTTTGTTTTGTTTTGGATGGCCCACGAGGTCTTCCCCTTTGTAATCCAGGACTTTTTTTAACTGTAGGAGATTTCACAGGAGTGTTCTTCCTTGGTCGACCTCTTCCTTTTTTGGTGGTCTCATTAGTTTTAATTTTCTTTCTAGGGGGAGAGCTTTTTGATGGTCGACCACGTCTGCTTATTGAGGATTTTCGTTTATTGTTTGCAACAAAATGCGGATCAGAATCATCTGCTTCATCGGAATATGTGACTATTATTAAAATAAATAAATAATATATATATATATATATATGAACACAATGACCTTACTATGTTTCTCAGGGACATAATCATCATCTTCATCATCATCATCAACCATCTCCTCCATGACAACTTCCTCATCTGATTCAAAAACCAATGCCATATTCCTATTGTTTTTAAAGGTGCATATATATAAGACGAACTGTGATTACAGTCTTCAGAGATGAATATGCTATCCACAGGTAAGAATTGAATTTGTAGATATTTAATTGTGGAAACTTTAAAAAAGGTCAGTCACTTGACCATAGCCTCATTTTTGCAAGATAAAAAAGAGCTTTTCGTAAGGAACAAAATAAAAATAGGTGTACAAGCTTGTTGGTCTTCTCATAGAGCCTATGCTTGAGTTTAGAATTATATAATTGTTTTGTCAAATACTTGGTTGAAAGGTAATAAAAATAAACAAACCAGAACCTAGCTAAAGTTAACCAGATAAACTCGTGTTTTAAAAAGAGAATTTATTCGAGTAAGAATCAGTTTAATAATTAATTTGAGTAAAGGAGAGCTAAGAATACCGTTTGAACCTTAAAAAGTTTTTATGAGTCTCGTTTCTAAAAAGTCGAATATTTGTTTCTTTAAAGAGACAGGAGGTATTGTATCTTCTATGATACACAAAGTTTTCGAGTAAAATCTATTTTATTCAAACGTGCTCCTTACAACCATCATTCATTGTGCTCTCCTCCTTTTACATAAACGCTTTGATTGTCTAGCGAGAAAAAGTAAAATATTTTCATAATCGCTGTTCTGGTAAAAAAAACGAGTTGATGTTGAGGAGTTTGTACATCAAGTCAGTAATATTTTGTACATATTAAAGAGTTTCCAGAGAAATTCTTATGAAAAACGGTAAAAACTGTTAAAAAATTTGCTCCACATTATTTCTGGGCGTAACTATCTACCGTAACTTTCCGAATAGTTTTTGAATTTTTAGTTCAGATTCCACTGTTTGTTTCTCCCTTTATTGAAGAATTGGCAACCCAAAGCGTCTCTCATAAAGGAATAGTTTAAATGTAATAAATTGCCCTTGGATGTCGATCTCAAAGATATCGTGGTATTTCCTCTTTCATATAAATTCTAGAGAAAATTGCTCTGAATTCTAAATTGTCGTTTAGACGAACATGGAAAGTTGAAGAAGGAAAATTTCTAAATTGCAACTACAGTCGCTTTAGTGGTTGACAACTTTTGAGGGAATAATGGCCACTACAAGAGAGTAATTTACGTTTATGTCTTTAATTTAGTTTAGTTTCCTTCCCTCAGGATGTAAATAATTCACGTTGGACAATTTTGATATTCGGGAAGATATTTAAACGCTATGTATTAAACTCTTATGTTGATTTACTCTAGAATCTCTTGCGATGTTATATTCCAGTTGTCGTATTACGACAGAAAATGGCAAAAATGAAATACGAAAGCATTCACATGATGCACCAAATAACAGCAGGCAGTTGTGATGCGGTTATGGCAATTACCAATCAGAATTCGTGATTAACATCTGTCATGTACCCTTGCCACCTTTACAAGTCAGTAAGATCAGTTGAGTATTCGAGCAAGACGCATCGTGCAATGCATGACTGGTTCAAATTGTTTGGTTGTCTGGTTGGAAATTGGTTGATTCAATTTCATCTTTTTATACTAAATTTCATCCTTTGAATAAACTAAATTTTGTTTAAGTGTGGAGAGGAAATGACACTTTTGTTATCATAACGAGTTTAAGAGGAATTACAAGAAGTTTATCTTTCTTTCCTTTGTTAAAGCAAAATTTTACATTGAATCGAAAAAGTAAACATCGTAAATCGCTTTACTCTTGCAAACGTTCAAAACTCCTGAAATATGTTACCAAGTTTGTCTGTTACACGAAAATAGACAAAAAGAGACGTCTTTTCTAAGCCTGATAGTACAAAATAAAGGGAATCCTGCCTCAACCAATTTTTTAATAAAAATATTTATGAAAGCGTTTGAGATTCTAGAGGTATTAGCAGCTTATCAGCGGATTTTTGAAGAAAACCTTTTTTGGAGCGGGATGAAGAGTTTAATTTTGATTGATGAGAGTTTGATGTTATCGCGCATCAGTATCATAAACTACGTGGAAAATTTTAAAACCACTCCTGTTTTTATCCAATCTCGCAGTTGATGGAATATTCATTTCTTGTTTCTTCTATTTTGCGATGCACCTATTTCTAGACATGCCCTGCTCAATTTTTACATTTGGAAGAATAAAATTCTATTACATTTCGCGTTTAATAATTAATCAATTCAACCTGAAAGCTCTGTATATTTGGAGCATGATTGCAATATAATTAGAGTTTTACGAACTTTAGAAGAACTTGTTAGCGGCGTAATGGAGGTTTCTCAGGAAGCGAGTGTTGATATAAAAAAATATCGCGCTGGAATAGCAGAAGAAGAGGAACGAGAATTCAATTTAAAAAGTCTGTTTAAAGCATTTGCGGAAACGACAACGGCACATGGATTTAGCCATATCGCGCAGACGGGAAATTTAGTCATTCGTGCAATATGGGTGTTTGCGATGATTGGTTGTTTCGTTTTGCTGACGTTGCAGTTTCAACCTTTAGTTGTACGTTATTTAGAAAAGCCTACAGCCACAAAGATTACCATCGTTCGTGAGAAACACCCTGTGTTTCCTGTTGTGGTAATATGCAATGAAAACATGATAAGGAGCAGCATGCTGGGAGACTTAATGAGAGACGAAAGTATTAGCTTTTCATTAAAATGGGCTAAAGAAGGTGTTACTGCTGATTTTTCTTTGGAAGCAGAAAAAGTTACCACTCCCAAATCTAAAGTACCACTCCACACGTACGGCCATATATTCAACGACACTGTTCAGAAGTGTAAGTGGAAGAATACGATAGACTGTGGAACAAAATATTGGAAGGTTCTATGGCATTACGCGTACGGCGCGTGTTTCGCTTTTAATTCCGGATTTGATGACAACGGCGAGGATGCTCCCGTGTTCAACGTGTCTCGTAATGGTCCGGCCAGTGCTTTGGAAATAAAATTAAACGTAAATAAATTTGAGTATGATCCAATAACACGTTCTTTGGGAATGAAAGTCTTCATAGGAGTGCAAGGAGCGCTGATTTCACCGCGTACAGAAGGTTTGGGCGTATCACCTGGATTTGCATATGCAATTGGTCTCGAGAAAACAATTATACAAAGAAACGATCCTTTTCAAAATGGTTCTTGCGTCAAAGATAAGTTGGTGAAATTATCTCCCGATTCTGTTGGGCAGAAGGTTATTACGAAGTACACGCAAGAGTTTTGTTATCAGGATTGCCTCGCTAAAAACATGTACAAGAAATGCGGATGCGTTGAATACTGGTTGCCTAGACACCGTTCCCAAGGGAACATTACAACGTGTACCAATGATGAAAAGTATGAAGATTGCGTGATTGAGACAATCAGAGTTTGGGCAGCTGGGGAAATGGAGTGTCTTGAAAAGTGCAACCCTCCCTGCCGCGAAGTTAAGTACAACTATCAGGTTGGTATGCAGCGTTTGTATAGCTTCAATAAAACATCTCAGGAGGAGATAAGAGAAAACATACTTACACTCTCCATCTTCCTAAAGCATTCTGACTATGTCTATTACGAAAATTACGAATATTATTTAGTGGAGAACCTTTTAGGGGATATTGGTGGGTTGCTTGGTTTGTTCAATGGTTATTCGGTTCTTACCATAGTGGAAATTGTTTTCTTTTTCGGTCACTTGTTTGGTTTTCTGTTTTATATTTGCAGATTTAAAGTAATGATAGAAGATAAAGTAAGGATTTGATTTCCATCATTTCGTCATCAACAGATTTGTTGATATTTTATGACACAGTATATTCGATTATCAGTAAATAAGACCCTGGCTTTATTATTGTATCGGGCATCCATTACGAATTCATACATATTCACATTAATACACAAATTTTCTTTCTATTTTCATGTTTATTATCTATCATAGTGTTTTACTATAAGTTTTTATTTTGTGAAGTCTATAATTCTGTAAAAGTCCTTTTAAAACGGTAAATATATGTATTATGTATGTACATATTATGGCAAAATCGGAAATATCTCAAACCTCCATTGGAACATCGAAAATGTTCGAGATAGCGCTTTAATGGTTCAAGGGTAATAGAATCAATCTATTTCTTCATCTTCCAACAGAATTGACTCTTATTCCCGTTTAACATACAAGTTGGTTACCAACTGCATTTGCTGCAGATTTTTATTACTGCGCTCTCCACCTGAACACTTGTCGGCCTCAATTGAAATGTTTTGTTTGTTAGAAATCAATCGTAAGTGGTTTGACGCATGTATTACCTATTTTCTTGATATTCTAAAAGTTATAAGATTTATTTAAAAATACCCTAATTTCATCCTACGCAAAAACGAGGCGAGATTAAGCTCTAGTTTTTTTTTGTTTATGGTCCCTGAGATATGTGGGAAACAACTAATAGCAAAGGTAAAGTCTAATCTGAACCTTTGTAAAATTTGAATAATGGTCATTCTTGTTGACGAACTTTTCTACTACTATTGTTCTGCGAGTTTTTATTTTGAATTGTTATCGAATGGTTTTGAGGTCTTGCGGTAGATGATGTATGGTTCGAGGTTGTTAACAAGTGTACCGTAAATGACGGAATAAGCGCCCAGGGCGCTTATTAGAAATTTTAACTTTCAGAGCGGGCGCTTATTTAGCAGGGGCGTTTATTCGGCAGGGGCGCTTATTCATTTGAATCAAGAAATCGATAAACATATAAATAACATAGTATCTAATAAAAGTCAAAATAAAATTTCAAATACTACAAACTGATGAAAATGTTAGCTGCAAATATCTATATCGTCATCCTCTTCGTCGTCAGAGTCAATTTGCAAAAAGTTTGGAGTAGCCTCGTTGACATCTTCTTCGTCGATTTCGGTGAAAGGAATTTCATCTTTTTCTGTCAAAATGGACCGTTGAGAGGCAAGTATCTTGAGTGCTTGTGGGCCACATCCCAATAGAAATATCAAGCGTCATGGATTACTTTTTAAGGGACTCACCAGAAAATCGACTTGACGCAATTGTTATCAGCAAAAGAAAACGAGATGTTTGACTTGTTATTCCTGCAAAGTACATCGCAAATACCAAGGATTTGCGGGTCGCCAACATTCTTAAAAGGATTCTGGAGAAACGAAAAACAACATATTCACATTTTGACATAGAATTTGACATAAATCAGCATGTAAAAACAATATCTATATTTAATAGTTAATAATATCATAATATCGTCTTAATATCAATTTTTGTCTTTTATACGTTTGTTTGAATAAGCGCCCCCTTACAACCCAAGGGGGAGGACGCTTATTCAGCAGGGGCGCTTATTAATATGTTTACTTCTATGGGGGGGGGGGGGGATGGGGCTTATTCGGCAGGGGCGTTTATTCGGCAGAGGGCGCTTATTCAGTCATTTAGTGTATGCTTGAAGTAGTGTTTTTGACTTCTCTCGATTAGTATCGATCTAGTAGCCAAACACCCACCTTTTTTCACTTGTGTTTTTTACTTGTTTAACAGTAATGCAGGAAGATAATTCTAGACAGCTTGTTAAATTTTCTCATTTTAGTGTAGTCATATTAGACATGGATCGAGAAAAAACTTCTAACTTAACATATTTGGTATCAAAAGAAGCGGAATTTAATGGAGAACAACATATATAAAATCCTCTCAATGAGACTTTGAGCATTTTTTAAAGGCCGGTTTAAAGTGAGCATAGGTTTTAACGATAAAATACTCAATAATGTCTCAAAAAAGGGTTATACTAAACTACGAAACCACCCAAAACGAGCCAAATTAGAGCGAAACCACCCAAAACGAGCCAAATTAGAGCGAAACCACCCAAAACGAGCCAAATTATAAAGAAACCACCCAAAACGAGCCAAATTAGAGCGAAACCACCCAAAACGAGCCAAATTAGAGCGAAACCACCCAAAACGAGCCAAATTAGAGCAAAACCACCCAAAACGAGCCAAATTAGAGCGAAACCACCCAAAACGAGCCAAATTATAACGAAACCACCCAAAACGAGTTAAATTATAACGAAACCACCCAAAACGAGCCAAATTAGAGCGAAACCACCCAAAACAAGTCAAATTATAACGAAACTGCCCAAAACGAGCCAAATTAGAGCGAAACCACCCAAAACGAGCCAAATTAGAGCGAAACCACCCAAAACGAGCCAAATTATAACGAAACCACCCAAAACGAGCCAAATTAGAGCGAAACCACCCAAAACGAGCCAAATTAGAGCGAAACCACCCAAAACGAGCCAAATTATAACGAAACCACCCAAAACGAGCCAAATTATAAAGAAACCACCCAAAACGAGCCAAATTAGAGCGAAACCACCCAAAACGAGCCAAATTAGAGCGAAACCACCCAAAACGAGCCAAATTAGAGCAAAACCACCCAAAACGAGCCAAATTAGAGCGAAACCACCCAAAACGAGCCAAATTATAACGAAACCACCCAAAACCACCCAAAACGAGCCAAATTAAAGCGAAACCACCCAAAACGAGCCAAATTAAAGCGAAACCACCCAAAACGAGTCAAATTATAACGAAACTACCCAAAACGAGCCAAATTAGAGCAAAACCACCCAAAACGAGCCAAATTAGAGCGAAACCACCCAAAACGAGCCAAATTAGAGCGAACCACCCAAAACGAGCCAAATTAGAGCGAAACCACCCAAAACGAGCCAAATTAGAGCGAACCACCCAAAACGAGCCAAATTAGAGCGAAACCACCCAAAACCACCCAAAACGAGCCAAATTAAAGCGAAACCACCCAAAACGAGCCAAATTAAAGCGAAACTACCCAAAACGAGCCAAATTATAACGAAACCACCCAAAACGAGTTAAATTATAACGAAAGATGTACAAGTGTTACTTAATAATTTTTGAGAATATTAACAAAAGATCTATTGATAGAGATAAAAAACTTGTTTCTTGTGTAACAAAACTAACAAAACTAAAAAAACTTGTTTCTTGTGTAACAAAACTAAAAAAACTTGTGTAACAAAAGAGAATCTGTTAAAATATATGCTAGGATTAAAGGATTGTTAAATGTTAGCTTGAATGTTTTGAATGTCTTTCACAACTTTATTGAATATAAGTCTTTCGAAAAGCTGTTTTTCGTTGTCATTTAAATGCAGTTTTGTTTCTTCGGGCACAATCAATTTGGAAAAGTTGAAGTCATCGTCATTTGCGTAGTATTGGCTACTGTCGCAGGATTTCAAACATTCACTGGAAAAGTGAACATACATTGGACCGTATTTGGATGTTTCTTTACCAGATTTGCCATCGGTCCATTTTCTTGTCCCAAGAAAACGCACGATCAGAATATCTTCTTTTGTTATCGCTTTTCCACAGAGGCCTTGGCATTTAGAAATCCTCATCGAGAGATTTTTCCTGAGCATTACTTCGTACTCAACTGGAGGCTTTTCCCTATAAAGAAAATAAAGCAAATGTATAAGTATAAATTTAGTCAATTTTGTAGCACAATCTATATCTTATGATTCTAAAAAATACCTTGGGTCCTGAAACCGCAGTGCTTCACCATGATCCGGCACTACTGTAACTTCTGGAAGAGAAGATTGCGATGGTGCTCTTTCAATTACCATTTCGATGTCAGAAGCGTTCGTTCGTTTCCGTTTATTGAAGCCTGGTTTTCTTCCCGCGTTTGATGGTTTTTCAAAATTATCGGAAAGAGTTGGTTGGTATTGGCGGAACTTTTTAAGATGATCTTGTTTTCTTACTGAGCTCCAACCATGCCATTTTTCCGACGGAACGAAAAAGCCTTTGTAGAGTACTGCTAACTTATAGTTACCCGATCCATACAATGCTCTTATTTCATCTAGCTCTTGTCGCTCAGCTAACTTTTTCAGATTCTGAACAACTGTAATCACATCCTTTTTTTGGTATCCCTGGATGCATTTTTCCACGGCATGGAGTGACTCTATGTCATTGGTGTAATACAATCCACGTACATTCGCATTCTGCCTTGCTGACTGGATCACACTTCCAATAAAAATTTCCTTCCTTTTCTTCATAAACCAATCATGAAATCCTAGACATAGGTTATCCCATTTTCCTTTCAATGAAGCTAATTTGACATTGAAATCTTCGACATCAAACGATTCGCATAGACCAACTTCAAGCACTGGGCCCTTCTGAACTCCATATATATCTTTGAGAATGTTACTTCTCACGTGTTTACCTTTCGATTCTGTTTGCTTATGTTGCGTTGTGAGTTTCATCAGTTTCTTCTCGTCTCTTTGACTTAAGTGACGGACACATAGTAGACGTCCGACATCTGGAAATTGTGCTTTAAAACCATTATATATCGCCGACTCTAAATCTACTCCAACCTTTTTCAAATTTAAAAGCTTTGAATTGGTAACCCTTAGCTCCAGAGCAAATCTGCCAAATGTTTCGTCCTTTTTGTGAAAATGAAACATCGCAGGGCCAAGAAAAACAGAATGATGTTGTGTTGTTGTACTTATCAGTCGTTGGTTTTGATATGTTGTGTCTGTAATCCATAAATCACAAAGGTTGAATGTCGTATCCACGGCTAAGGGAGATGCATCCATTTCAGCACAGCAAAACTGTTCAATGTCATTAATTTGACGGTCATTGAATATGAAAAAACAGTAACCTCCATCAAAAATATTGATTGAGCGAATATTTCCTTTCGTTTGTTCTTTAATAATTTGTGATAATTCATCAATTATGTTACCATCACCGCTGTTACCACTGGATACCTAAATAAACATTCAGTATCAACTAACTACTATCACAACATATTTCAGTATTATAAAGAAATTAACTGTCAATATCAAGCAAAGGTGTTGGTAGTGCTTTTTTATAAATAAAATGTTAACAGCGCACTTTAGTTAGAACACTTGTATTAAGTAGAACTAATTAAGGTCACGGCAATGTTTACAGATGCGAAAAGGAAATTCGTTCGTTGTTGCTTCGATTACAAGGTTTTGCAGTTTTAAGAATAACGTAAGTTGTAATATACGTACCTCTTTTGATTTCTTTTTCAGTGAATATTGCCGATTGTACGCTTGTTTTTTATTACGTGGCTCGTACGACTGACTTGAACTTTCCATTGGATTACATTCGTTAACCATGCTATGATAGATATCAGCTGGTGTGTTCAATTCCTCGATGAGTTCATCTGTTCTGTCCAAAACGTCTTTTGATGTTCTTATATACGGAATGTCATTATTTGCGGACGCATTAACATGTGGCAGCATTGTTGGACGTTCGTTTTCGCCATTCAATGGTTGATTATTTGCTTCATTTAACATGGATGCTCTTGATGATACAACCTTATTGTAATTATAAACAATACACATATACGGCTTATATTCATGTTTTGCCATGCATTTCACTCTTACAACCATTTGCTTTAGGCATTTGCTTTAAGTTTTAGGCATTCAAAGTAAATATTGCATGTCAAACGGTTAACAAACAAAAAAATAGTTCCGAAAATACATTGATACAAAATTTAAAAAGTTTCCAAAAGGTCAAAATTATTTCCATCGCCGTCTTCGTCTTCATCTTCGACGTAACTGTTGTCAAAGTTTGCACAGTCTACACCATGACAACCACCATGACAACCACCACACGCAGCAACACAAACTAGACCATTCTTTTGTCATGTGTGGGTATTCGAAGCGCAAACATTACTATTAGAGGTTTTGCAGTTACATTTAATGAACTTCAATGTATTTTCGGGTGCTGCTTCAATATCGGTTGTAACTGGTTCATAAACCCTCTGCTTTAACAGCTCCCATCCGCAGTCTATTGGAACTAAAGACACTTCCATTAAACACTTCCATTCGATGACTTGCAAATGTACACAGAGGCAGTGATAGAATGCTGCTCGTTCCGGTGGAAGGTGTACACGCGTTGGTGGCATCTAAGAGAAGGACTGCGTGTGTTTCGTCTTGTTCCAATAGTCTTCATAACGTGAATTGCGAATTTGCACAGGTTTGTAGAGGTCCTGTCGCTTCTCAAATCTCATTGTTGGTGTGTCGACTTATCACTTTCCCCACGACCTGCGAAGAACTTCTCCGACGTCAATTGGTTTTGAGCCTGAATTTTTGTCAAATGGAATCAAACGGGAAGCAATAAACGGTTTGCGGAGTTTAGGGTGGTATGAGTTCGTAAGAAAACTTTTCGTCAATAATGCAATCTGCTCTCTTAATCGTTTAGCATGCAAACTAAAATTTCTTGAGCACAATATCCATCTAAACAGCTCTACATCCATTCCAGATGAACATGCAGAACCTTTCGTACGCAGAGTCATTGATTGTTCGTCAATCGAATCGTGGGAACAACTCGTGACGAGATCAAAGAGAAAGTTTCGTTTTTTTCCGGATGTTTATTCTTTAGCTCGTTTATGAGTATCGATTAACTTAAAAAGCTTCTTTATCTAAACACTTTAAGGCGGCTGAAATTTTACCCTCCATTATATGTTTTTCAAATATCACAGATATGTCTTCTGTGGAACGTGACTTTTGGACGAAATTAATGTTTTTTGGAATTGTCTTGTTTCTTTTAAAATAATATCCAAATTTTCTGATTTAAGTTTTAAACGTTTTGTCAGCCATTCAGAATGCTCTTTAGATTTTGAACGAGCCGATGGTTGTTGTAGAAGAACTGTCGGTAGGACCATAAATGCTTTCAACGCGATACAATTAAGATTTGACACGGAATTAAATTTACTGATTCAAGGTCAACTCGCCTATAAAAGCTTTCCCAGACTTACCGGACGGTACATTGAACAAACTTGTTCGATAATGAACAATCTATTCATACTCTTTTGATATTGATTGCAAAGCAATCCTTTCCTTAAACTGTGTTTACAATATGGGATATGTTCTGATATTACCTTTATTTGAACCATGTCTCATCTAAAAAAATGTTATGTTGTATAACTGGTAATTCAAATACATGACCAGAACAATCCGTTAGCAATCAGGCGTTAGAGACGATATATTCTTAACTAGTTGTGGATATTTAAAAAGCTAGTTGCATAAAAAGTTTCTTTTTTGTGTTACACAAG
Source organism: Candelabrum cocksii (assembly GCA_963930725.1). Classification (NCBI taxonomy): domain Eukaryota; kingdom Metazoa; phylum Cnidaria; class Hydrozoa; order Anthoathecata; family Candelabridae; genus Candelabrum; species Candelabrum cocksii. The sequence continues at coordinate 4,665,167 of OZ005668.1, read as the reverse complement.
AGAACAATGTTTTGAAAATGTTCCATCCATTCTCATACTTTAGGTGTAGAAACTTTCGCGGGAAGACAAATGCTCGAAATTTTGTGCATTTCCCGCCCCCCTCGGGCGAAAATCAAATTTGATGTATGATATATGGAAATATAAATATATATTTATAAGTAAATAAAACTGATGTATGTCTTTAAATCACTGAGAGGATTAACTTCACGGACACGAAATTGACTTTTTTGCGTGGATTAACTTTCACAAACACAAAATTGACTTTTTTGCGTGGATTAACTTTCACGAACACGAAATTGACTTTTTTCGCGTGGATTAACTTTCACGAACACGAAATTGACTTTTTTGCGTGGATTAACTTTCGCGTATCAAGCTCAAATACGCGAAAGATTCTACACCTAAAGTAGTACAAGCATACTTATCATATATCAAGATCCAATAAAATATCGTTTTCATACACATTGTCTTACTCAAAACTCTATTATACAAAATTGTCCATTCCGGTCTGCAAAATATACGTAAGCAAGAGTCACGTGATGCAACAAAAAAATAACATATATAAAATATCAATGGACTACATAAAAAATAACAATATATTACAGAAAATGCCCAAAACATTCGAACCAAAATTCATTGTTGTTCCTCAAATGATGTATATTGTGAAAAAGGTACCACCCACTTAAACCGGCCTTAAAAAAATTGCTCAAAGTCTTATTGAGAGGATTTTATATATGCTGTTCTCCATTAAATTCCGCTTCTTTTGATACCGAATATGCTAAGCTAGGAGTTTTTTCCCGGTTCGCTTAGTTTTGATGTTAATATGACTACACTATTTTGCCGACTTTGAGAAATTTTCTAAACCACTTCTGGTGTATGTCATATAAGTAAAAAATAGATTACGAGATTTTAATGACATAAAATGAAACGATTAACGTTATACTCAAAGGGGAATACTGTAAAATATGTTTTTAAATACCAACAAAAAAGATACAATGCAATTTACTATTATTTTTCTTCATCTTTCCTTCGCACATTCATTTCTTTCGGAAATCTGGACACTACAAACGCGTTGAACATCGATATTAATGCGATGATGTAAAAAACAAAGTTCTGATCAAAAGGGAAGCCAAGAGGGTTGTCGTGTTCTGGATGGCCAGGTATATTAGTAAGTGACCATGTGAACAATTTACCAACGACTGTAGGTGCCAGCGCCCTGTAAGCAGATATCACAACAAGTAGCACTCCTTCGAAATAAATGTAGTAATTGATTTTGTAAACGTTCCTCTGCACGATTCACTTAAGAGAATTTATTTCCTTGGCCTTGGATTAACAACCTTGGAAAAGCGAAATAACAAAAAAAAGACGATGGTGCCATGTGTTTTACCTGACTGAGATGTTTTAATAAGGGACATTTTAAAATAATAATGGGTCTAGCATACATTGCTATCGCCGCGGAGGTCATAGATAGTCCATTTGCTGTTCCGCGCAATTTACCAACGATGGAGTTGTTGAGCAAGAACGTTAAACACAGAAACGATGATCCAACCGTCAATCGAACAATGGTTTGGCACGCATAAAGAAACATGTACTTCAGGTGGCTTAAAAGAGGAAATCATTTTTCCTACATTGAAAGTTAAAGCAATGCTCAATATATAGAGTGAAAAAACATACTCGTTCATGATGAAATGCGACAGAGGAGTTAGTAAAACAAACGCAGCTTTAAGTAAAGTTGACGCCACGTACGTCTAAATATAATCAAAGAAAAACAACAATTTCGGACAACCGTCAAATACTTTAATGTGATAAATATTCGCGGGGATTAAATTTCGCGGTTGAGCTCATCCGCGAAATTTAAACATTTCGCGGGGATTTATTTTCGCGGATGAGCAATTTCCAAAAATTTGCGGGGACTTAATTTCGCGTTTCGACGTTTTTAAATATTTTCTTAAACCGGCAAAATTGGCTCTCGATTCGTTTTCACAACAAAAAGCCATATGTAATGATTGTCGAAAAATCTCCAAAAAATGAACTTTTAAAGGCGAAACCAAAACCAGATCGTGACATCAAAACAATGTTTTTGAATGCCGCAAGCCAAACAAGATCGAAACCAACCAGCCGGGCAAGCAAAGCCATGCGAAAAAGTTGCTATTGCAATCGATGAGTAGTTTATTTTGAAAATAGAAAGATTTATATTTGCTTTAAAGGGATTCTTCTCTAAAAAAAATATAATTCTTGTATGAAGTATGGAGATTTTGATTGGAAAATTTTCGGAAATTTTCTCGTAAAAATTTCGCGGATCAGACATTTATTCAAAAATTCCGCGGGGACAAATTTTCGCGGATTAGGCCAAAATCCGCGAAATTTAATCCCCGCGAATATTTATCACATTAAAGTATGTAACCCAAATTTACTTTGGGGTCATTTAAATAGTACGTTCACTCAAATTTGCCAATTTTTTAACCCCTCTCCCTTGTTCGTTTTGATTACACCCCCCCCCCCCCCCCCCCCCCACCTCCTTTCTGGAATTTTCTGGTGTCAGGGAAATACCAACAAAGAAAGCCCTTTTGTTGTGGTACATAAAATGTTGAATCAAACAAAACAAATCATCAATCAAACAAGCAGTTTTTCTTCTTCGGCAAATGGAGATTGTAGAATCTCATGATGACGGGCACTTGGTCGTCCATTCTGTTGTCATAGTCGCCGGATGAATCTTCTGCTGACACTTCTTCCGCTAGACCGTCTTCGTCTTCACTGGACGAGGGGTCTTCGATGGCACGTTGGCCCCGCTAAATATTGTTCGTTTTTGTTCGTTTTTGTTCGCTGACCCCCTCCCCCTCCTCCGGACAAACGTACTATTTGATTGACCCCTTTCCTTAAGTATCAATAAAATTTAGGTAAAACACGTTTTAGAAACTTCTTTATGTGCAGATGGCACTTCTATACGTACCATATCTCTGGAATGTTTTATTGTGAAATGTAACAAAGTAGCATAAAATAGGCTACAAGTATACTTTGACGATATACGTGAGTCATACCTCTATAATTCCAAAATATGACGTGATCTGGAAGTTAAGAAAGATAAAAAGCAATGAACTAATTCACGTTGAAGCTCGAATAAAAAGTTGAATATATATATACATAAAAATATTTCTACAGTCAGAAATGAATAATGTAAAGCATACTCGAGCTTGTATAGTGTACTGGAACAACACGAGAAAGGCCCCAGCGGTCAATAACATCAATCCAATATCCGACGGATCAAAACCCATACCGGCTAGTAAACCAAAATAACTCTTATTTAATTACGCATTTTCAGACGTTAATATTTGTTATCAATAGGTAGCGTGAATATCTGTAACGTGATTGGCTAATCACGAGGAAATATATATCATATTTCGAAGTGCAAAACTCAATATTTTTCTTGATTGGCTAAAAAGGAGTGCAAAATTCAATATTTTTTCTGATTGGTTAAAGCAACTATTTCCAGGATTCCTATTGGTTAAAAACAGAGTGCAAAATATGACCCGTGCGAATGTTAGAATAATGTAATCGTAAAATCATTGAGTTGTGACGACATTCATGTTCACGCTTTCAAAGCGTGTTATATAAGATATCATATAGACCTATTGAAAAATAATCGAAAAATATGGCATATTTTTCTCGTATCTCGCGATAACTACTACTTATCACTTAGTTACTGCACTTTTATAAAAAAACTTAAAGGATTTAACAGTTTGCAACTTTAAGTGTAAAAAAGCCTTAAAGATAAATACTGTGTGCAGTATATAACCTACAAAAATCCTTCGAAGTTGCAGCCCATACAGGTAGGATCTCAGCATACCCAATGACGGTGAACGAATAGGACGCGTACACCATGCAACACAACAAGCACTTTGTTGAGCTTTAAAAATGTGTTATAATATTTAAAGTATTTAAAGTCGTTGCAAGCAATCAAATATTTCCTCATCACTAACACACGTCATTTTCACATGCTGTCAATCAAATATTTTCTCAACACTAACACACGTCATTTTCACATACTGTCAATCAAATATTTCCTCGTCACTAACACACGTCATTTTCACATGCTGTCAATCAAATATTTTCTCAACACTAACATACGTCATTTTCACATGCTGTCAATCAAATATTTTCTCATCACTAACACACGTCATTTTCACATACTGTCAATCAAATATTTCCTCATCACTAACACACGTTATTTTCACATGCTGTCAATCAAATATTTCCTCATCACTAACATACGTCATTTTCACATACTGTCAATCAAATATTTCCTCATCACTAACATACGTCATTTTCACATGCTGTCAATAAATATTGTTTTTTTAACTTTCACTTTTAAATTGAAAAGTAGACAATTTGTTTATACTTTTCGATTGCGTATTGTTTAGAATATTCGTTAAAAATATACCTTAAGACAGCATAGATATTTGTCGCCCTGAATCCGGTCTTATTCTGAGTAGTGACGGTTTCAGAAGGTGGCAATGCCTGGTAACTTGGCTTTTTGTTTTCTTCTGATAACAAAGGTTTCTTTTCTGCGGCATTCGACGGCTTCCTCCTACAAAATTTTTTTCAAGTTATATATGGTAACTCCATGAACTAAAAATAATTTCCTCTACAGTAATACCGTTGAAAGAAAAACGATTCTCAAACGCTTATAAATGTTTTCATAGAAAAATTGACTTACTCTTTTTGCGTCCGTGGTATGAATACAATCACCAGAATGACACAAATGAAGAAACCGACTGCGAGCAACAAATTTGGAAGGAAAATTGGGTATTTGTAAAAAAACGTTCCTATAAAAGAAGAATTCCGCAATGACTTTTGTTGCAAAATAAAATATCAAGGGATTATTTTCATTATAAATCCGTAATATATGTAGAAGGGCAAGGTATAACCCTTTCTGGATTTTATGATGAGTTAATAGCAGTCACATCTAAGTTTGGAGACAATGAACTTGTCATAGTAGGTGTTGACTTTAATGGCCATCTTGGGACGTTATCTGAATGTTATAGAGGTGTGCACGGAGGCTATGGTCTTGGGAGTAGAAAAAGCTCCAATAAACCATCAGATGGTTAAACCTATACAATTGTGGGGAATATCATCTTTTGAAAAACGTCTAACGCATGCTAGCATGGAAAATATACGTGAAAAATGTAAATGATGATGATGACATGAACAACAAGAGATGAAACTGAAAGCAAACAGGTTTCACCCTGTATTTGTATAATTTACATAAATGAAAAGAATGAGAGGAATGTAAGCAAGTTACATCGAAACAGGAATAACATTTATCTATGATTGTGGCAGTAGAAATAAGGAAGGAGTGAGATTGCTCGAGGTTGGAACAGCAACAGACATGGTGGTTTGCAATACATTGTTCAGTAAGAGGCAGAGTAGGTTGATAACATATGAATAAGATGGTTTCAGACACAGATAGACTATTTTTTGGTTAGAAAGTCAGACAAGGTTTTGATCAATCATCAAGTTTTGCAGAAGAAAGACGTGTTTATGTGTGTGGATTTTTGATAATTTGAACTTGTTTTGTACAGTCGTAGAAGTAGAAATTATTGTTGATTACATAGTGGTTGTTTTGGAATTTGTTTGGATTTACTTTTTGGTTCTCTTGGAAAAGTTTTTTGGATAATTTTGGTGGAAATTGTTGTGAAAAGAACATTTCTTTTTACTGATTATAATTTAAAATCTCCTAACTTACTCTTTCAACGACTTTAAATACTTCCTCTCTTATTAAATAGCAATTATTATTAATCTCACTTAACATATCATAATAAATTCTCCTTCGCAGTGCTTACTTTTCATATCATTATTTTCTTGTGTGGATTTTAACGCCCGACTGCTTGCCACCGGGCGGAGTATTTCCATTCAAGTAAATTTATTTCATTGTTCATATCACTGATACCAGTTCAATTATAATTATAACCTTTTTTCCATTTAATTCCACATAATTTATATTACCAACTCTGCCTAAGTATGGGACCTAAATCAGATAGCTTTTCATTTGACCAAGTCAAAGAAATTTTATCTATGCACGAGAAGACATTAATGAACTTTTTTAACTCCTCCATGGAAAGATTGGAGAGTAAAATTGACATTGTCGTGAAAGAAAATGGCATTTTAAAACGCGAAATTAATGACCTGCAAGAATCGCTACAATTTCACGGTGATATAGTGGAAGATAAACTAAAGGTAGTTGATTCAAAGTTGAAGGAATCTTCTTCAAACGCTACTATATCAACTATTGAATCTAAGTTGACTGAGCTTGAAGACCGTTCAAGACGGAATAATTTAAGAGTGAATGGTGTAGAGGAAGAGGAAGGTGAATCATGGGCAGACTCCGAGGAGAAGTTGAGGAAAATTTTTAAAGGAAACCTTGGTATAAGATCAGTTATACCTATTGAACGAGCGCACAGATGTGGTCCTTTTTTCCATAATGGAGAACGCAGAAAAAAAAGGACTATAATCGTAAAATTTTTAAGTTTTAAAGATAAACAATTAGTCCTGAACAAATTTCGAGAGAAAAAACTCTGGGAAAATGGAATTTTCATAAATGAAGATTTCTCTGATGCTACAATGAATCATCGGAAACGACTTTTTCAAGAAGAAAAATTACTTAGAGAAAAAGGCAGTTACGCTAAAGTCGTATATAATAAATTACTTACCAATAAATCAATCAATTTTAATATGATACCAAAGTAGATATGTGTGTTGTGTTTTTGTATAATTTTCAATTCTTTCAATAATCATACTTAATTTCGAAAACTTAATATTTCGCCCTTTTTCTTCCATCAATTTAATCAATAAAAACATTGATCCTGATGCTAATTATCTTCATGAATTTAATATTCACGCTCAATATTTTTCACCGTATGAAATTTCGAAATTTTCTAACAAAGTTGATATAAAAAAATACTTTTCAATCATTCATCTGAATATTCGTAGTATTTCTAGAAATTTTAATAATTTCAAGCATTTGTTAAACAATTTTCCAAAGTTTTTTAGTGTAATTTGTTTGACTGAAACATGGTCAAATGGTGACAAGAACTCTTCTTTAGAACTTGAAAATTATGACAAAGTTGAGTCGCACAGGGGTGGAAGGGGTGGTGGTGTTTGTGTCTTTTTGCACAAAACCTTATCTTTTGTGATTAGACCAGATCTTACAGTAAACAATAAACATCACGAATCCTTAACTGTTGAAATAATCAACAAAGATTCCAAAAATATTTTAATTACTTGTTCGTATCGGCCACCTGTTAACTCTACAAAAGAATTTGAGTTATGGCTCAGTGAATATCAAGAAATTATAATAAATGAAAAGAAGGAAATATACATGTTAGGCGATTATAACATAAACGTGTTAAATTTTAACACAAACAATAACGTGAAAAATGTTATAAATATTTTTATGCAAAACAGTTTTTATCCCATAATCAATAGACCTACTTGTGTTACTAAGGACACTGCAACTGCCATTGATAACATCTTTATTAATTCATTTGATTTGAAACTTGAAACAGGTATTATAAAAACTGATATCACCGATCATTTCCCTATATTTGTTATAAAACCATTAAATTGTAAATCTGAATTAAATTCTACAAAGTTTATTTTAAAACGAATATTTACTTCGAATAAAATTTTAAAGTTTAAAGAAGACTTAAAGTTTACAAACTGGGACATGTTTGATATCAAAGATCCCAATGTTGCTTATAACCAATTTTTAACACTTTTTCTATCAAAATATAATTTTCATTTCCCAAAAACTAAAATTAAAATGAAAACAAAAACCTTAAATAATCCTTGGATGACTAAAGGTTTAATAAAATCTTCCAAATTTAAACAAAAATTATATAATAAATTCCTTAAAAAACGTACAATAGATAAAGAAAACTCATATAAGAAATATAAAAATTTATTTGAAAAGATCAAACGTAAATCGAAGATTAATTATTACCATAACTTACTTAAATTAAACCAGGGAAATTCTAAGAAAACATGGAACATAATTAGGGAGGTTTTGGGTAAGCGAAATACCTCGCCATCCTTTCCTAAAAGAATATCTATTGAAAATAAGGACTGTTTTGATGAAGACAAGATTGCAGAATATTTTAATGAATACTTTGTTAACGTGGGAAGCAAGCTTGCTGATAAAATTCCAATTGTAGGCAAACACTTTTCGGATTATCTAAATACCTCGACTTGTTCCATGACTAACATTGAAATTACTACTAATGAATTAAATGATGTTGTTAACCAAATAGATATTAATAAATCTCATGGTTATGACGAAATAACACCAAATATTGTAAAAATTGCCTTTCCTGAAATTTGTAATCCATTAAAACATATTTTTAATCAATCACTTACCTCAGGAATATTTCCAGATAAAATGAAAATTGCTAAAATCATTCCTTTATTTAAATCAGATGATGGTTCGTTAGTCAATAATTATAGACCAATATCAATCTTACCGATTTTCTCTAAATTATTTGAGCGCATTTTATATAACCGACTATATAAATATATATCTGAGAATAAGTTATTGTACCAGAGACAATATGGATTTCAAAAAAATCACTCAACTGACCACGCGATCATAGATATTGTTGATGAAATCGCAGAGAAATTTGAAAATAATGAATTTGTTTTAGGTGTATTTATAGATTTTTCTAAAGCATTTGATACCGTAAATCATGATATTTTATTGGGAAAATTAAACCATTATGGTGTTATTGGTAACAACCTTAATTTACTTAAAAGTTATCTATCTAACAGAAAACAATTCATAAGCTACAATAACAAACAAACAACCCTACTTAATATAACTATAGGAGTTCCTCAGGGTTCAATACTGGGTCCTCTCCTATTCTTATTATACATTAACGACTTAGCCTCTGTTTGTCCGAAGCTCTCTACAATATTATTTGCTGATGATACAAATATATTTAACTCCCATAAAAATTTAGATCAGTTATTCCGGATAATGAATAATGAACTATCATGTTTAAACCAATGGTTCTCTAGTAATAAATTATCAGTCAATACAAAAAAAACTAAATATACTTTGTTCCATCCGTTTCGTAGAAAACAATTAATACCGCTTGATCTTCCTTTACTGTCTTTAAATTCGGTTGCAATAAGTCGAGAAACTTCAATTAAATTCTTAGGTGTATATTTAGATGAAAACTTAACTTGGAAAAATCATATTTCCATGATTGAAAATAAAATTGCCAAAAGTATAGGGATTTTATATAGAGCTAGGTTTTATTTGGATAAACGTTGTTTAAAGGACATGTATTTTTCTTTTGTTCATAGTCATTTAAGTTATGCAAATATTGCATGGGCAAGCACGCATAAATCAAAATTAATGTATTTGTATCGTCAGCAAAAACGAGCATCGAGAATAATTTTTAATCGTGAAAGGTTTGCACATGCCAAACCATTACTAAGCCAACTTAATGCTTTAAATATCTTTCAACTCAATATTTACCATAATTTAATATTTGTCTTCAAACTAAGTAAAGGTTTGGTGCCAGAAGTCTTTACAAACAAATGTAACTTACAGGATTTCCATTACAACTTGCGCTCATCAAAAAGCTTGTTATATAGTACAAGTCTAAAGAAGAGTAAACTTGGCTTATTTTCCTTTTCATACAGAGCTCCCTTTCTATGGAATAATTTTATTTCTTTAAAAGTGAGGGAAATCACTACCTTATTGCAATTTAAGAAGACTATAAAGTCTCTTCTTCTTGAACATGATAATGAACAAGAATTTTTTTAACTTTTTTTTGTTTTTCTCATTCTCCTTTTCTTTTTGCTTTTTGTTTTTACTGTTATATATCATACAACGCTGAGATTATATCAGAAAATGTAAATAATATTTGCGTTTAAACTTTTGAAATTGTTGTAGTACATACATACACATATATAATTTTCGTAAATTTTTGCATAACTTGAAATAAGGTACTCTATGATAAAACTTCTTAAAGTTTTCTTTGAGTTTCCTGCCGACTTAATACATTCAAAAAAACATTAAATAAATGTGTATATATTTATTGTATATGTATATATTTGGATAAATTTCCATTGTAACTTTTGTTGTTTTGGCGAAATGATTAAATAAATAAAAATAAATAAACAAGGTGGCGAATGATGCAAAAGTTATATCAGGCAAAGAGTGTCCTTCCCAGCATAGGTTACTGGAAAGTCAAGGGAACGGTCAATCCCGTCGGAAGGTCTGGAAGTTGATGAAGAAAGAGCATGTAACAAAACAATTCAGTGCAAATGTTCAGCAGTTGGCCCGTGATGTTTGGTGTGATATTGTTGAAAGTACATGAGCTATTTTGAGTCTTCTAGGAGCCACTGATGATACCAGTGGGTGGACAAAAGGGCAAGCTAGACACAGGCAGGCCTGGTGGTGGAATTATGAGGTTGACCAGTGTATAAAAGAAAGGAAGAGACTTTGGAAAGAATGAAAGTCAGGTGGTAGTAAAAGTACTTACTTAGAAGTGCCATGCTCGTAAAACAGTGTACCTAGCAAAATTTGCAGATGTGTTGAGAAGGGAAGACCAGCATAACAAAGTGTTAAAGATGGCAAAGCAAATGAAGAAGACTAATAAGGATGCAGTAGGTGAGAAGTGTGTATGTAATGATGAGGGTGTCTTGGAAGAGTTATTATGGGAAGTTACTTAACACTGAGTTTGAATGAAATGAGGATAGTTTGAGGTTAATGTAGCAGAGGGGCCAGCTATGTAGATTAAGATAGAATAGGTAGAGGAGGCTATTAGAAAAATGATGATTGGTAAAGCTGCAGGAGTATCAGGTGTTGTTGCAGAAATGATAAGAGCGATGAGAGATACTGGAAGTGAGCTGATTACAAGTATAGTCAATGAGATGAAGAAGAATGGTTTAATCCCAATAGCCTGGCAGTCAAGTGTTATAGTTAATAATTTTTAAGGGCAAGGGTCATGCTCTAGAAAAAAGTAACTATAGAGGATTGAAGTTGGTTGATCAAGTAATGAAAGTTATTGAAAGAGTGATCGATCAGATTGAGAGTAAAACCAATAGCGATACAATATATTTCGATTTTACAAAAGCTTTTGACTCGGTATCTCACATTAAGCTTATTCATAAACTGAAAATGTATGGTTTGAAGATCCTGTGACCAACTGGATAAAATCATTTCTTACCAACCTCAAGACACTGTGTTTGTATTAATAAAGCCTTGTCCAGTTATTCGCTACTTAGTCCTAGATAGGTTATTTTGGTTTTGGAAGCGTTGTCAATAGAGTTCAGAACAGGGGTGTTTGTGTGAGTAGTAACAAACAGATATAACAAACAAATATACAGATGATTCAGTTTTCATAGCAGAGTCTATGGAAGAGTTAGCTGAACAGTTTCAAAAGTGGAAGAATGGACTAGAAGAGTAAGGGTTGAGGGTGAATGCAGAAAAAAGGAAAGTCGTCATAATCAGAAGTGAAGCCTAGAGTGTCTTTGAAGTTGGAAAGTGGCCTTGTGGAGTTTGCAGGAAAGGAGTAGCCAAGGAAGAATCTTGATTTTTGCTTGAATTGTAAGCATTGGGTACATAGGAAATGCAGAGGTATTGCAGGAAGTTTAAGAGCTGACGTTCAGTTTATATGTGAGCACTGCAAAAGTGAGATTGAGATTATAGACAACGTAGTGTTTCCAGCTTCAGTGATGTACAACAGTGGATCATTAGAGATTGTTGAGGACTTCTGCTACTTAGGTGATATGCTAGGTAATGAAGGGGGAGTCAAAAGGAGTGTTATTTTTAAGGTAGGTTCTGCTTGGAGAAAATTTGGAGAGTTACTTCCTCTAGTAGACTTTTGTTGGTTAAGGTTAAAGGTAGGTTGTAGGAAGCCTGTGTTAGAAGTGTTGTTACATGGAAGTAAGACATGGGCTGTGGAGCAGGAAGATCTTGCTTGTTTGGAAAGAAATGACATAAGAATGGTTAGGTGAATGTGTAACATCAGCCTGAGCGATGGTTCAGATGAGCTAAGAAGTAGGCTAGGTATTCATAGCATCAAAGATGTTATTCAGATCAGTAGGTTGAGTTGATTGGGCCACTTAGAGAGAATGGTGAAAGATATTTGGGTAAGAAAGTGTAGAGACTTTATAGTTCCTGGTGCAAAGCCTAGAGGCCTTCTATATAATCATAGACACTAGATGATACAAAGTTCACTATAGATTGAAATTTATCCGGTGCTTCGTCTCAACATTCTTCTATAAAATTATTGAACGTTCTTTTCCAATGTTTCCATTCTTTCGACGCGTTTGCTGAGTTATGATCCAGATCCAATCTGGTTGGCTTGAGGATGTTCGACATGAGTTAGATAACGCTTGATTCATATACAAGAATAAATTGAAGTGAAACCAAACATTTGCCTAATTAAGACTTTATTCTTGTATAAACTAAAACAATAATAACACAATTATTATTACAATCCTAACGTAAAACAGAGTCTTGATAATTCACAAATTATCAAAAGAGCACTGTAGGTTAGTTATTAATTACAAAAATAACAAAACGTGTCATTAAACACTAAAACGCTTTCTTAAAAGTAGGAAGTGTGATTTTACCTTCTTTGAACGCGGATGGATAAAGATCATGAGGAAAGACAAGGTAACCTAAAACACCAGTAATAGCCGGTCATATTCTCCATTGAATTTATACATGTTTAGGAATAGTCCTGTATCAATATGAGATATATAAAACTTTGGTAAGTATAAATATTAGAATAATATGCAGACCTGCCAATCCAGGACCAATTATTAATCCAATCGGATAGGATGACATAATGATCGCAAGACCTAGGGTCACATTTGTCTCATCACAAATATCCCACGCAATCAATTTGACAATGAGTGGAATTCCTAAAATAAGTTCATTAAAACTAATAAAACGTAACTTCAGTACGTCATGTAAGAGAGTAAAATTATTGACAGATACTGATAGTTTATGCACTGTTGTCAGAACTTTGAAAGAGCACAAACCGCAAAAAGCTCCTTGCATAATCCTTGATATCATTGCCCAAACAAAATCTTTTGAAATACCGAAAACAAGTGGGAGTGTTACACAGCCAATACCATTTATGACCAGAGCAAGTTTTGCTTTTTTGCCATCTGCAAATTTGGCCCAAACTAGCCTGAAATTTTAGAATAGTTGAATGTGAGTTATTCATTTAGAAACATGCAAAGCCAAGTGGTACTTCTAACCTTTGAAGTTGATATTGACAATGCAAAACCAAGTTAGTAGTAAGAAACTAATAAATATACAACTTTACAGAAAGTTAGTTTGTTAGTAACTTCATACCTAATAGAAAATTTTTATTTTATTTATTAATCGTTGCACCTTCAAAGTAAATAAAACATTCCTTATTGTGATAATTACATTCACTGTTTACCAAATGTTAGAAGCTAATTGGACAATAATTAGAAGTTCAACAAGTTCCATAAAAGTTTCCTACTAAAAAAGTGTAGTTATGAAAACTAAAAATTAACTATGATGACATCATCAATGTTATGGCATCATTGAGGAAAAGTGCCCCAGGAAGAACAATTCTTGGATTCCAGCAGTCCTGTAACTTAAGCATATCATTTTGTTTTGTACATATAAAATAACGGGCAATCTTACAAGAAAGCAGCGCGTCCCAACTGGTATGATGATGCAATATAACCAGCATATGCACCTAAAGCATTAAAACAATGACACATAGTTGAGTAAGATTCTAAAGTCAGATTTGACCTTTTCCAAAACATGCCTAGTTAAATAATCATTTCATTTACCTGTATTGACTTCCGATATACCATAACTCTAAATATAAAACATATATAATTATTTGTAACATTTCTTTGTTTATTTTTAATTACACAATGTTACATTGGATTCGAATATGCAAGGAGATTATGTAAAATTTCAAAACATCCTGGCAAATTTTATTTATTTTTGCGCATGATTCATTTGTGTTTGTATTTAATGATTTTTTATATTAGTGTTGTTAGCATGTTTGCGTAGGAGCCTGCAATTTCGTAGTTTATGGATGAAGATTGCAGGCTGTTAGGGTGTCATATTGGCAATGCAAATCCAATAAAGAGTGTGTTGTGATGTTCGCAGATTTAGCAGTAGAAATGAATAAAAAAATATCCTTTCTTAGTAAGATATATACATTCACATTTATGAAAAGGAAAGCAGATTTTGCAGACTACTGTAATTCTCGAAACAACTAGCAAAAAACCTTGATTCCGAGTATGAACCAGTACTGTTCAAAAGGTATTTGCAGTGATTACTGACAATGCTGCCAATATAAAGGCTGCATGGACAATAATCAATGACGAGTATCCTCACATAACACCTATTGGCTGTGCAGCTCACGGAATGAACCTCCTTCTTAATGGAGTTACAAACTACAAAAACATTGTACAACAAAGCTAAGAGGGTAGTGAAGTATATATGTTAAGGCACGACAAGTTCTATCAGCTACCTTCAGTGAAAACAAAAGATCAGAAAAAAGAATACCAGCCTCGGACTGCCCAGTAAAACAAGATGGGGGGAGTTGTTATAATGTATGACAGCCTTATTGCTGGTAAGGAGTCACTGCAAGAGTTGATAATCATGCAATCACTAGAGATAGATGCTACTATCAGAAAAATTATCCTTGAGAATGATGTGTTCTGTGCTCATATAGTTAGCATCAGTGAAGTGCTGAGCCCAATTGCATCCGCCATAACCCAGATTGAGGGCGACAAAGCCCTACTGTCAGATGTTCCAAGAAACTTCAAGGACTTGAATGATAAACTAACTACCACGTGATATCCACGTTGACACGCCACCTTGAACTTGATGAAGGGAAAGTCCTGGCTAGCTTGGACAAGTTTCGCGCCAAAGATGGTTTGTGGAAAGGGGTCGGTGTTTGGCCTTCAGCCCAACACATCTCAGCAGCTACATGGTGGAAGGGCCTATGTAGCTCTGAAGCCATAACTCCCATTGCTTCTGTCATTCTACAAATACCACCTACCTCAGCATCTTCTGAGCGCAACTGGTCAGTATTTGGGAACACTCGCATCAAGGTCCGCAATAGGCTCACGCTCACAAATGAAAGGGTGGAAAAACTAGTATCAGTCAGGTCAAACTTGGCATTGTTTGAGCCGTGTGAAGACAAGTCAACTCAAATTGAAGTTGACTCTTAAGTCGATGACGCTGTCACAGTCATTATTACATCATCTGAAGATGAAAATTCCCGTTTATTCCCAAAATATCCATAGAAAGGTTCGGCTTTGAAAATTCACGACATTAGGCGCGCGCGAAACTTTTGGGTGTGTCTTTGACCACTTCCTGGGTGAATCGCTCTCAATACAAGGGAATATCCCTCAAATTATAATTGCAACGCGATCAAGAAGTAGCTAATACTGTTCCTAGATAGCTATTTTTTCTTATGTTCTACTGCTTTCTATCGTAATCTGCAAGCAGATAGTTCATTTTCAGTTACGTGTGTAGAATAAGAGCGTGAGTGAAGCATACACTTATAACATTGAAAAAACACAATTTCAAGTTTTTGACTTGACTTGGCTTGAAAGGTGGCTCCTTTGCACCCCTACATCCCGCCTGCATCCGCCAATGCATAAGGTCATTTCACAGTCTTGCTCATAAATAAATTAGTGTATTATAGGTGTAGAAACTTTCGCGCGAAGAGAAATGCTTACTTAAGCAATGTATATAAATGTAGTGTAAAAAAAATTCAAAACAAAAATTATATATATTTTATTTTTTATTGCTTATTCGTCGGCGTCCTTTATATTTATATAGTCAGGGCGCTGGTGAACTTTTTTTGTTAACGGGGTACGGACATTGTAAAACCTAGTGAAATAGTACAAGGGCAATCACAGGAACCCGAAAATCTTTACTGGACATTCTAAAAATAGCAAATGACTAGTTCCAGGTCATTTTTCTATTTTGTGACGGCACCACACAGGACAAAAATATTTTGTCAGAATTTGGTAAAAACTTTTATACCATTCAAAAGAGCATTAAAAAGAAGGAAAAATAAATGAAAAGCTATGTCCCAAAATTGATATTTTGGGAGATATGCGGTATCGAATATTATTAGTGTGTGACGTAATCATTTCACGCAATGAAAACTTTAAAAGTCATGAAAATTGAAAATCTTTGATATTTTTTCGAAAGGAAATTGTCTAAAGAGCAATAGATCCATGGAAGCCAATATCTTAAAACCAAAATATATTATATTATAATAGTCTAAATATTGATATTCAATTGATTCATCGTCATCACTTTCGTCGTCACTGAAATATCTGTCTCTCCACCGTTGTTTCTTCAAATAATCACAACTTTCAATGCATTGACATAAGTCTGTACATTTCAATCCATGAACAAAACACATGCATGTCTTCGTACTGCATTTCAATGTTTTTAATTTGCAAGATATAAGCCGTAAAACTTCGTTGGGAGCCGGATTTTTCAACATCCATTGGACAGACAGCTGGCCATTGTCCGATGTCCCAACCATGGTTTGTCTCCTGTATTGGAGGGAAGTTTGTAATAGGTTGTAAAGACCTTTTTACCACTGCAGTGACATAAGAAACTTGCTTACAGTGACAAAGAAGAGAATCACTCGTAGGCGGGAGTTTTTGGGGCTCAGGTGTTTTCTTGCAGCTGGTAAATTTCAAATAACGAGCTTTGTCAGAATTATTGCAATCTAATCCATACAAACGACATACAAATCTTTTAACCATTGGGAAGAAAGATCAATCAAATATGAAATTGTCACTAAACAAAGAAAAGAAGTGTTGAAACTCTTCATTTTTTTCTAACAATTTAAATGCCTTTAACTTTCCGATGCCATGGAAGCAATGCTTGATATGTTCAAAACTCTACGCCTGTTAATATTAATTAACATTGGTGACGATATTGTGTCACAAAAGTAAAGAGAATATGTCGCTGTCGATGGTATGTATGCAGACTGCAGTACTAGGAGCCACATGGTTTGCACACAAGAAAACTTTTGTGTCCGTGTCCTCCTGATTGTTCCGTAATATAAGTTCTTCATTAATTCAAGCTTTGAGAACTGCGTTTATACAGCTTTGTGGATGTTTCACGTTCATATTGTTCAACACCCTCTTGTAATTTGGAAAATGATGAGAATTTTGTGTTTTGGGCGAGTATTGCATATTCATGACCACGTGCCGCCATGTCTGAGAAATAGTTTGAACCACGACGGAAAAGGAACCTGGGTGGTCATACGCAGAAGGTTGCCGTATATATAACTAAAACAAGTTTGTGTACGGTTGCCGTATCCGTAGTCACTTCAAATTATGATTCCCGTGTCAAAACACGTGCAAAGTTTATTTTTGAAAATTCTTTTTACGCATAGTTATTACGTTTGTTGTAACATAAATTAACATGTTTAAACTTAAAAATGTTTTCGCATTTTGAGGGATGGAAAAAATAGCTAACCGATGTTATTGTTCAATTTAAACATTTTAAAACTACCTTGTTTTTAAAATTAATGTCAACCTGATTTTTGTACATCGAATCGGGTCAACCAATTTACATAGATAAGGAAAAGAGAGCTTTTTCTTTTGTAGGTAGGCATAATCTTTCAAATTTTAAGTTATATATATATATATATGTATATTTAATATTGCGTTTAATAATATTTTCATTATTTACGAGACACCGCACAATTATCGAACTCTGAAGCCTTGTTTACATTGTCAATATTGCGTTCAATGTTGCTTTCAACATTGACTGTGAAAATGTTGGTGTCAACATTGCGCCCAGATTGAAAGTGTAAACACATGCGTTGAAAGGTTGAAAGCAACATTTCGTGTGGAAAGCAATATTGCCCGAAACCTCTCCATGATGGGTTTTGCGCCAATGTTGCCACAATTCCACAATTGCCGACGACAGCTGGATTTGTCTTGAAGTTTTGCAGTGTAAATGTGGCGCTGTCCATCCGAAGGTAGCGGCGATAATGTTCTCTGTCATTGAGCTTCAATTCGGTGATAATGTTGTTAAATGCACCTCTGCGGTCTCTCTCAGCCAACCAGCATTTCACCCAAACGCTTCTTTTCTTTCTTCTTTTTCTTTGACAAAATTTCGACAATAACAGCTGCGGTAGCACAAATGACAACGTCGTTTTCTCTCTCCATTTTTACCCAAGAAAAAGAATTTTGTCCGGTCAATCATTCAAGAGCGCCCAATGTTGTGCGCGCAAACAAAAACCATTGAACAAATGTGAACAGTACGGTTGAAAGGACGTTCAACATTGAAAGCAATGTTGAAAGCAACATTGAACGCAATATTGACAATGTAAACAAGGCTTGAACGTTTTCGTCATTAGAAATGTTATCAATGAATGCGGTAGATGTTTTATCGTCCTCGTTGGTCACGTGATGAATATACAGACATGTGTGTTAGACACGTGGTTAGAACGTTTGGTTATCTGTTGCACCATTTCAGCCGTTGATGTTAAAGTCGCCGGAGAATAAACAGTTTTTAACTGCAATTTTTAAAATATTTGCTAAGAACAATCATACTTTTCTCAATGTAGCCTGTTTCAGCTGTAATTATAAAAGGCCAGAATAAGTCTGAATTAAAAGAGAAGACGACAAAGGTATTCGGAAAAACTTAAAAAATTTTGGAAGACACGTTTTTGCAATTTTTTTTTTGTTAACTGTGACTATTACAAACACAAATAACAGTTAGAGAGCAAGAGTATAATATTTACGATGAGTAATGGGCAATGAATGGGTAGACTAAATATATTTATACGCAAGCAAGCGATGAGAGGATTACTGCATTAGTGTACAGGAAGAAACGGTCAACAAAAAAAGTATGAATTTAAAATTTTAAAACAATGGTTTTGTGAAAAAACAAATCAAAAGAAGTCTTTTAAAAATGGTTTATTATTATTTACAAAATATAAAAATGTTGTTCTATGAGTCTGCGAAGGGAGTGGTGGTAAAGAGATTAATTTCAATCCAATATAATCTTAATTGCTGACCTTCACGACGGATATGACGAATCATGATTAAAATCTCTTAAAACGAAAGTTATCATACTGGCAGTATTGACTTGGTGTCTACGCCTATAACCATGTTGATTAATATACGACTTTAATTGATTGCATAGCTATCCTAGTAAAACCTAAAATTGTTTAGTATCAAAGGAAAGCTTATCTTGTTCCTATTGTTGAAACGAAACTGTAAAATTGAATTCTCTGTCCATACTTTAACCAGTTTTGGTAAGTAATCGAAAACCGTTGTCACTGTCATCGCACTCATCATCTGAACAAAAAATCTGTATGTAAACCGATATCTCAATTCAAATAATAAGGTTTGTTCGGAGGCATTAAAGACAGAAATGAGTCGTGAAAATATAAGAAGCAATAACTTAGTTTAATTTACTACTGATGAGCTATAGAAGCGTTACAAATATCACTCACGTTCAAAATCACCAAGGTGATGACAATCGCTTTAGGCAACGGATTGATATTGTCTCCGTAAACCAGTCGTTTTAGCCTTGTCAAGATTTCCATCTTAGATTAAATTTTTCTGAAAAAGATGATGTTTCTTTTTCAATGATAGACGTTTCAACACTAATTGAGATTCCTGAGAAATAGATTTATGCAATTAATCGAGTTGATGTTAATCAATGATTTATCAGTGTAATTAGTAATTACATGCCTAAGAGTTTTATTTGTGATAAATAGCATTTTAGAATAGTGCGGTATTTTTCGAAAACAACACCAGATTACACATGCAATTACTGGACTGACAAAAATGTGTTTGTATCTGCAAGTTGTGCAGTCCACGTGAAAATGCAGAGACATTTTTTTAAAAACAACCTTGCCACGACGATTCCTACTATAAAACGCAACTCTTCCTTTCCCATATTATTTTCTTATGAAGTAGCATAAAAGGCGAAAGAACATCGTTAAAATAATTAAAAGAGACGCATGCCAAAAAACAAAACAAAACACATGACATGTTTCTAAAGATCTGTATTTTAAACACACAAAATGGGATTCGCAATTCAAGACAATAATAACACGCTTCTCTGTAAAAAAGGTTTACAACGGATATAAGATCAAGTTAAACAATGCCCAACATATTCAAAATAATGCTAGTGTCAAAACAGTTTGATAACCTACGATTACTGGGGTATAATTCCAGACGCTTTTACAAATAACATAAGTAGGTCATACTCAATTATCTTTAAACCACAGTTGTATACTATATACGTATATGATTTCCAAGAAGAAGAAACAGTTTAAAAACGAAATCACTAACCTTGTACAAATACCTTTTTTCTTAAAAGCTGCGATAAAAAATCAATTTATTTTGTTGGCGACATCAACGCAAATTGTTTGAATTACGCAACAGACACCAAAGTAATTTACTTTTTTCTCTGTGTTTATTTAATTACTAGCTACAAAGTTATGCGCAAATTGTATTCATCTAGATAGACTTTCTGTCTATGGATTTGTTTGACTTTTTCCAGAGCTTTTATTGGATAAGAGGCAATGAAAGCAACTAACATAGATACCTTAGGGCTGCCAAAGTGACTTTACCTTTTTTCTTCTTACCAGTCGTGCCCAAAAATATGCTCGGGTATCTGCTAGTAAAAAAAACCGTGTCAGCTTGCCTTCGTACAATGTTTGCATTTGTTGCTTCCAGTCACTGCATATGCACGTGCAAGGTGCAAATTTCACGCATCATTGCTGACTCATAACTGCGAGTTTGTAATGTGTTATACGGGAAATAAAAAGAACAACAACCAATATGTCAACAACTAGACAGAATTAAGTAGCTAGTGTTCTTTAACGACTGAAAAACAACATTTTTCTTTTGTTTTTAAGTACTTAGTGACATAATAAACACATTAGAAAATGTAGGCAAAAAAGCTTGCTTGTTCACAAACTGCAGGAGCGTAGCAACGCAGGTCATTTATATCAAGCAACGCAGGTAATTTTTTGAAAGTAAAATAATGTTTAAATATCATTTTCGTCACAATTAAATTTAAACACCCCAAAAAATATTTTTTTGACTGTTGATAAACGGGCTGACTTTAAAAATTTTGCGGGAAGAAAATTTTGCGAATCAAGGAATATTATGTATTTCACGAGAATTTCGCGAATGGCCAAAATCGATAATTTTTTTTGTTCCTTTTTTGGAAAAGACAATCAAAATTCAATATTTTAGTTTGTTTATTAACTAGATTTTTTGTTCTTCACACTTTTAAAACATGATGTATATAATACTAACATAACTCTAAAGAAATACTAACTATTTTTTTCATGATCATCTTCCGGCGCATAAATATCTTCAACATTGTCGCTATCGCTCTCATAAAAATCAAATGCAGGGTTAACAAAAACTTCTCTTTCTTTTTCTTCTTTTTCTTTCAAGAAAAGTACAGTCAACCAAAAAGGTTCAGAAGAAAATAGTGTTATTGTTTTAGACGACTAAAATCCTGTTTTTGCGATATGATACCATTCCTTTGAAAATAAAACAATACTTTGCTTTGGTCAACTTTAGTCTAGTCTTTATTTGCCATTTTACCCTTGAAAACCTACAACGAACGCAATATCTTTGGTGATCATAAGGAAAAATTGAAAAAAATCGGAAAAATCGAAAAAAGTGCTAGAATTTAATTTTGCGAACGAAGAAAAGGTTTTTTCGCGGGAATTAAATTTCGCGAATGAAGGTAAAAAGCTTTATTCGCGGGAATTTAATTTCGCAAAATTTTCTGTCATTAAAGTATATAATGACACTTTTTTGATTAAAACTTTAGAAATCAGTTTTGTGAACACATCGTTTCATATGTTTTTGTTCTAGTCAAATCTGTCAAAAAGCTTTTTTCTATAGCGCTCTTTAGACTTTTCAAACAGGAATTTCCCTAGCCAACAAAAGAAAGCAACACGAGAGTAATTCACCGTTGACAGGGACATAAAAACGATACCACCTTAAAAAGATGGTAAATTTGCAGTATTTAGCACTAAAATTGCAAAATGATATGATATTCGTTCAGCGATAATGCAAGTGCCAGACACATCTATTTTGAAATTTTTATAGTTGGGGCGGGGGGGATTCCACTCAAAGAACTAGCATCATCTCACTACATATAAAGGGGCATGAGGGGATCTCTATATTTCATGTTACATCGCCTTTTTTACCAGGATAAATACACGCATTGGCGCTTTAACAGGACAAGAATTAAAGCAAAAAAGTTGATTTAGCCAATATAACAATTCGATGCACAATAGAAAAGTACTCACTAGTACAGTTGTCTTTTTAAATATCTTTTTGTCGATAACAAAAAAGTTCTTACATCTTACAACAACCGTTAAAATGTCACATGATTAAAAACATTCGCTCATACTTTTTGTTTCGAGAACAACAAAGCTTCTTTTAATTCAATGTACGTGGCTTTCGAATCCACGAAAATAGCATAATAAAAGGCAGCGAGAAAAATAATCTCTGATTCTGAGATCGTAAATATCTAAACATTTTTTTATTTAAGATGGCTATTAATACGTAGGATGAAGATGATGATGTTGTAAAAGGATACCTATATATATATATATATATAAGGTCGTAAAACCCCTCTCGGATGACACAAAATAAACACAAAAGAAATATGAGACTGTAATGCTTTAGCGATTTGCTGACGTGTGATTTAAATTAACTGTTTAGAAAATAATATTGAGCTATGCACATAAAAAATAAACCCAAACAGATTCATATGTTGATCAAAAGTTAACAATAAAATTGTTTTACTCTCGCCAGTTGGAGTGACGTTTTTAAGGCTTTTACACTTACAAGCTTACGAGAAAGCCCTCTATACTGTTTAAAAATTTACCTGTGCAGTCGTGGGGTAGGAGACAAGCACTCCTGAACTGGGTCTCCAGGTTAGGCCATGTCATATCAATTCCAAAAAATAAATAAAAAACGCCGTGCCTCACTTTTGGTCCGGGCCCCTGGGTAGCGTACCCCTCTGCCCCCCCCCCCCCACCACTCGTTGGACCTGCTCTCCTATTTGGATATATCTGCAGTAGATACATACCGTATTTCTTCTTATTTGCGCCGGGCCTCATATTAGCGCCGCCCTCTAATAAGCACCGCACCTTGGAGCAAAATTATGTTATTAGCGCCGCCCTCTAATTAGCGCCGCACCTAGAAAAGCGGCGCTAATTAGAAAAAGAGCAATAACCCATACAGAAGGATACAATACGGTTTTTTACGTTTTTTTAGCTTCTAAATTATTTTTTATCTTTCATAAACTAGGGAAATTTCATAATTTTCACAAACTCAGACTCGTACGTAAGTTGAAAATAAGTCAGTAGTTCTTTTCGTTTCTTCATTTCACGATCCAAGGTCTCAGCCAATCTTTTATTTTCCGAGAAAGCAAAAAACTTTGCTGCAACCACCAGATTAACTTCACGTTTCCGTTTTCCAATTACTTGACAAATCAGACGATTCTGCTCATCATCTGCGCAACAATTGACGGTTCGGGGTGATCCTTCTTTAACGGAAAATCCGTTTGAGAACGCTGATGAAAATATTGAAAAATTTCTTTTGGTGGATATCTCCGATGAGGAGGATGATTTTATTGACATTTTGTAATATAAAAACAATACTGATTCTTTTGTTTTATTGTTTTTGAAGAGCGAGAAAATTCCATTAAATAAAATTTATTTCTATACCATTTTAAAAATTATTTTATAAGCGCCAAGCGCCGGGGGCGCTAATAAGAGGAAATACGGTATTGCAATTGTCATATTCTTTTTTTAAGACAAGTTTTTCTTGTTATTGTTTAATAAATAAATATAAATTTATAAATAAATTTAATAAAGGTGAAAACATACAGTGACTACTTAAAAACAGGTAAGATTAGATCTACATACGGAAAACATCTTAAACTACACCATATAACTGCAGTGAATAAAATAAAATTCCTTCAGATTGTGTCCAAAAATACCGTAAAAGCATAGTAGGTATATATTCGAAACTTGACGAGGAAAACCTAAAGAATTGAGGTTATTTGAATGATATCCAAAGTCATATCATCCGTTGCTAGGGCGTTACTAAGAGGGAAAATTGTGTTGCCTTTAAAAATCTTCAAACAGCTTCTAATAATGGTTCAAATTTTGAACACTTCTTTGAAAAGGTTTAAGCTATTTAATGAAATGAAAATCGTAAAAATCCAAAATATTGTTCAGAAAAACGTGTTTTTTCCTGGGTGTCCGTCCACCTTAAAAATGCACATTTAAAGAAAAAATCACAGTTTCCAGAAAAACATTTTTCTTTATGAAAAGCGCATAATTGGTGAATTGTCCGTTGGGAAAATTTCAGTGCGTGGAATTTTCCGTCGGGGAACTCTTCTTCAGGGAAATGTCCGTCGGGGAACCGTCTTCGGGTAATTGTCCGTTTGAGGAAATGTCCTTCGGGGAAATGTCCATCGGGGAACAGTCCGGTTACCGCATAATATGCTAAAATAAAAGGGTAGAGTTGTAAAAGGTTTGCGTTAGTCGCACATAAGAGAAAAAGCTGAAATGTGCAAAAAAAATAGCAGATAGGACTTTATTTCTACATCTTTATTCCATTCCAAATCCATCTGATACAGTTGCCAACGATGTGCAATATCTTCGTACATGCTGGGTATTAGTGCAACACAGTGTAAACTCACCAACAATTTCAGAGTTAGAAAATATTGGGTGTTAGCAGATATCGAAATTGTTAACTTTGATATTAATAATAGAAGAGTTTCTAAATGAATTCCCTGATACTGTGTCGGGTATGGTCCAGGGATACACGGATAACCATAAACGTTACCATAAATACCTTAACACAGTTGAAACTACCGTTGGATGAAAGCTCCATGTATAGCTACAAGACTACGCGAAGCAAAATGTTAGTTGATTTTTGTCACTCTTGAATCTCGGCATTCAC
Source organism: Candelabrum cocksii (assembly GCA_963930725.1). Classification (NCBI taxonomy): domain Eukaryota; kingdom Metazoa; phylum Cnidaria; class Hydrozoa; order Anthoathecata; family Candelabridae; genus Candelabrum; species Candelabrum cocksii. The sequence continues at coordinate 4,640,132 of OZ005668.1, read as the reverse complement.
TATGATTCAGTTATGAAGATAGAAACTGCGTTAGGAAACGAGAGAGAAGAAAACATTGAAGTTTCCAACGTCATGTTCGCCGACTTTAAAAGGAATGCCATGATTGTCATAAACCGATAAATATAAAGTTGTTATTGGTTACATATTGTTTTCGATTGGATAAATAGCTTTTTAAGGAGTGATAACATCTTGATTCTAATGCTATAGTATTTTAACTTAGATAAGAGAATATTACAATTAACCGTATCAAACGTCTTAGAGTAGAGGTCAGTTTACCCTAGCTTACCCTACCTTCTATTTTGCAGTTTTACCACGGTTTGCAATGTCGTTTAAATGTTTTTTGTTTATAATACGCGAAGAATATTATTCATGTTATTTCAACATCGGCCTAGAAAATATGAATACCTGGATGAAATTTATTCTGTTAGTTCGGAAGGCGGTCACGATTTCTACCTATCTACACGGTTTTTTTATAAGAAACCGGTTTATAAGAAACTCTAGTCACTTGAGCTTGAAATTTTTTCCTTCATTGTTAAGAATATTGTGGAACATTTGTCTTTTTATTAAAGCAAACAAATCCTCAGTAAGGCAAAAATTCTGATATAATAAGAAACCCTTAAGAAACTTTTTTAGTAAATTTAAGGTAAATCTGTAAGAAACTGCCTAGAGACCCAAAAGCCTAAAAAACATCGTGTAATCCATGCAAAATGGTGAAGCGGCTAGCGGTTTTTGTTTTCATATGCAAAGAGCGTCAAAAACGCCAATTTTTAAATCAACCAATCAAATTGCAATAAAATAAACCGCTGGAAGTTTAAATGAAGTTACACCTAGACGAGAAAACATTCCATTTCACGTACGAGGCAAGGTAGTTTGTATATGCGAAAGAAGAGTTTTGGATACCTATTATGAGCAATTTGGATCCATTTACACAGGTATTAAATAATTTAATAACTGTTTTAAATTGTTAGGAAGGGAATTACCTAGTAGCGCACTGCCATTCATGTTAATATGTTCACTCTATTTTCTAGAATTTTGTTTTTAGAGAGCTCTTACTTTATATAAATTTATATCAATAGTGTCTTCCTTGTCTTCTAAAATCAATCCATTGCTGACCAATGATTCCAGATAATGATCTCATTCTTTTAACAACACCTTTTTATTTTATGTTGTTGTTTTCGTTGTTACTGACTGGAAGGACCCAATTATTTCGTAACAATTTCAAAGGTTTTTTATACCGTTAAAACTATAATTTACAATGAGGAGATTTGGATGAACTTTTAAAAAAATTCAGGTGATGATGAGAGAGACCTTTATTCAAAAGTTATGAGTCATCAAAAAGTGCCCGTCCAGATTTTTAAAAATAATGCCTTTAATTCAACAGGTCTGTTACCATGATCACATCATGTTTTGAGCAAATCAATTTAAGTCTATTTTATCAGGAAAAAGGTGAGTTGGAACTCATAAGCCTCTCAAAAACTCATAAAGGGAAACTTTCAAAAATAAGACAAAATAACTACTAGTGCCAGACCTTTCAACTAATATTTTACGGTGACTTGCACTCGCAAAATTAAAAATACATGTTTACCAGCGCAATAGTGTGCACCTGTGAGTTTAAATGTAATTTTGGTTTGTTATGCTTATAACTAAATTTTTGTTGCTTTATTCTATTAAAGCTTTTAAAATATTCATTGATAAAATATGACTGTCTTTTATTGCAAACAGTAACTGGGGGTAATACAGGTCAAATATCATGGCGCTATTGGGCGCCGATTTATCAGCGCCAAAATTCAAATTTTGCAATGAATTTTGTTTTTAACTTTATCACTGAAACCAGAGAATATTAATTAAAAAGAAAATGTGTCAATCTGTTTAAAACATGTGTTGTTTATCCACCTCTATTGATAGACCTGCCTTCTGACCTGTGATCACGAAAATACTGCGAAGTTTGTTATTGTTGCCTTTACTGATCACAGCATTTTAGTTTTGAAAAACGAGTGATTGAAACAATATGCTTGCATCTATAACGCGGGGAAATCTTGTATCTCTATCATGGTATTCAATATATATCTATATAATACCCTCCAGTAAATCTGAACAAGTAAGTACTCATCATGTTTCGATTGGGCGGGTTCAAAAAAGTTTAAAAACAATCATAACTTACAGGCCTGGCATTTAGAGGCGCGCAATAATTATAATAATTTAAGGTGCGCTCTCCACCGCGCCCCTAACTGTGTTATTTTACTAATAATAATCACGCGTCTTAAATATATCTCTTGTAAATGAAATCTTAAAGAACTTACTTTAAAGTAATTTATTTAGTCACGTAAATATATTTTTTCGTTTCAAATTATAATCGATTCACCGTTCTTTAAATATATCAATGTATAGCGTTATTAAGAAATTTAGTTTGTTTAAAGAAATTTAACGTTACCAATTATTAACCGTTTCCAAAAGTTTGACGTCAATCATAGAAGAAAGGAAGAAAACCGACAGACATGTTTACGCGCGATGTTACAGGTTGTTTAAAAGTTCCAAGTTCCAATGAATCATCAAATGATTATATAAACCTACAAAATTGTGGGGAATATCATCTGTTGAAACCTCATCTAACCCATGCTAGCATGGAAAATAGACGTGAAAAATGTAAATGATGATGATGATGATGATGATTCAACATAGAGACAGATAAATGCAGAAGAACTATTCTGCATTTGACGGAAGAAAAAAAAGATCAATACACAAAGAAACAATCAGTTTTGTTTACAACAAAAAATACACTTTCACAAAACCAATAAACATGCAGTAGACTCTGAAGAAATTAAACATGACAGCTAGGTTTTAACAAAATTACCGATCACGCGTCTGAGAAAAAATAATCGATTGACGACGCACCTAAAAACTTTTATGTTAATGTATTCCCGCGTAAACGACATTTGCTGTGCAACGAATGAAAAAATTAGTTTGTTGTGATCTGTTTAAAAGTGCTTTGTGAGTAAAGTTAAGTTATATGCACTTTGTTGATATTTCTACTGAACAAGAGTCATGGTGCGTGGAAGAAAAAGAACAACAGGCACAAGTCATAATAAAAATGCTAAAACGGACAAATCTGAAGAAAAAAAGAAGCGCTGGTAACGAGGTTGGTAGTTCAACGTGGTATTCCCAACACCACCGTCATATAATTAACCCGTCAACGCATTCTTTAGTCTGCAAAAATCCAAACTTTTTTTAAGGCTAGAGGTTTATTTTGCAGAATAAAATTGGACATCTTTATATAGCGTTCTGTAATTTAACCACAATCAAAAATTAAAACATGTCGGAGCGAGACGGACATGTAAACACAAAATCTGATGAAATAACATCGCTTCACGTGTTGAATATCGAAGAAAATATTTCGAATTTGATAACCAATCTTCCTTGTCACATAAATGTGAAAGTTTTCAAGAAGAAAAAGAACGTCAAAGTGTTTAATTATTTTCAGATGGGCTTACAGCGCCCCCAGACCCCCTGGCTGAATTTTTTTGCCTCACAAGGTTCACTGTGGACGGCTTGCGTCGCCCAAATTCTAATCCTGTATTACCCCCTGAGTAACTGACATCGAAAATTTTGTTATTTACATTAACCAAAAGGCAATTATTTCTTTGTGGTGGTCCCAAGTCCTTGTTAAGTAGGAGGAATGTAATAGCAAAAGAAAATATAAAAGTTTTGAAAGTTTCGGGGATATGTGCAGGTTTTCTCATGAGAAAAATTTAGGCATGTGGTGCTTTGCACGCCTAACCGAAGTTAAAAACATTTCAGACGTGTGATATCCACTTGCCTGAATTTTTCTAGCCGTGCAATAAAATTTTAATCTCATTTTTTAATTTTGAAACATGTCATTTCGTTTCTTGTTTGACTTTAAATCTGAAAATACATTGGCTTGGTCGTTTATGGCATAATTACATATTGTGCTGTGAATATCTATTTTATGATTTACGTACGCGATGTTTAAAACGCAGAACATTTTTATCACTTAATAAAATATTCCTCTTTCCACGACTATTATTGAAGAGTTGTTGTATATTTATGATTTAAATTTAAAAAAACAACAAAGCGTCTGACATTTGGCTACAACTATCTATTTTACTATTGTTTTCCGTATATGTTACTGATGACCTCTAAGTAGAATGAAACGCTTTTTAATGTTTATCTTTTAAAAGTCGTAAACAAGTGGGGGACGCTCATGCTCGTGAACCCTAAACACGAGGGCTAAGCGTCAAGTACAGTGACTGACTCTCAAAGCTTTAACTTCCTTGTTTACATTGCCTTCTTCTATATTAAAACTTGAGGTCGGAAGCGTTAACCTTTTTAGTTCATGTTAGTGAATCATTTTAAGTTAAACTGAAATACAAAAATATCTTTAAAACCTGAAATCTCTTTTAAAAACATGTGGCTTTGGTATATAAAGAAATGGTTTTGTGATTTGAATTCTTCCGAACAATCAATCAGTTTAAGCACATATTTGTGAGTTTTTAAAAATCGTTTTCAGCATATTTATCATATATTTTCTTTCTTCTAATTATGCGATTAGTAACCATAGTAACATACACACTTCTGTATGTCGACATCGATGTTTTTAAATCTGTAAACATTTAAAAAAATTAACACAAGCCTTTTTGTAAATAAGTTTTGCTTATTTAGCTGAGAATGTATTGATGGTACTTTACGCCTGAACTCAGAAAATAATAAAAATCACGCACTTTGGGAATCTGAGGGGGGGGGGGGAATAAATAGCACGCCTTGATGAGTTGACGCGCACAAAGAGTCGCGCGCCAGACGAAATTCTTACAGACAGGCCTGCTAAAGCCATGGTATCTTGCACCAATACCACAAGAAGCAGCTGTGAATGATCTTATGTTGATGAAGAATCTTGTGTCATACGAATCATAGAATGCAAAGCTGGCAACTGCCGCCTTGAAAGCTATGAAGAGGCAGCTGTTGTATTCGAGTGAAGACTTGGTGGGTTTCAGTCTCTTCTCTGATGAAATTGTGCCAGAAACAAAGCTAAAAATGATCCAAGGATTCAGTAAGCAAGCTTCAATAACTCGTAATGTGAGAGTTGATGCAACAACGGTGCCAGACATAGAAATGATGCAAATTGAATCTTTCTTTACATCGCGTTCATTGACTTCCCTGAATTAACTCGGTATTGACGACTCTTATCTGTCAACTGTTCACAAAGAACGAGGAACAAAAACAATTCCGGTTACAATCTGTTGAAAACCACTGTAAAAGATTCAAAACTCCCAACAAAGCTGAACTTATGAATAACTGAAACTTACCTGCCTGTAGGCCGTGCACATTTGCATAAGTTTTTCCAGAGGGGGGGGGGGGGGGGGGGGGCAATTGCTTTGCATTGTGTAACTAATTATTGCTATAATACAAAACTGTTATGTTCTTAATACAAGTTTCAATGTGCTTTAAGTAACGTAACATTGCTCTCCAGGTCTTCTTTATATATTTACCATAGGGTTCAATAGTGAAAACTAAAGTCTCAGAGAGGAACCCCTAAACATTACTCAAATTGCAAAAATTTTCTCATGGGTCATTTTTATGACCAGTTTCACATTTTAAGAGGGTGGGAGAAGGTTTTTGAGGAAAAAAGTATTTTTTGAACCACCCTAATGTTTACACGTGATGATACAGGTTGTTTAAAAGTTCCATTCAACTTATAGACAAACAAATGCAGAAGTTTTATGCTGCATTCAATGGAAGAAAAAAAGATGAAACCACAAAGAAATAATAGATATAAATATGACTGAGTTAAAACTTTGTATTTTTTCCTGATTTCAAAGACATGGCTATCACCGAAGAAGTTGTCTTAATTCAACTTGTTAAAGCTGTATTTCGCTAGTGAAAATATGTGCTTATGACATTTTATCGCATTATAGTATTACCACAACACAATTATAAGTGCCAGTTGGTTGACTTCACATTCTTTACGGCATATTTGCATTTCCTTCTTGTTTTCGGATGGAACTTTGTTTTTTTGTGCCTATTTCATTCATAAATTAATTCACCAAAATTTTTCGGACAGCTTTAATGGTTGTCTACATCGCAGTGACTTTTTTTCAATTTTCCAATAAAATAAAATTATGTTTTAAAACGAGACAATAGAAGATTGGTATTCACACAAATTATTTCACGGCGTCTTTCGAGAAGCAAGTGAATAACACTACGAGCGTGGCACAAATGCATCAAAGGCATGATGCATGTGATTTTTAAATGCGTCCAATCACTTTTTGAATAACATTTCACAAAATTTCTTTCCAAAAAATCACAATCATATACAAAATAAATTAAATAGAGGAAGGTTTTAAACAAGATTAACATCATTGACATATAAGTATAACAAAAAAATATTAATGATGAAAGTGATCACGAACCCTGCTTACAATGGAATCACCTTTTCTTCTACTTGCCTCTTTGATTCCTAGTTTTTGTTTTTTTTAGCATGTATAAGAACTGTATTATTTTTTCTTTAAGAAATTGCTTGAAAGAACTCAAGCTCGAAAGGAAGCGAGAAAAAAATTGCACCATGTGACCACTGAAGTAAAAAGAAGCCCTTTAAAGAATTTGGTGAATAATGAAGTCATTGTATGTACCTTTTACATTTCTTTATTTTTTCACAAAGATATTTCAATTATGCACTATATTCTAGTTTTTCATGTTCTGTTAATCTTATGTCGAGATAATAGGTTTTTTGCATTTCAAGTATCACGGAAAAATAATTCAACACAAGTTTAACTGAACTTAAATCATTCTTAGTAATATTTCCAATATACACATTTTCATATGTATTTGCATCTTTAGTAAACACAACCAAGTAGCCAAAGTTTTCTTGGTGTCCTAACAAATGTAAAAACAAAAATTAAAAACATGAGTTTATGTCACATCATCATATGATGTTGAAAACGCCTGGGTGAATTCGCACTTGTCAATGTTTTCTCTTGTGAACATCACTTCTACACCAATAATGTTTGTCTTTAGCGTGAAAGTGTTAATTTGAAAAGTCCTCAAAAACGACAATCGACAGAAGAATGCAATTCCAGTTTCGAAAAGAAAATCAAGTCAAATGTGGCAGACGTTTCGCCGCAGAAGAAAGTTGGTAGCTCATTAAAGGTGAAAATAAGAAACTTTAATGTTAATACAATATTTAATGGTACAAACAACATTATACCTAACGGGCCTCAAAAAAATTGTGTACATAATGTTAAGGATAGTTGATACCCCTTTTGCATGATTTCAGTTTTTCCTTGATGTTTTTTTTTATCAAAAATTTTATTTTCTGAAATCTTATAAAATTGCTTATCTAATGAGCCATGTTTTGGTTAGTAAAAACAAAAAGGATAGGAATTAGAACGAAAAAAGAAAATTTACAATGCATCGTTTTAAAAAGCTACATTTCACCTTCATCGCATTTTTTCAACAAATTACGCTATTGCAATTCTCACTCATTTGCTGATAAATGTTTTCTGCACTTTTTCCGGAAACATTGATTCCAAAAATAGGGTTTGCATACAACACCATAAAACACTGAATACATATCTTCAACTCTCCCTCATTCATTGAACTGCTGCATTAAACAAAAGCACATTGATCACAGAATAATGCACACCAAATCATAGTGTTGTTTAACCAACTTCATTTTACTTTAAACATAAATTGGTGTAATTTACTTTATTAAATAAACATAGTTTGTGTCCCCTTTTTTTCTACACCGAGATTTCCATGCACAATTTTAGTTAAAAAATCTCTCTCTACCCAATAAAAATGTGTCCTTTTCTTGATATTACAACAAAAATTGCATGTAACAAAATATTATAAATATTCCAAAAAGCCCTTTTGCTCTTAAACTCTAGATTATCCCATGAATTATATTGATGAGGGTCGGGAGTGTGATGTTTTTATGTTGTTACTTTCACTCATGATGCACCACAAATTATCTTTTTTATCGAGTGTGATTTACATCTGCAGGACAATTGCACCGATTAATATTGAGGCTTGTGTTTTCTTGTTAGAATCGTTTGGCTTATTTGAATGATGAGATCAGTGAGAGATGCGGGTCGGACTTTGAAGAGCAGCGAAAAATGGATGAAGCGGAGGAGATGAGACAACAGCGAAACAAAGAAAGATTAAAACAGCAAGAAGGGGATAGAGCTAGAAAGATTCAAGAGAGAATCTTTGGGAAGAATCATGATTTGTCGGTGAAGCACAATCAGGTAGAATGATTGTTCCGCCAACAAGAAACCTTTCCGTTCAGAAATGGAAGATAGTCTTTGATTAATTTATTGATTTTTAGATTGCGAAAAAGGTTCCAGTTAAAACAGAGCCCAAGCCTATGTTCAAGTCTAAAGTTGATTCTGAGATTGTAAGACCCACTGGTGCTCTAAAAAGTCTACAGACAACTGGTTTGGTAAGAAATTAATTTATTTTTCAAGTGAGTTTTTGCCGACTTAACGATTCTTTAATGAATATTTGCATATTAATGACACATTGTTTATATAAGAAACATGATTTAGAAAAGTATTATGGTGTATTAAATCGTTTGTCCATAACAGCTTTTGATGACATATTTTTAAGAAATGTCATCCGATGTGAATAATGATGTGACTGTGTGCAAAGCTATAAAGCTCTTTTATAAATACATTGATTCAGACTGAAAATGTAGCTTGAAAAACCTACTTGACTTGTTCTTGGTGTAATAGTGTGTTTGTTGGTATTTCTTGGCCATTGAATAAGTTGTTTTTTTATAGTCTGCTGTTGCATCTGTTGGTGACAAAAAGTCAATATTCGAAGATAAAATGAGAACTGAAAGAATGGCTAGACAAAAAGAAATTGAAGCCGAAAAAAGATTGCGTCACAAAACGCCAGGTTCTGTTTCTAAAATGAAAACAACTGCAGAATCGAAAGTTAACAAGACAGCTAACCTTGTTAGTCCCGTAAAACATGTTGTAGTTGGAAAAAGTCTTCCGGAGAAGGTAAACAGTCCTATGAAGAAAGTGGAACAAATGAGAAAGCAAATGAGTGAGGTGAAAACAGTTCAGCGAGAAAAAGAGTCAATGGATGTTTGTGAGGATGATAATCTGGATGTGACCATTGCTGATGTGTCCCCTACCAAAAAGTGCATTGATACACCTAAGGAGTTTGAGCCCCTTAAGAGTTGTTCTGATGTAGACATGAGAGATGAAACGAAGAATTTCACAGGGGATATCAGCTCACCGCAACCTGTTGATTACACAGAAGACACGCCAAACTTCACCGGAGATACGCCAAACGCAACTGAGTACACTCAACCACCACCAGCAGAAGATTTGATTTCCGACTCGAAGGTGTTTGACATCTCGTCAATCATGAAAACGGCTCATGCTGATCAACGCTACGGGAAAACTGAACGAGCCACACCTCTTCGTTGTTCTACTATGAAAGTTCAGTGTGATGTTCCTTTCATGAAACCATTGCTTGACAACGATGTCACACCGGTCCTTGATGAAGAAGAAGAACTGTCTGATTTCGCCAAGCAACTGCAAACGAAAAAGAACGACATTGTTCAAGCTGAACAACACAAAAAGCTTGCAGCCCTTGACATCAAAAGTTCACCTGTCAAAAAGACACCTGCTAAACCTCCACGTACTGAGCGACACAGTGCCGATCTGCCGTCATCCTATGCTGAGTTTCTCTCGGAGGAAAAGACTGCGCAGGTAATATTTTATGAGTATTTTTATCATGAGATTCATACAGGATTTGAATAATTGACAACAATCACATACAAAAGCAATCGATTAGTACATGTTTTACTTTCACGTCTTTGTTTGTTTTGCTGTGTCAGGATGTCGTCATGGAGATAAATTGTTTACTTTTATAAAGCTTTTGCCAAGTATTTCTTGTCAAGTGTCTGTCTTTGTCAGAAGAAATTTCAGCATTGATTTTTTTAATTTTTAATTATGCACATAATTTAATCACATGTGTGAAAAACTGAAAGGTGTTCTTGTGTCGCCATCATTCTTCTAAAAATATTATTGCTTTAAGCAAAAGTACTGAGAAGAGGTTTGGCGTGTTTTGTAATTAGATCCACCTTGTTGTGTTTGTTTACATTTTATTGTGTCACTGGTGACTAAACAATGCAAACCATTTCACGAATTTCATTGTAATGTGTCCCGTTTTCGGAATAATTTATGTGTTATTGTTGCAAAATTCTGAAAGAAAATGTTTTTCAAGTTGAGGAGAAAAAAGAGTTTCTTTTGCTCTGTGCAAAATTTACTGGATGCATCATTTGTTAAAGTGGTAAATGCAACATTTTTTTGTAGTGCATTGTGTCACCATTTCACGGGTTTCTTTCGGGGAAATGTTGATTAAATTGTATTCTTTCTGGAGCCCTTGTTATTGCTGAACTGAGGGTCTCATGTTTAGATATTTTGTGCAATTTTTTTATTACCGCTATTTTTGCTCTCTAGGTTTTTGCATTTTTACCTTTTATCCAAAGCTTATATTTATTATGCTAAATTTTCTAGTGTATCTTTTTTTTAACAACTTTGATACAAAGTGATTCATCATAATGAATAATGCCCATAATGAGCATGCAATATTTTTATGTGCGTTGATAAAGTATTGAAATTTAGGATTTATAAATCAGTTTATTTTGTTAAATATTTGGTTAATTATGTTCCATGCTTCTCTCATTCTATGGTTTATTGATTTGCATCATTCCATTCAGGAAGTAGTTGATAATGTTGCCACCGAAAAAGAAATTCCAACTGTTGAAAGCAACAAACGAAAGAAAATGCGACGTTCTGCAAGTTTCTCTGCCGGTCAGAACACATCCCCTACGAAACCCGCGAGTGGTAGTTCGAAACATGATCGATTGAAACATAATGCACTGTTGTCCTTCGACAAACCAGATATTGAGTTTTCAAAGAGAGACAAAATACAGGTTGGCAGTTATATATATATATATATATATATATATATATATATATATATATATACACACGTTTTTTTTAATAAGAAACCTAAGCAATGGGTTGAGCCTCGAGTTTCTTAAAATTTGGTCATTTTGAGGCTCAAAAGTTTCTTAATTTCTTTGTCTGACCCTCAAAAAATTTTTAATTTTACCTTTAAATTAATTTAAATTTTTCGAATGTGTTGATTTGTCACAACCAAATTTTTCAGTGTTAATGTATACATATACTAAGAATAAATGAGGCTGAACTGTTACATAAGTTCTCATACATACTTTATTACAATAACTCAAAACCGAATGTAAAAAATAATACAATAACTTGTTTTTAAAGTCACTATCTCTAATCCTCTAAAACAACGAAGAAAGTCTTGTGTTTTATCCGCCATTAAAATTTTCACGATGTTTACATTTTTAATCCTTGGTTCAAACCTCTTTGGTATAATGCGACCTGTGACGTACAAGGTATGTAACATCATTGCCTATTGTTTGCTTTTGGATTCTATTCCAAATTGTCTATTGTCTGTTCAACCTTATCACTTTGAGCAAAACAAAAAAAACTTCACGGAAAAATAAGAAACATGATGATAAGGATGAAGAAAGTGTGGACGGCAGTGAAATTTCAAACATTGAAGAGTCAATCGTTGAACACATCAATCACTGTGAAATCAACCAAATTCAATTTAATGATGGCATTACTATAAATATTTATCTGTTTACTAACTTTGTTGTGATTTGCTTTGTTATTATATCAGAAAATTGTTCTGTCTATTCTTTATGACTTGCCAGGTGTTTTCACACATTATGCATAATTTAGCTCATCCAGAAAACGAGTTTCAATGTATGTATTCAATTTAAATTCCAGACATCTCTTGTGTTAAGCCAGTCTTATAGGCTCCAATTTGTATGATAAGATTTGTATGACACAACTAGTTGGCCAACTTTTCTGTATGCTTACATGCTCATACAAATGTTTTCAAAAAATTAAGTAATAACTCTTTCTAATCTTGCAAGCGCTTAGTGTGGAGCTAGCTGCCGCAACAGCCGTGGTTGCTATTTAGCTATAGGAAAAAAATGAAACAGAGAAAGGATAAGAGTGTGTGGTGGGTTAAACCGTGGCTGTTACGACGACCACAATTAGGAGCATGTGACACGTTACTGGCTACGAATAGGAGATCGATTTGAATATGCAAACTATTTGAGGATGTTCCAAGAAAACCTCGCTAAACAATCGTGTTTCTCCCACTCTTGAATAAAATCCTCATTTAACTGAACCTTTTTTGATGTCATGTTTGTTTTTAATCGTAATATTCTTCGTAAATCAAAACTTAATGAAAATACAGTACTAACTATTCCCCTAAACTCTGCAAACCGCGAAATTCGCGAAAATGATATCAAATGATATGGAGCCATGACTTGTTTCTTACCAGTTCGTGCTTGTTTATAAATGCTGTTTTTCATCACGCGAAAGTTGTTGTCGCGCTTTTACAACAAATATATGCAGAAACCGGCTTAAAAACTATACGGCTTAATCTCATAAGTCAAAACTATGTACCATGTACGTCACAACAAATGATTACCACACTTTTTTGTCTTATACGGACAATGAGGTCTGAATCTAGTTAGAAATAAACATTGCGAGAAGAAGGTCGAAGAGAAAGCGTCGCATTGAACAACAACAATTTAAAAAACAGAATAGCTAGTTAAGTTGTTATTTGTTATGTTTGGGACAAATTCTATTCTTTTTTTTAGATTTTTATTTATATATGTTAAATTTGTATGAGAACTTGGGAATAATAATAATAAATAATAATAATGGAGTTTTTACGGGACTCTCCACATGTAACAGTGGCTCTTCTTATCCCAAGGTTTAGGTCCTGGCGTACTTAGGGCACCCATTTACACCTACGAAGTTGCTTCACCAGACAACCCACCATTTGAGCTAGGCTTGCATTACGCAATGAGTTCCGCTCAATAACTCAACTGTAACTCAGAAATCAGAATATGTCTGAGCTGGGTTTCGAACCAGCACCGTTTGATTTTGTGGGTTGAATGCACTAACCACTAAGCTACAGTGACCAGAATCCCTTTAAGAGTTTCTTAATTTTTGGTAAACCTGAGCCTACGGTTTCTTATATACTGGTTTCTTATAATAATAAAAAACGTGTATAGGATTTGAGATTTTGTAACCGTGGAGCCTGTCAAAGCATCCTATAATAGAGGAAACATTTAAGAAAGCAACTGTTGTGTTTAACTTTGTTCGTCCCACTACTCTTAATGAAATATTTTGTTTACGGTTGACTGTCTACATTAATAAAACTATTTGAGAAATTGTTACAGAATTATCTATGATCAAAACGCTTAACTGTGCATGTCGGGGGTTATGTTGACTTTCGCGCTTATTCAATTGACTAGATTTAATAACGGCCAACGTTTTATAGATGACGTTTGTTTGCGTTGGTGTTTCAGTTAGGTTCATGTGTCATTGCGTAGTGTAAATAATACTTTGTGATGTCATCACTGGACTGGATTTGAACAGATTCAACTCTTTAAAGTCAGGCGTGTAAATGAAATCGGAAAAGTTGTCCTTACTTAAGTGTTGTTGTGTTTGAAGTTTTCTCGATAAAATGAGGCATTTGGTAATCTTTTAATACTTTTTGCCAACGGAAAATAAGTACACAATTCTTTATAAAATCTTGGTTGAAAAATTCTTGTTGTTGTTCTGATTATGAAAGTTTCTAAAGAGTGGATAGGGTTTAGCAAAGCGGGATTTGAACTGATTATTTAATTTTAGAATCTTCTTGAAGAAGCTGCTTACCAGCAAAACATTGTGCTTCAGACATCGCAAGCGTTGAATGTGGCAGAGAACAGTAATGAAGATAAGCGAGGTACCCCTGAGGTTATCGAAGGAGAAAGATTGTTGCTATTAGCAAGTGAGTACCATATACCTGCTTGTTGGAAACAAGTTTTTATAAACTTATGTGAATATATAGTATACACGCTTTTTTTATAAGCATAGACTTGATTCGGCCAGGGTCAAGTATTCTTAACTTTTAACTTCAAAATCAGGCTGAGATCTTCTTAGCATATTCTTATTTATTCTACTTAAAATAGGTTGTATTCTTATTTTTTGTTCCATAAAAATTTCTTAATGAAGTTTTTTCTTCTATACTGCGTACATGTTTTATCGCGTATGTATTTTTAGAAGATATTGCACAACTTGTCACAATTTATAAATACATATCTTATTTTCTTCTATCAGCTTTTGCAAATTCAGCGATATTTCGGCAAAATATTCCCCAACACAGTAGAATTCTCACCCTGGGCATATTTCTAGAATATTCTTCAAAAAATGCCCATTTTCACCCTGCTATTCTTATAAAGCGTATTGTTATAAAAGGAAAAGCGTGTACTATAATATAATATACCTCTGTTCAGACATTTTCTTGACAAAATATCAATTAATGACTTAATATTGAAGAGTAGTTTTTCTGTTAACTTTGCTTAAATGTTTACGATCACCATTTTCAGCTGAAAAACGTACTGTGTGTTTGGAGCAAGTTCGGGAAATTAAAGAAGGCAATGACGATGCAATAGAAGCTACTTTAAATGAATCGCGACCTTGTAATGCTGCGCTGGCACTAACTGGTGAGATACGCTGGTTGAATAAGGAACATGAGTATTAATATTAAGTGGGGGAAAAAACTGGAACTTTTTCTTGTCATGGTTACTAATTTTATTTATACTGTCACCTTTTTTTTATATTTATTATATGTTGCAAGCAGTGGATCCAATCAAGTTTTCTTTTTTAGATATAAAGTTACCACTGCATCCGGATTTCGTCACCGCCCTTAAGGCTGGCCGCATGGGTAAGATTATTTGCAATGATGAAAACATCTACAGAAAAGTGTTCATTGATGAGTTTGCAATTTAAAGAAAGTGTTTTGTGTTGTTGTAACATGGCACTGTTTTGCGCAGATCTCGGTGTTTTTCATTTTGTGGTTATCTTCACTTGTGGCAGTCAGAATGTGTACTCGACAAAAGTTGTCTCGTGTTTTGATACCATAGAGAGCTACTCACTCAAATTGGACAGCAACATCTTGATGTGAGTTTGATTTCTCGTTTTCCTTTTCTCTCTTTGTTTTAAAAGCATGTGTATGTCTAGCTCTGAACAGTATCTAAGATGGTTGGTGCTATTTCTCTCGTAGGTCGAAAGTTCCTCACGATTTCAAAGTTACCGTTAGAGTTTTTGGGTTGGTAAGTGGACTTTGTTTGAACTGTAAATGTTCCTGGAATTTTCAGTAAAGCTCATTTCTATGTCGTTGTTTCTGCAATCCTAGTTGTTTATTTGCACTATTTATCAATGAAAAGCATCAAGAGATTGTGACCTTGTTTAGCACACGAAAAAGACAAACGATCCGACATCCAAACTCAAAAAGACAAACGTAAGGGTGGTTTGTTACAATACACAGGGTGTTTGTTTTAAAACTCTGTTTCTTACTCTTTATAGTCTTCCAACCAATCGCCTGGCAACTTAAAGAGTTTATTCAGCAAGGTAAAGACAATTTTTCCTGTTGAATATGTTAGTTTTGGTCTTTGGTTGAACTGTTAGCATAAAATAAGTACATTAAGCTTCGCTACATTCAATGAGTCCAACTTTGTTGTACTTTTGCATAATTCATTACATTCTCCCAAATTTATGTAGCGTTCTGACCTGTCCTGTTTCGTTAGCATTTCTGTAATGTTTTGTTTCTCTATTCTCTTTCCAGAAAAACAAAGATGACGATTATTCAAGTAAGGGGCTTTAGATTTCATTTCGCCAGTTGAAAAAGTCAAATATGTCTAAATATTTCACTTTGATCTTTCACTCAACTTGGTTGAAATAGGACGATGATGTTAAACCCAAATCCATGCTGTATTCATCACTAATTGCTCTGTTTTTTTCAGTGAAGGCTCTTCAAACGTTGATCATTTGTAATCCAGTGTTCCATTGCTTTTAGATTGTGCATCACCGCAAACAGTGTTCAGAACAAGTAACTTCAAATTGGTGGGCGAGACAAAAATCAGTCTTGATTTAATGGGCAATGGAGGCAAATACTTACTTTTAAAGGTGCGGTTTTATAAATATTTGTTTGCACACATTTTTCTTTTCTCGAATCGTTTCCGTAAAACAAACTCATTTTTCTTTCAGGTTCCAAGCAATTGCCCGATAGATGGTATGGTACATATGAGGGTCGGGTGTAAGCCTGAGTTCACTGCCAGTGCGACTGGCTTTCTGGTAAGTTGATTGGTGCTGTTTACATGGTATGCACCCCCCCCCCCCCCCCCCCCCCCCATAGGGCTAAAAAATATTTACCATAGATTAGGTGGGACCTTCGAAAAAATAGAATTTTTGGGGGGACCTTTGCTGTTGGGGGGCCCTAAACATCTATGGGTTAAGTGGGGGCTGTTTCTTTGTATAGATAAAAGTCATCGTTTCCATTATTTTGGGTACATTTTTCTGGTACTTTTAGCATTTTGTCAAATTTTTCTCTGTATGAATTGAAACTGTATTTCAATGTAAAACTTGTAGCATGCTAACATTTATTTCTTTGGTGTTCATGGTACTGATGGTATTTCTGGCACTTGCCATTTCCAAAGAGAAATGAACCCCTGGAGTAGATGTGAATAATTTTCCTTTAGAGTATATATAGTATTTTCTTCTAATTTAGACAAAAGTATAAGAATAGAATAGAAATGAAAAGAGGAACTGTATTATATTAGCAATAATGTTTTCAAATAGGCTCATAAATTTACTTTTGCAATCAAGTTTCCCAGATAAAAGGAAAGTGATACCTTTTCTACAGCATGGATAAAAAAGTATTTGTGAAAAATTGGTTAAAGATTTCACTCCGAGTTCGTGACAACTTAACTACAGATCTAGATAACTAGGGCAAAGCTATAGAAACTAGTTTTGAAAACTGTACAGTACTGGCAGATTTGATCCATCTCTAACCACTAAAAACTTGAATTTTTATTGAATTTAAAAAAGATGCAAAGCTAGTTTACTACTTTTCCATATCTACCTTTGTGAAATAATTTCGTTCTATATAACTTTCTGTTTTCTGTGTGTTTACAGGGGTATCACTTTAATTTCAAAGGGGGGTAGTTGATAGAAAGGGGCGGTACCAACCCCCTTCGGA
Organism: Candelabrum cocksii; assembly: GCA_963930725.1. NCBI lineage: Eukaryota > Metazoa > Cnidaria > Hydrozoa > Anthoathecata > Candelabridae > Candelabrum > Candelabrum cocksii. The sequence continues at coordinate 4,622,957 of OZ005668.1, read as the reverse complement.
ACTAAGGTAATACTGGGGGCTAGGATAGATATATACCAGTGGGGACCTAAATCTTTGGGGGGACCTAGCACCCCTCTGCATACCATGTGTTTATGTGGTGTTGTTTAAAATTGTTAGGGTTAGTTGTTGTTGTTTTCGCTCTAGTCCTGGATTATAATTTCAAATAAAATATGTGGGTTTGGCGGCAGGTGATTGCGTTTAAGATTTTGCATTGATGAAAAAGACATTTTAATAGAATTAAATAGAATGTTAAAAATGTTTATTTGGTGTGTTCAGACTGTTTTGGAGGACGTAGGAGGGTATACGGCATGGAACAGAAGGTGGTGCGATTTGAAGAACAACAAGATCTGTTATTGGAGATACCCAGACGATCAGGAAAATAAAGTATGTAGCTCGTATGTATACCAACAGTTTGTATCCGCGAGATTAAGATTTTCTTCTAACTCAAAGTTTCGGCTAACTGACTTACACTCTTTTTAGGATGCTTTAGGAAACATTGATCTTCGTTTGTGCGTCACCAAAGTCGTGGGTCTTCTTTCGCGCGACAAATGCGCGAGGCCGCACACTTTCGAGTTGGAGTTGAAGCGCGCTTTCCAAACGGGAGATACTACCGATCTTATTACAACAGTTTCTGGGAAAAGCGTTTACACAAAGTAAGCAATTCATTGGCATATTCCTGCTATCGTGTTTCTGAAGTTAGGGTTGAGAGGGAGAGGTTAATACTTTTAAAAGTCACTGGAACTTTATATCCCAGTGATGTGATATCATGTTTCTGAGGTTAGTGTTGAGAGAGAGATGGAAACACGCACTGTTAAGAGTCTCTGGAAGTACCACACTCAACTTTATACCTCAGTGAAGTGATATCATGTTTCTGAGGTTAGGGTTGAGAGAGAGATGGAAACACGCACTGTTAAGAGTCTCTGGGAGTACCACACTCAACTTTATACCTCAGTGAAGTGATATCATGTTTCTGAGGTTAGGGTTGAGAGAGAGATGGAAACACGCACTGTTAAAAGTCTCTGAAAGTACCACGCTCAACTTTTTACCTCAGTGAAGTGATATCATGTTTCTGAGGTTAGGGTTGAGAGAGACATGGGAACACTTCTAAAAGTCCCTGGAAGTACCGCACTCAACTTTATACCTCAGTGAAGTGATATCATGTTTCTGAGGTTAGGGTTGAGAGAGAGATGGAAACACTTGTAAAAGTCTCTGCAAGTACCACACTCAACTTTATACCTCAGTGAAGTGATATCATGTTTCTGAGGTTAGGGTTGAGAGAGAGATGGAAACACTTTTACAAGTCTCTGCAAGTACCACACTCAACTTTATACCTCAAATATCATGTTTTTGAGATTAGGGTTGAGATAAAAGTCTTCGTTTTTTAACAGTTTCCTCGCAAACTTCGCTGCTTCTTTTATCTCATTAGAATACTAAGTATAGGTGGTTTTATATAGATACTGGATATGCGCTGATACAAAGGAAGACAGAGAATTGTGGATGAGCACTATAAACAAACAACTCAGCGATTCCCGCGCCTGGCTCAGTAGAAGGTCAGCCAGTAAAGCAAAACCAGTTGCCGTATAATCTGGTCTGTATATTAAAGCATAAAAATGAAAAATTCTGCGGTCTGATGTTTTTGTGCTTTTTTAAAGTGTTTATTAAAGCGATTTATTATATATTCAGATATATCAATAAGTATTAAAAATTGTCGTGTATTTTCCCTGCAAATTCTGGTACTTGGTCATCCTGTGGACTTTCTTGTATGAGTTTTATTCCCTCCTCTGTTAGAGGAATATTTTAAATATTTTTGTTAAATTTTACCATTATTATTTCGATTTTTCCCTTTACGGTTGAGTATTTTGTAAATAAACTACACTTTCATATTTTTCGATTTTGTTTCGATGTCATTCGTTCACTCTGAAATAAAGAAGTTTCAGTTAGTGGCTTTAAATACCTCGTGCGTGGCCAGGAGGGGCTTTTGATTGTCATTGAGTGCTAAGAATAGATATCTAAGGATTCGATAGTTATTTTCATCTGCTTGACTCTTCTAAAGATTACGTGTTATTGGTCATAGGTTGTAATGTTAGTATTTAAGGAACTTTCTCTTCATTTTCTTTCGTATGATCTTTTCCGAATGTTTTAGCTTTGATTGCTTTTAAACATTTTTTAAAGTGACGCTGTTCAGGCACCATTTTCCCAAAAATATACCTGGTTGTTAACTACATCCGTCCTTCTATATATCCCAGATTCTCACTTTTTCTACTGGTCTCCGCCATTTTCGGCAAGTGCGCTGTTTTTTGTTAGTTTTATTTTTCAAATACCGTTGGTGTTTGCAGTTGAATGTCGTGGCCTAACGCTATTATGATTTATATATTTAACAGTAAAATCAAACGACTTATCCGTTTAGTAACTAATTAATTCGTAACTACAATCTCTAAATTGTCATGACGACACTTTGATCATTTATAAAAACCACAAGTTGCATGATAGTTATTTGGTCAACCTGGAAATATATAAAAACATAATAGAATCCATAGAATGATAAATATTAAATCATAAACAAGTAAATGGTTTGTACACGAAACTTCTGCGCCATTAGTATCTGAGCATATTAAGGGGGGAGACCCCCTCAAAAATTCAAACAGTTATTGAGACAAATTCAATACTTTAGTTTGTTAACATATTAAAAAGAAAAATTACAAAATGACCGCCCGTTGCCATGGCAACCGTAAAATATCTAAAAGGCATGGTTTGCCCCGGAACAAATAGCCTTTCATCTAACACATTATGGAAGCTAAGTTTTTTAGAGAACCTTACTGGAACATTGACCTACAAAATGAGTGAAACAGATTTTTAAATTTTTTTTCTCAAACTCCCCACCGTAGTGTAAAATTTTCAGAAATTCAAAACCATTATGTAAATAAAATTTGAAGTAGACCAAAAACAGAACTCTCCTTCATTCACTTTGTAGGTTTTATTGTTTTGAACAAACACTGAAAATTTCAGTCTAAAATCTCAAACAGTTCTAAAGATATTTATACCAGCGTTCAAAAATGCAAGTTCTGAGAAAATAACGCATGAAGCAAAAATGAAGTTTCAATATATGACCATTGATTTCCGGAAACCAAAGTAGATATTAGCTCTGTAATAAAAAACGCTTTAAACGCCCCCAAGTGTGCAAATATCAGATGTTTCCGAAGGTTTTCAACGTTGTCAGGGGCGTTGCTAAGGAAAATTTTTACTAATGGTCCTATAAAATTTTTAATATCTTTAAAACCAAAAACGGTTTGAAAATCTGAATTACTTGATAATTTTGGAAGCTATATAGCTAAAATAAAAAAATAGAAAAATTTCTGAGGGGTCTCCCCGCCCTTTAATTTGTATCGCAATTTCATTCGTAGTATTAGAGATAGTGACTTTGATTTGTGTATTTCTATATATTTTTATATTATGTATATATTTCTTGTCTCCGAAAATAACAAATGTTTTTATGAACTTATTGTTAAATATTGCCTTTGACAATCAGATTGCGAAAAAGGTAAATGAGAGATATTTTTACGTTTGGGTGATTATGTTATACCAATTAGAAGCACAAATGTTGCAATATTTTCAATTTCGTATCGTGGGCCAAAAATTTCGAATTCATTCAATTATGAAAACATCAAAATGTTTCAAAATACAATTACTTTCAAAAGATTTTTTTGCTATTTCACAATCTACATTTCGTTTAATAGAAGTTCCAAAAGATTTACAAGACAGGTGGTTGCCATGCCTTCTCAATGTTAAAAAGGTTCCTCACCAAAAGCATTTTTTTTAAATTTCTCCTCAATTTTAAGTTTCACTATCACCAGTATTCATTGCCGAATGTCAGAAATCGTTTTCGAGAAAATCCTATCCAAATTGGTCGGTTTGAAAATCATTGTTTTGTTTCTTAAAAGAACTTTATCATATAATTTCTGTTTCCGTTTAGAACTTCTAATTAAACTTTAGTCATCCACGAGCTATCTTGATATTTAGTTTTTAAGTTTAGCGTGACAAGCGGACAATGTTGATCGTATGAATATTGTTATGTACAAGCGACATGCAGTATTTACATCAGCACATGAGACTACATGATTGCAACTTCTTTCTTGAATACTTCTGATTAACGACATTTACCGCGGTACTATCGTGTTTAATAAAGGTTACATATTTCACATTCTTATTTTTTGTTTGATTTCATAGAATTATATGAACTTGGAAGTGATCTGAGATGTTTATAGGATTTTTAAAAATATTGTTAATATGTTGTCAATTGCTGTTTTAGTATTTCTTGTAATTCTAGTATTTATTATATTGATTACGATTAATATAATGAAGTTACCGTAAAGATTTGAATACGCCCTTGGCGCTTATTAATTTTTTCTGTTTTTTACCGCTTATTTGAGACGGGCGCTTAAAAGAGGCGGGTGCTTATTAAATGTTTCGTACAGACCTAATCAACATTCACTTTTTTGAAAGATTGTCTTTACCCAAAATTAAAGATTTTACAGCATAAAAATATAAAACCAAAGAAAAACTAGTTTGATGTTAAATTAAATTTCTATATCAATGTCATCTTCAGATATTATATTTTCTTCGATGGTTGCGTCTTCTACCGTCTTCTTGCGTCCGAATCTGTATTACAAAGGGATTTTGATCTTGTTGAGCGTCACAGAAAGCACTGTACCTTTCAGGGGAGGACGCTTATTTGAGATGGGCACTTAAAATAAGCTCTTTTCGAATTTTTACTTTTTACCCTGGGCGCTTATTCGGGATGGTCGGTTAAAGGAAGCTGGGCGCTTATTCCAATCTTTACGGTATGTACTTTCTCTCTCTTTTTACTCTATTTATTGCGTTTTCCAAGCCTTCTTTAAACGGTTTTATTGATCCACTCGGTGGTCGATAAACACAACCAATTACTGCGGTTTTTGTATGTTTATTTGAAATTTTTAAAAACAATGTTTCCGTGTTTTCGTCCGAAACATTAATTTCCATTCTAACTTTAAAAAGTAAATTTGATAAAATATAAATACAATGTGGTTTAGTGAGTTTAATTCCTCAGGAGTAACATACGAAATTGCAAAATTCAAATCTTGACGATCCGTTCTTAATGGATGCAGTAAATAATTGCCAGAAGATGTTAACACGGCCATAAGAAAAAAGTTAATCCTAGTAGATAGGTATAAAAAAAATAAACTACTTAGCGTTGCAGTGACGCATTCCTCGGAAACTATTCCACGACTAGAGCTGGTTGTACGCTACATTCGCAAATCTTTCTCGCTCTATGTACATCTTTATTTGTTTGAGCAATTCTCGCTGTATAGCCTGTGTTTCCTCGCTGTAATCTTCATTGATAAAGATGTTTGCCCCTTTTAAATTTGTGGCATTGTCTATTACCAATTTCTTGTTTTGTTTTCAATTTGATAATTGTAGTACAATCGTTCGACGTTGTTTTTTGTTAAATTTGGAATCGACACTGTGAGATCTGTCGATTTTTATGTCCTTAGTTGCTTTGACTTTATTTTTAACTAAACTTTTCGTTTCTTCCCATGATTCATTCGCGTCTTCTATCACTTCGTCTACCCTCAGATAAGCGCTTTTGCAACAGAGCAAGGAAAAAAAATCGAATTCAAAAGTCTGATGGAAAGGTGTTATCGGGTTGTTTTATTTATAACAGACCTATTTGGTAACCTACTATATGTTTTTCCTGAGAAAAAATAAATATAAATTACGTTTTTTCACGTAGATGATTGTCTATTAAAGACACTCCAATCAGCTTTAATGAAATACTTTGAGAGCCAAGTCACCACAACATCACCAAAAGAAGTGGACGTCACTATAATAAATGCCCATGTTTTTTCTTCATTTGCATCAAAACACTTTCCTTGTCTTGCAAAGTATCTACTTCAAAGGTCATTGAAAATGCAGGTCAAACAATTCACTTTGTCACGAATGGATTACACCTTCAATAAAAGATCTAATGGCACAAATCAACACAATGTCCGTCACATAGGTTGGTTTGAAAAGCTCATCTTTCAAAGAATAATTAATTCAGTTCTTGGTAAATGATTGGGAAAATGATGAATTTGGGGGGCTTTTGAGTAACAACGTTTTATATGCAAACAGATGTTTCAAACGTTCAAAGATCTCAAACACAAATTGCAATCAAATGTTCGGACAGGAAAAACTGCGCATGCATGATATACTTCACCTCATTTGTTAGCTGCATGTGTTCGCGTGAAGACATGAGTATTTCAATGTAAAGAAACGATAGCAAAATAATTTTTCCATTTAGCTATTTAAAAACAGCGCAGACAAAACTGCACAGGGTGTCTCTACTACTGTGTTTATAATTGTTATACATCTACACGTGAAGACAAACAAACGGAAATTAGTAGGCGGTATAAAATCGCACAAAAAAGTCTAAGCATACGGTTGTCCCTTTGAAATGGCTAAGTTTTCAAAATCTTCTTTGAGCAGATCGTGATCATTCTGCACTGAAACCTGTACATTCACGTAATTCTGCGCTTGCAGCTCCTTCACCAACTTCTTCGAGAGCAAGTGAGTTACATTGCAGTTAATCAGCATCTCTTTGAACTTCGCGTGGCGCGACCATTCCTGACCAAAAGAGAACAGCACCTCGTACGATGGCACGATGTCGCTCTGCAAACATTTGTATGAGTTCAACTGCGGTAGAAACTGATCCAAGAAGCTGAACACACGCGTTTTTTGCGAGCGAACTAAGCCTTTGGGCGCTATATTCTCGCTCTCCGCGTAAAACACTTTCGCCTGGCACAATCGTGTCGCGTAGATATCACCGCGGTCGGTAACTTCAAGTACGAGACCTCTACGTATCCAGTTCAATATTCGCTGAGTGTTTGCATCGCTCCCGTAGGGATAATAAATCTGCTGCGCATCCAACGGCCCGTATATGTTGGCAAGGACCACCTCAACTTCTTCTTTCGCCAGATCCAATGGCACTGGAGGAGGGGCTTTGTAAGCAATGCGTACGCTCGGGGAGTTCTTTGTGACGACTTGAGGTCTGGCCGCTGTCTCCGAGAAGTTCAATGATATCGCAAGAGCTGAAACAACACACATGTTACATTGTACAAACCGACAACAAAAACGTTCGATACATACCAGTTTCAGAGAATGTGCAAGATTCTTCGTTGAAGTCAAGCTTTTCTTCCACAGCGTTGCCATCAGCTACCATGCTTTTCAAAATGGCCTTAAAAAACAAACATGATTAATTTCTTGTTAATGTCAAGCGCCAATTCCGCAGATTGAGGGAACGATAGGGAAGCGCAAAGGAAACTGAAGCAGTCTGTCGCTTAGTGATACGAAAATTTACTTACATTTAAATCACTGAAATCTTCATCATCAAACTTCCCTTTAAAGAAGAAATGAAAAATATTCTTGTAATATGCAATATGAGTATATAAAGGAGAATAATTACAAATGATGTCAATAAAAAAACTACTTTTCGTGCATTCTTAACGTAGCTCCATTTTACTCTGCACGAAATATATTTTCGGAATGTAACGTCTTATTTATTGTAATATCTGACACAATTTAAAATACGACCATACCATTACTTTCGCAAACACCAACTGCTGAATTCATTGGCTCCTAGTAGTCAGAAAAACAATGTGAACAACTGGAAGACGAACACCCGAAACCAGAATTTTTTTATTTGAAAAACATACGATTTCCCTTTTAAAAAACCTCGAAAACATTAAATAGCACAGATTTCTCACTTCTGGAGTTTTGAGGAATTGCTTTATAGCATCAATCTTTGGTGCATCTAAAAATAACAAATGCTAGTTTCATGTTCACTTCCATGCTAGCATGATTTGGATGAGATTTTCAACAGATGATATTTCCCACAATCGTGTAGGTTTAATCATTTGATGACTTATTGGAGCAGTGTACAGCACACACACAAAAAAAACTCACAATTGAGTTCAAAAGAGCACTCAGTCTTGATATCCTCGCTGGCAATAAGGGTGGTTGGAGGGCACATGGGCGAGTAGGACAACCGAGGCATCGAGGCGTGAAAATCCGACACAGTGTTTGGTACTGTTGACACTTGCATGGCATTATGATGCATCATGTTTCCTATCTGAGGCATCATTTCATTGTGCATAGTTGGCGAATGTCTCTCTTTTGGGGGCAAGAGTTGGGGCATGGCGCCTGGCATATTGGTGTTCGGCATGGGAGACCTGATGCTAGCCATTGGAGAATTCACATCGTAAGTCAATGAAGCTTGACCGTTCTAAGAACATTGCCACCAAGTATATCAACTTACAAAGTGAAGCAAGGATTCAAAGTCTTACAACTTCAATCAAATTCAGTTTCATTAAAGAAACCATATTTTAGACAGAATTATAAATACTTAAAAGTTGTTTAAAAGTTGTTTTACTAACAAAAGAGGCAGTAAAATGAGATGAAACAATAATTGTAAAATTGTAACGTAAATTGTACAGGCCGATATTTTGGTGCAACAAAATGAAGCAATGAGATTGCAGCAACCATGATGACCATCGTAACCAACCATAAAAACACTCACTGTAATCATCGAGCAGGATTTTTGAGCTTCTCGGATTCGTTCCAACTCAGCTAAACAAGAACATGAACGTGTAGATATATTATTTGAAACACAATCATGGTTGAAATTAATACGTTATTTCAAGGCGCTACTTCTGTTACAGTAATTATTATGACTGATTCAATTTTACTTCAACGAAGAACAACTTAAAAATATAAACAAAATCAAATGAGAATACTGTTGAAACAATGGTCCCCTGAAAGGAAATTCTTTGTTTTCACTTCAAACATTTGGTTAATTGAGTGTTAAAAAATCAGAAGAATTGAATGACATTTCTTACCAAAAGAAAAACAATTTCCTAACAAAATATGGCTTTAGAAAGTAGCAAGAGTGATATTTTTTATTCAGAATCTCATACAATGTGTTGACCGTTAGAACCCAGCTACTCATTTATGTTAAAACAAAGTGTATACCAACAGTTCGAAACCGATACACTCTGTACGGTTCATTTCCATCAAGTTCATGTAAAGTGTTTAGTTCCTCAATATCTGGCATTTTGTGCAAAGCATTTCGAAATCTTGTTTTCCAAGTGGAAACATCAGGAGGCTCCCCAGGTGTCCATCGTTTCGTGTGCTGGGCCCATTCTCGAAACATCTTCGCATCCTAAACCATGAAATGGGCAAACTGAAAACTTACGTTAACAAGCAAAGCATCCCTCTAACACAATACTTTTTAATGAGAGATGTTGCAACTGGAAGTAGCGATATATATGAATCGGCACAATTCAAAAATACTAGTTGTGAAGGAAAATCACATTGAAGCATGATCATCAATTGAATTGTCTGGTGTATAGAAAAGTGTTTTGTGTCATTTACCTTTTCTTGATCAAACCCAGGTCTGCCATAATGCTTCCATGTAAGTTTAAAAACTTGTTCCTTTTCATCGATCCATTCACAGCCAGGACAGTTGGCCAAGTCAAGTTGTTTTGTAAGCCAAGCCCTTAATCTTTGACGAGGTTGATTGTTATTTTCATAAGGATGTTTACTGATTGGTTGAATCATCGATTCATTAGTTTTCACCATTTTTTGATTTTCACACTACAAGAAAAACGAAACATGTCACAGATCATCAAGAAACAATGGATAGATCTTAGTAACTAAACGATTCAAATAAATAAATGTTTTTAATATCATTCTTGATTGTCACATCATCCATGCTGGGGGGGGGGGGGGGGAGGGGGAGTGGATAAGTTGAAGAACATGGCAATAACAAGAATTATTTGCAATATATCAGTATATACCCTTTCACAGCCAAACTGCTAGACCAAATTTGGCATATGCCTTGACCATTACTCATTCATCATCATCATCATCCTTTTAACGTCGCTTTCCCATGCTTGCATGGGTTGGACGGTTTTAAAAGATGATTTTCTCCAATTATGGAGGTTTAATCATCTGATGATTTATTGGTGCAGATGTTTTTATGGCTGGATGCCCTTCCTAACGCCAACCCCAGAGAGAGGAAAACAGTGGTGAGTTAACCCACGCAAGGTACCAACTTTGTATTTAAATCTCCGTGGCAGCTATGCATTAGGGGCATGGATGCTTATGCCCATGGGGTCAAAGATGTTATATGACCCGCATACCCAATACTCATTGATAAAGCATTAAAGAAGTTTTTAAATTTGGCTGAAACACTTTCAATCAAAGCTTTGATAAGTGAGTAAAACATATTTTTATGTTGTTTTTGGTCTGGTTGGAGACTTAATAGTTGCAAACTTTACTACTTTGTACCAGACATTTACTTTTTTACTCAGAAATGTTCATTTCCTCGGGCAATATTTTCACATAGACTAATATCCTCAAAACTGACACCTCACTGTCTTCAAAACATCATATAACTGCATTAATTTGGTTCTGCATGAGATTTAGACAATTTTAAGATTTCCCCACACCTTTGAATAGCGGCCACCTCCAAATAAAGTCCATCTGACCTTAACGCTACAAGTGGTCGCTATTAGAGACTGTTGTATCTATATTAATATATATTCAAGGTAGCTAGCTAGTTGTTAATGAATCGAAAGATTATATATATATATATATATATTTCATGCAGAATAACCCGTTTTATTACCTTACCGACCGAACAGCAGTGCTCTCGCGAATAAAAATAGTCAGGCTTTCAAAAATATATTATGCTCTTTTATACAATGGAATGCAGCAAGAATAGATCTCCCTCACACGAAAGTGAAAGAGAAACACAAAAAATGCTTAATAAGGGTTATTTTATCCAATAACAACTTGTTTCTATTAGTAATAATATTAGAAATCCATTAAATACACGTTTTAATTATGTGGTCTGTTATACAATATAAAAAAACGTGATCACAAAGTTTTTAAAGGAAATGTATTTTTTCCAGCTGTTATACATTTTATGCAATTACGTAATCGTTTCGTAATCACGGAAAAATATTGCGATGGAGGCATTTTAGTAAGTTTTTCGCTTCAAATATGATGGCGACCTCGAACAAGGATTGATTAACAATGGTGTTTTCCCAAATAAAAAGTACAGTGCTGCTTTTCTGTAAGGAGATCGTCTCGTAAACCAAGGGGTAATTATAGCTGATAATAAACCCTTTCTCTCGTTGCTTCTTAATCGAGACATTCTACTTTTATATATTAAAATACCTCTACCCTTTTTTTAATTCAATCTATAATACACATTGAAGTTTTTGCTATATATCTCTCCTGAAATATTATTTATTTACCTGACTTTAATATTATATAGGAGCACTATTTTAAAGGCGTTGGCCTACAATCTATGTGTGCTAAAAATGTTCTATGTATTATAAAGATAAAAAATAAAAAAGTGATATAAATCTATACTAAGTGTACCCACATATAAAACATTAGTGACAAGAGTGTAAATAGTGCACAAATTTGTCCTCAAAATTATTCATACTGTTTTTATGATGAAAAGATGAAATGAATAGAATTTTTTGCCCTTATCCGGCAATTTTTAACATTAAAAAAAATGCTGTATTTATCATTCAGCGGTTCCGCATTAAAAAACAAACAAAAAATAAATAATGGTTGTGAAGGCTTCTGTGAAGTAGACAATGTTGTGGTGGTGTTCTATATGTAAATTCTTTGGAATATGGACGATTTCACGTTTTTTTTTGTAATTAGATTTTTCAGATATTTCGCTCTCTTTTCAGATTTTTGTATAGGGGTCATCATACATTTTAACATCCCTTTAGTGGGAGGGTGTGCTCTGATTTTAAGATATTTTTGGGGTGTGAGGGAGGGGCAGGGGATCCTTTAAAATATGACGTCACAAGGGAAATAATAAAATACAAATCAATATTGCTATTACATGTAAAAAAATTGCTCTTCTACTGTATTGAATAATAAAAAACCATTTGCAAGAGCGACATCATATTTTGTTCTTTTGTGCACCTCCGGAAGTCATCTGTAAATTTTTTTCTTCTTTTCCTTATAAACAAAATGTCTAATTTTTCATAACTTTTGTTTCAGACAACTTTGTCCTCATTCATTCGTGATATAGAAAAAGTGTTTATTGCATTTTAAATTGGTTAAACTTTAATGAGTTGCAACTTGCACACCATGATTGAGGGAGTTTCAAAATTCAAATTGAATATTGCCAATTTATTAAATATTATATTGCCAACAATATCTATATCCCAAATCTGTTTATGTATTTTTTGACATGCTATTTGAAATCATATTTGTTTCTTGATTTAGTTTGCTTTTCTTTTAATCTTATTTTTACTTTTGCTATATAGTTATATTTAATCCATGTTTTCATTCTTACTGTTGTAGATTAATTCATTTACTTTATAGTAAATAATTAACTAAAATGTCAAATGTCTTGTAATCCACAAAGCCCTTCTTCCCCATTGTCTGCGTATGCTATGTCTGACTCCAGTATCAGCTCGCAACAACCCCGACAGCGTCTACGGCCCTGGTTATGTGACCAGATCAATAACGGCAGAACTCCTGGCCTTGAATGGATGGACAAAAATGAAATGATCTTTAAGATTCCGTGGAAGCATTTTGGTCGGCCTGGTGTAGATGAATACAATGATGCCATGTTGTTCAGGTACGATGGGAACTCAATTTCTTGTGAATAAATCAGTGGTATAACCTAACAGTTGTCCGATGGTACAGGACGACCAAATTTTTTTATAAGAAAAATTCAGGTGTGTGGTGCTTCGCACGCCTAACCGAAGTTAAAAACATTTCAGGCGTGCGATATCCACTTGCCTGAATTTGTCTAGACGTGTGATGATGTGCGATAAATTATAATGAAATCTCATTTTTTAATTCTGAAACATGTCGTTTAAAACATGCACGGTTTTACTTCTAAAACATAGCATGTTTCTTGTTTGGTTTTAAATCTGAAAATACATTGACTTGGTCGTTTATGTCATAATTACATATTGTGCTGTGAATATCTATTTTATGATTTGCGTACGCGATGTTTAACGCAGAACATTTTTATCACTTAATAAAATATTCCTCTTTCCGCGACTATATTGAAAAGTTGTTGTATATTTATGATTTAAATTTAAAAAAACAACAAAGCATCTGACATTCGGCTACAACTATCTATTTTACTATTGTTTTCCGTATATATTACTGATGACCTCGAAGTAGAATGAAACGCTTTTAACAGAAATGTTTAAATGTTTATCTTTTAAAAGTTGTAAACAAGTGGGGGACGTTTATGCTTGTGAACCCCAAACACGAGGGCTAAGCGTCAAGTACAAGTCTGACTCTCAAAGCCTTAACTTCCTTGTTTACATTGCCTTCTTCTATATTAAAACTTGAGGATGGAAGCGTTAACCTTTTTAGTTCATGTTAGTGAATCATTTTAAGTTAAACTGAAATACAAAAATATATTTAAAACCTGAATCCTCTTTTAAAAACATGCAGCTCTGGTATATAAAAAACAAAGCATGGTTTTGTGATTTGAATTCTTCTGAACAATCAATCAGTTAAAGCACATATTGTGTTTGTGTTTTTAAAAATCTTTTTCAGCATATTTATCGTATATTTTCTTTAGTTCTTCTAATCATACGATTAGTAACTATAGTAACATACACACACACACTTCTGTCTGTCGTCATCGATGTTTGTAAATCTGTAACAATTTTTTTTAAAACAAGGCTTTTTGTAAATAAGTTTTACTTATTTAGCTGAATGTATTACAGGTTTTTCAACTCAAAGACAAACTAATGCAGAAGAACTTCTCTGTAAGGGCTTTATCGAATTGCGCTATCACCCACTATCACAACACTATCACCCATTATCACAACACTATCACCCATTATCACTACACTATCACCCACTATCACCCATTATCACAACACTATCACCCACTATCACCCATTATCACAACACTATCACCCATTATCACAACACTATCACCCACTATCACCCATCACCATTGGATTCGACCTGGTTTCCGATTAGTCCAGACGTGTTTTTATTGATGATTGGAACTTTCTTGCGATTGCTAGTAAGTTATATCAGCTATTGTCAAAAACCATTTTTCATTGTATGCTCCTATCATACCTACGTCCTCATATAATTTGACTCGTACGTACATATTGTTTCTTTGCGCAACTTATTTGTTTCATTTTTATTTTTTGTCTTATTTTTCTGGTTTGTTGGGGATTTTCGGGAGATTGGGTATTAACCCCAGTGGACTGCCCCATATTCCGAAGAAATAAGGCTTGATTGTGGAACACCTATTCTATATTACCTTACGATCTTCTTAACATTCCAAACCAAATTTTCTCTAATCAACAAATTTTCCTCTTACAAAATTTGTCAATTATCTACAACAATTAACTTCTCATCACTATTTTCCTTTTCAAATAACTTACAATTAACTTCACATCCTTTGTTTTAATTACTTTAAAGAACCTGGTTTCTACAAAGATTAATACTAAACTACAACTAGTTAAAGACAAGTTAAAGAATATCAGCAGCACCTACAGGTGCGGCTGCAGGGGAAGTGAACTTCTTTATTTTATTAGTTTGTTATGGCTTCATGTGCACCTTTGTCCAATCAAAGAATTATCTGTGGGCTATGTAATAAAGCAAAGAATGAAGATAAAAGGGAATCTTGGATAGGTTGTCAAGTTTGCCTAGTTAATTTCCATGTTGACTGTTGGGCAAAAGGCCTTAAAATTACTGACAAAGAAGAGAGGAAAAACATGTTACATCATTTTGAAAAAGGCTGGTCAAAACCTATGTGTGTTAAATGTTTGAATAACAAATCAATATGGCATATGGTACAAAATTGGGAAAACATAGTAAAACGTCTTGACCAAGCTGAAAATAAGCATGAAGCTTTCGAAGCTCAAATATCTGTGCAAAATAAACGTCTGGACGATCTAATCAAATCTATGGAGGCTAACAAAGGTCACACACACAATGCTATCAATATTCCTTCTTGGGCTGATGTTGTTGGTTCATCTTCTTTGCAGGCAAATATACTAGTGGCTGCGGTAGACAAGGAAACAAATGAACGTAAAAAACATTGCATTATAATTAAGGGTATAGCAGAGTCAACATCTCAGGATCCTGCTGCTATTAAATCATCCGACTGGAATAAAGTAATTGAACTGGTGGCGACAATCAATATCGACATAGATGAAGATGATGTAATCTATATCACAAGGGTTGGTGTTTTAAAAGACCAAAAAGAGGGTGAAAGCAAGCCTAACCCTAGACCTATTCGTCTGAAGTTGAAGTCTACGTTAAAACGAAATAGTATTGTAAACGAGTCAGTAAAATTAAACCAGAATGAAAATACGAAGTCATATTGAATTGATCCGGACAGAACACCACAACAACGAGAAGCGCTTGATGCATTGTTCACTGAAGTAAAGCGTCTGCAAGAAGTCAACCCAAAAACGGTCATCTCTGGGTCGTAACAGGAAAAATAGATCCCTTCATAAGAAGTATTCCAATAAGGCCACGTATAGATGTATCTGCGCAAATATACAGTCCCTTAATAACAAGTTAGAAGAATTAAAATCCATGATATTAAACGAGAGCATTGATATGATTTTTCTAACAGAGACATGGGCAAACGAAAACTCTTTAGTAACCATACCAGGTTTCCAGATAGTGTCTAGAACTGACAAAGATACAAGTACTGGAGTGGGAGGTGGTCAAATGATATTAATGCGTGACTCAATATCAGCCATTGA
Source organism: Candelabrum cocksii (assembly GCA_963930725.1). Lineage (NCBI taxonomy): Eukaryota > Metazoa > Cnidaria > Hydrozoa > Anthoathecata > Candelabridae > Candelabrum > Candelabrum cocksii. The sequence goes on along the minus strand of OZ005668.1, from coordinate 4,607,139 downwards.
CAAAACCAGCAAGACTCAACCCGTTGGGTTGCAAGTAGGACATGTGAAGTTATCGTCGGGAACAGACATCATAAACATCTACAGATCACCAACAAGTAATGATAACGCAATTTTAAATATTACTAAACTCGTGGAATTGAATGTTAATACAGACTGTATTATCATGGGTGATATTAATTTGCCAGAAGTTGATTGGCCACGTAGGATTTCATGTAGTGGATATGGGGGTACAAATCTAACTAGAGCTGAAGAGTTGCTAACGGGTCTAATTGAGCATGGTTTTGAGCAAGTTGTAAGTTTCCCGACTAGGTTTGACACAAAGCTTGATACTCTGAAAGGAAGGTACTCTTGGACTCCTGTTCACGATGTGATTCTGACCAACACAACAAACATCATTGACGAGGTTGGGGAAGCTAAAATTGGGGGTATCGGTAAATCAGACCATATTACGCTGCTTTTTGAAATAGGCCTCCCAAATAAGAAAGATTCAACCAATGAGAAAGTTCCGAATTTCAATCGAGCAGATTTTGATTGTTTAAAAGCAAGTCTCTGCAATCTTTGGGATGATGATTTTGCAAACTCATCAGTGGATAATATGTGGAAAGATTTTAGATCAAAAATAGAGGAAAAGCAAAGTATCTTCATACCTCTAAAGACACGTAGATCATCAAAAGAATTACCATGGTTAAACAACGCGGTTAAAAATGCGATATCAAAGAAGAAAGCAGCGTTTGTTAAGTTTAAAAAATCCAATCAGTGGAATTCTGATGAAAATCTTGCGAACTATCGGAAAGCAGCAAGCTTATCTAAGAAATCTCTTCTCCGCGCACGAAAAGCATACGAAAAAAACTGCCAAAAGACCTGAAAAAGCAGCCTAAGCGTTTTTACCAGTACGTGTCAAATTCCATGAAGATCAAAAGCAATATTGGTCCTTTAACGAATGTAAAAGAGGAGTTGTTTTCCGAGCCACTAGAAATGGCGGAAATGTTAAACAGCCACTTCGCTAAGCAGTTTGTTGTCGATAAAGCTAACGAAATTCTACCAAGCGTAACAATTCTACCCTGTGAGCATGTGTTTCCAGATATTAGATTTACAGAAGAAGACGTATACAACGAATTGATTAGTGTTAAAAAGCATACGTCGCCTGGACCTGACGGCGTTACATCAAGATTTATTCGCGAATGTGCAAATGAAATATCAAAGCCTGTCACCTTAATGCTCCAGAAATCCATTACTTCTAGCAGTATTCCGGAGGATTGGAAGTATGCTAATGTATCTCCTATTTACAAAAAATGCGGCAAATCAAACGTGGATAACTACCGTCCGGTCTCTATGGAGACTCTTCATCTCTTATTGTGAAAATAGGAGAAAGACTTGTACGAACTGCGATTCTAAAGCACCTAAAAGATAATAACATGATTTATTCAAACCAGCATGGGTTTCTACCCGGTAAGTCAACCAATACGAATCTGCTGGAGTATTTGAACAACATCACAAAGCTTTTGGATGATAACTCTGTGGACAGTATATATACAGATTTTTCAAAGTGTTTTGATAGAATTCCACACAAGCGACTCATTCATAAGCTCCAACGATATAGTATATCACCACAAGTGACAGTTTGGTTACAGGAATGGTTGACAGATCGGTTTCAACAAGTGTGCATAAATGGTCGTTCATCAGATTGGCGAGCAATTACATCGTCAGTTATCCAAGGAAGTGTGCTCGGTACAATTCTGTTTGTAATGTATTGCGATGATGTTGACGAATTTGTGTTAAGATCAATGATATCAAAATATGCGGACAACATGAAGATCTTCTGTTGGGTGAGTGGACCGATTGACCAGATTATGCTTCAAAATGACATTGATGCTGTTGTTAGATGGGCAGCTCTTTGGGGCTTTGACCTTAACCATACAAAGTGTACATGTTTGCATTTGGGTAAGGGTAACGAAAAGTACAACTATAGCATTAACCAACACCAAATATCACAATCGACGTCAGTTAAAGACCTAGGTATCCATGTGTCATCTGATTTATCATCACGACTACAAGTGACGAAAGCAGTCAACAAAGCTAACAGGGTTCTTGGCATGATGTGTCGTGCTGTTAAATCTCGAGACAAGGTAACCTGGATCAATTTGTATAAAACGTATGTTTGTCCGCATTTGGAGTACGCTGTAGCGGCCTGGTCTCCACATCAGAGAGGAGATATTAATACATTAGAGTCGGTGCAAAGGAGAGCGACTCGACAAGTGTCGGGTATTGGGAAGTTGCTTTACGAAGAAAGACTTCGAATATGTCATCTCACAAGCTTGGAAGAAAGAAGAGCGAGGGGGGATATGATTGAGGTTTTCAAGTGTTTGAAAGGTTTCTCCGGTCTAGACCGCTCAATGATTCCAATTGTCAATCACTAGCAAGGTACACGTGGGCAGACAAACAAGAATATTGTGCAAGAGCATGCTTTTGGGCCACGTCATCACTTCTTTGCTGTTCGTGTTGCAAAGAGATGGAACAATCTCCCGGTGGAAGTTTGCAATTCATCAACTGTCAACGCGTTCAAGATCGGTTACGATAAATGGGCGAAAAATTCAGTAGCAAAGAGTTATTTGTATGGATGAGTCCCACGCTATATGCCTCCTTTTTTTAAGAGGCCCACATCACTAGGATGTTAGTGGGTTAAATTTATTATATTATTTATTATATTCTTATATTATATTATCACCCATTATCACAACACTATCATCCGCTATCATCTACTATGACCCACTATCATATCTTACTATGAGCTATTATTTCACTGACACTCTGTGACCTCAATTTTCTCCACTCTAAGGCATTTGTTCCTTCTACTGAACTTGCCTTCTTTAATTCAATGAACGTTTTTACATTTAATAGCACATTGTTTCTATTGAATCTATTATAATCTGTTTAATTTAGCTCTTATTGAGCACAACACATGTTCTTGGTTGTTTGGTTTAATTGTATTCTTGTATACCGAATAAGAGCACTCAATCAACAAAAACCATATTGGAAGAATTTGTTTCCATTTATCATGCATTGTTCGGCATAGATTATTATATATTGGATAGCTTCACTACGCAGCGGTTGTGAAAGTGACATAACATATATCAGATAGTGGGTGATAGTGGGTGATAGTGCTGTTATAATGAGTGATAGTGTTGTGATAATGGGTGATAGTGGGTGATAGCGCAATTCGATAAAGTCTGTTGTGATAGTGGGTGATAGTGTTGTGATAATGGGTGATAGTGGGTGATAGTGTTGTGATAATGGGTGATAGTGGGTGATAGTGTTGTGATAATGGGTGATAGTGGGTGATAGTGTTGTGATAATGGGTGATAGTGTTGTGATAATGGCTGATAGTGTTGTGATAATGGCTGATAGTGGGTGATAGTGTTGTGATAATGGGTGATAGTGGGTGATAGCGCAATTCGATAAAGCCTTTCTCTGTAACACGATAGAAAATCAAAAGATAAAACATGTTGACAATAAGTCAACAAATGAAACTTGAACATTTTGCGCACCTTTCGACGTAACAACTTAGACATACAGAAGGAGCATAACTAATGTTGTACAAACTACATCACTAAACAACAATCTTCACTTGTTTTAAGTGGTCATTTTTAATTGAATGAGAATGTAAATTTGTTTAAGTTTTTGCTTAATTTAATAACTTTTTATATTTTCGGAGCGTTTAGTGTTCAGTACGAAATAAGTTGAAAATTAAACAAAACAAACATGATATGTTTGAGGCGTGCGAATAGTCGCCTACGGGAAGAAAATAATTTGAGCAGAGCTTTTAAACGGACGCCTCAGGAGATTAAGGCGTGTGTGGAGGCAAACATGAAATAGAAGGCCAAAATAAAAATTCAGTCGGACGACCAGAAGTTTTTGCGGACAACCAATTTTTGATCAGAAGGCTGTTCCTGTCGGACGAGTGGACAAAATGTTAGGTTATACCACTGTAAATGTATATTGATCAAGTCTTTTTACTTTTAGATTTAAATCTGCTAAATGCATTCTTTCTTATAGATTATCCACATTGGTGCCATTAATATTTAATGAATTGAATAAGAATTAAATTTTAAAATTGTGAAAAATAAAATTCCCGAGAAAAAATAATTGCAAAAAAGGTTTTGTTGTGAAGGTGCTAAAGGTCTCACCTTCACAAGTAATACGTGGCATTGCTCGTGAAACCTTATTCAATTTTCTGAAATCGAACGGAAGATTTTTCATCACTATTTTTTATAGAAATTGGGCTTTGCACACAAAAAAGTATCAAGAAGGTCAAGCTTCGGATATTTCTACGTGGAAAACAAGATTCCGTTGTGCACTTCACAAGTTGCCTGACATTGAAGAATTATCACAGTTGAATAAAACGGACGGTGACGAACCTTACCGTGTCTACCAGTTCTTGAAGAAACCTGGACGTAATGGAGGTGGGTTTGGGTGATTATTTCCAGTCGTTTGCATGCAGTTGTAAGCCTTTCAAATTTCTCTCATGTGTTACATGCGAAAGAAAATATGAGAGAAGCAATTGTTGAGTCTCTACTCCGGGAATGTTCATATGGATAATATCTTCTCCGGTAAACAAGGAATTATTCCTACGGCTTACGAAGCAAGATCCTGCTATTGTTAGAAAAAGCACATAAATTTATATTATGGTTGTATGAGCAAAATCATTTTCTTGCCTACCTAGATCTACATTAGTGTATGTATAGAGTCCAACATTTTCTTTACAAAGATTTCTTTGATTTTATTTTGAAGTAAGATTTGAAAGTGTGATTATTTTTTACTTCTATAGCCTAAAGCTTACAGTCAGATCCTTTGTTACACTTAAAATAGTAATCATGTTTAAGAAAGGGTGTGATCTCAATGAACAAGGTAGCTAGCTACTTTTAAGTGGAATGCTCTATTGAGTAATTATAAAAGGAAAATGTTGCAGGTGTTTAAATAATGATTGATTTACGTTTAGTTCTTAAAAATGCTATTACTTTTATTTGATTTTTGAAATGTTTCGTTGTATTAATTATTTCATATTTCAAATAGTTTGAACACATTGCGTACTAAGTTATATACATATATTTGTTAGCCTCCCGAGCACTTTAAAAATCAAGCTGTTTTTTTATTAATATATATATATGTTTTGTTTCCTGAGATTTAATCTTTTATGTTGTATTTCTTACTTTCTCTTTAGAAAGTGATACGGATTCTATCAGTTTATCTCAGGTAAATAGATTTTTATACGATATAAGAATGAACTCCAATTCCATGACTAATTTTGTAATTTACAAAAACATGGTTTAATATGTTTTCTAAAAGTAACCTAACAGCCATTTATATTAAAAATTTATAGTCATTAGTTTGATAAAAAAAAATATGGAAAACTATAGAGTATAAATCATCATGGCATAAGAAATTCTCCTTAGATACGCTTGACTCCTTCCTTCCATCTATAACTTCACTTTTGGTAGATAATTTGGGCATGCTGTGTCATCAGCAAGATAGTCAATGTGTGTTTGGTAGGGTCTGCCAATAGATCTTTTCCCATCAATTGGATTGCATAGAAGAGTACAATTGCGAGTTCTAGTTTGCTTTTCCAAAAGTGACCAGCTAGCCTTAGTTTTATCTTATCGTCTCATCTGATGTTCCATTGGTGATCTTTCTTCGTGGTTTGTCACTGTCCATGTTGTTGCAAAGTAAAAGCAGACTCAAGTCACTTTTCAGCTTATTGGATAAGGATGACTTTCCATATTTATCTCTTTTTTCTATATTTAATTTGTGTAATATGACTTGCCTCGGGGTTTCTTTGTTATTGTTGGCTGCTTGCAAAGAAGGTCAAAATTCAGCGAAGTAGTGCATGAATTATCCCAGATGATGGTTTCAATTGTCAATGAAGCTCAGATTATTTTTTAATCAACTGGAGGAATTTTCTTTTGGAATTTCATCTCCCATCATGTACAAATGACTGTCCTCATTCCCATTTTTTCTCTTAGAGTTCCTACACGAATAGTCCGGCACCAAGCTCAGTTAGAGGTAACATTAAAATAGGGAACAAACTTTTCAAAAAAACGAAAAACAAGTTGATTTCTAAAACGTATAAAATACAATTTTATGAATATTCTCAGGTAAATATGAAATTTATATATTTATATACATATATCAGTTAATTGAATTTATTTGGTTACACTTTAAAGTTGAATTAATGTTTCTTTCACTGTGTGTATAAATGGTAGGATTTTAATTTGCTTTTTTATTATTTTTTTCTATTTAGGTTTGAGTTTTGACGAAATAAACAGTGACTTCATAAACAATGGTTACATGCAACCTACGCGCTCAGGATTGTTTACAGATTCCCTCCTGCCAGATGACCTTGATCTACGTAACTTACTCTGTTTTTTAAAATTACTTTAATAAATATACTTTGATTGTTTTTCAATACTATGTGAAATATTTATAGGGTAACTATTAGTACAGTTCATATACGAAAATAATAACCTTTACCTCGAACAAATTGTAACAAAAGGTGTTTGTATTGTTTCGATAATTTAAAATAATTTAGGACCATTTTGGGCCAAAAACCCAATTTCCAATGGTTGGATTTTGTCGGACTTTTTATGTTAATAATCCCTATAAAACAAGTCAGAATCAATTAAAAAAACATTTGTTACAATTTGTTTGAGGTTGAATAATAAGTAATCTGTATCATAAGGAATCTCTATATGGATAGTTCACTAACTGCCCATGATTATCATCATTGTTTTTTGTTGTTGCAGCAATCAGTGATCTCGATCTGGTCAGTGTAAGTGTCTTTCTTCGACATTCATTGATATTTGTTTATTTAATTTTTGTGTGTTGTTTTAGTGATTTTCATCAATACTCTCGCACCTGTTTGTATATTTCATTTTTTACATTTACATTTTTTAACTATATTTCTCTACTTTCCTAACATTGATATTTTTGAATTTTTGTAGACCCTCATCCAGGACAATCAACAGTTGAATCAATATGAACCCAGTGTTATTCACAATGGTTCCATGCATTGTCCTGCTATGTCCATAGAAAGGAATATGATGCCACAATATTCAGGTAAGACCACATTAATTTCAGTCCGTTTTCACCGTTGGTTTCGATGCGACCATCTTTGTTGGTTCCTAAATACTACATTATAAACGTTTTCACTCAGATCAAAGATTGTCGGTGAAATTATTTTACGGTGATGTTGAAGTTGGCGAGAGGCTCATTGATAATCCACAGGGCCTGCGCATTGCGTTCAACCCTCCCCCACCACTCCCAGATAATGTTGTACAGGAGGAGGCTTCCCACATTGTGCGCAAAATATTCGGTCCGTTTCAAGCCGAACAGATCTATTTCCCAGCGACGGCCGACGATTACACTATGGAGATCCTGAACATCATGAAGAGAGGTCTCGTTCTGCAAGCGATCAACGGTGAAATTCGTGCCACACGACTGTGTAGAGCTAAAGTATTTTACTCGGATTCTGTAGCTCCAGTTTACTTGCCACAAGAGCTGAAACGTGAACACACCACCACAGTGTTCGATTACAGCAATGATTTTCTGGTGAAGTTACGCGCTTACAGCCAGGGCCTTGGACCTGTTCCCACGTACGAACGATTCTTTTCGTTTGGTCAAATGTGGTCTCAGAGTAAACCGTTGAAGAATAACTATATATATGTCAGTGTGACACATTGTCTGTCGCATTATTGCCTCAATGAAGTGCAAAAACAAAAACACGAGGTTCTCAAATCGGAACCGAATCCTTTGGATGTTATTGCCAAGCAAATTGAGGATCTCAGTTTGGGACAGAAAATTTGAACGGCTCGGAGTGCTACCTTGGAAGTGGAAGATCTATATTTTTAAAAAGATTGTAGCTGTATTCAATTTGATTTTTTTGTTAAAAATATATTTTTATTTTGAAACCGTTGGCGTTATTGTATTTAATGTTTAGATGTTTAATGTTTGTTTTTTTTGTAAAGAAGAATCGTTTAATAACATGATATCTTAAACATATCTGATTGAGGAAATTATAGCTTTATCATATACTGAATATACTTTTATTTTAATGTTGTTGTGATCGATGAGGAGTTAAAAGAGTATTATTGCAATCAAGCTTATCAATCATCACATTCTTAACTTCCCTTTCTTGCTCTTCAACTCTTTGCGAGTTTAGTGTCATTGTGCTTTTAGTGCATTTACAAAATAAAATAAAAATGGAATCTGCTTACGTTGATCGGCATGTCATCCGACAAAATGTCTTACAGGTGAAAGTTACTACAACACGAGTCCTTGGTAAGCATTGTTAGAAACGTGTGTGGAGTAATGCTTCTTTTCTACTGTTTAGTTCAAATTCTGCTAAATGAAAAATACGTTTTTCTGCTTGAAAGAAAGCTGCATTCTGTGATTTGTTTTTATTAGTTGTACGCTTGTAATTGTAGGAGTCCTGCAAGTTGTGTTTGGAGTGGTTTGTGTTATTCTTGGTATTACTGATATAGCTTCTTCCCTTCGCTTCTCCTATATTGGCACTGGCATATGGGGTGGAACCGTCTTTGTATTGGCAGGTTCATTCGGGATCATTTCGGCTTCCTATCCAACAAACGCAGCTTGGAATAATACTCACATGGTCTTCGCTATAATTTCCTTGTTTGTCGCCCTCAGTATTACTGTTATTTCCACTTTAGTCGTGAAGTAATTGAGAATTTGCGCTAGTATTTTTATGTTTCTTATTCACCCTGTTTTCTTTCAGCAAGTACATCGCCTGCTCCAGCCGATACGACTCTTCCTCTCGTAACGACACTTCCTCCCGATACATGACTTTCTCCCGATACGTCACTGCCTCCAGCTACGACTCTTCCTCCCGATACGACACTTATTGTTACATGAGTAAACTGGGTTTGGGTATCCATTGCACTCTGCTGCTAACGGTGATCGCTGAGTTTGCTATTTCCCTGACAGCCTCTATTATGTGTTGCTTTGCATACACAACATCGTGTTGTTCCTGTTGTTCGATTGAAAACAATGGTATTTCTTGAAATTCTTCCTTTTTCTTCCATATTTCAATTTCTTTGCATGCAATTTGTAACCTTTTTTTATCATTTTTCATGAGTTTTTCTTTCATGTTCTACCAGGTTTTGTTTGTTTGTTTTAATATTTAAATAATAATACCACTTATTTGAATGAACCACTATGTACGTAAAAAATACACTTTGTATAGGAACCATCATATCCATTGTCCCGCAAGGCCACATTACTGCACCGAGTGCCGTATCCATCCAACCCAACCTTAGTTACATGCAACCTGTGTATGGTCACCCAAGTGTCGTGTACACTCAAACCTCCACTTTTAATCCACCATCTTACTCTACGACAGGAGTGCCAACTGTGCCTCAGACCAACCACTCTTATCCTCATGAGGAGGAAATGTCAAACGCACCTTACTAAAAGACTTACAACAATGCTTGAAGACTGCAGTTTGATAAGATCTTTTGAGTTATTTTGCACTTTTCATTTTCCCATTATTAATATTCTAAACTCTTAGTTGAGTACTTTTTGTTTTATTTATTATCTAGGTTATTGAGTTATATACAATCTCTGGACACTGTGTGTTTCGGTGTTATTATTGTGTTACATTCAATCTCTGGACACTGTGTGTTTCGGTGTTGTTATTGTGTTACATTCAATCTCTGGACACTGTGTGTTTCGGTGTTATTATTGTGTTATATTCAATCTCTGGACACTGTGTTTCTGTGTTATTATTGTGTTACGTTCAATCTCTGGACACTGTGTGTTTCTGTGTTATTATTGTGTTATATTCAATCTCTGGACACTGTGTTTCTGTGTTATTATTGTGTTATATTCAATCTCTGGACACTGTGTGTTTCTGTGTTATTATTGTGTTATATTCAATCTCTGGACACTGTGTTTCTGTGTTATTATTGTGTTACGTTCAATCTCTGGACACTGTGTGTTTCTGTGTTATTATTGTGTTATATTCAATCTCTGGACACTGTGTGTTTCTGTGTTATTATTGTGTTATATTCAATCTTTGGACACTGTGTGTTTCGGTGTTATTATTGTGTTATATTCAATCTCTGGACACTGTGTGTTTCGGTGTTATTATTGTGTTACATTCAATCTCTGGACACTGTGTGTTTCTGTGTTATTATTGTGTTACATTCAATCTCTGGACACTGTGTGTTTCTGTGTTATTATTGTGTTATATTCAATATCTGGACACTGTGTGTTTCGGTGTTATTATTGTGTTACATTCAATCTCTGGACACTGTGTGTTTCTGTGTTATTATTGTGTTATATTCAGTATCTGGACACTGTGTGTTTCTGTGTTATTATTGTGTTATATTCAATCTCTGGACACTGTGTTTCGGTGTTATTATTGTGTTATATTCAATCTCTGGACACTGTGTGTTTCTGTGTTATTATTGTGTTATATTCAATCTCTGGACACTGTGTGTTTCTGTGTTATTATTGTGTTATATTCAATCTCTGGACACTGTGTTTCTGTGTTATTATTGTGTTACGTTCAATCTCTGGACACTGTGTGTTTCGGTGTTATTATTGTGTTACATTCAATCTCTGGACACTGTGTGTTTCTGTGTTATTATTGTGTTATATTCAATCTCTGGACACTGTGTTTCTGTGTTATTATTGTGTTACGTTCAATCTCTGGACACTGTGTGTTTCTGTGTTATTATTGTGTTATATTCAATCTCTGGACACTGTGTGTTTTGGTGTTATTATTGTGTTATATTCAATCTCTGGACACTGTGTGTTTCTGTGTTATTATTGTGTTATATTCAATCTCTGGACACTGTGTGTTTCGGTGTTATTATTGTGTTACATTCAATCTCTGGACACTGTGTGTTTCTGTGTTATTATTGTGTTATATTCAATCTCTGGACACTGTGTGTTTCGGTGTTATTATTGTGTTATATTCAATCTCTGGACACTGTGTGTTTTGGTGTTATTATTGTGTTATATTCAATCTCTGGACACTGTGTGTTTCTGTGTGATTATTGTGTTATATTCAATCTCTGGACACTGTGTGTTTCTGTGTTATTATTGTGTTATATTCAATCTCTGGACACTGTGTTTCTGTGTTATTATTGTGTTATATTCAATCTCTGGACACTGTGTGTTTCTGTGTTATTATTGTGTTATATTCAATCTCTGGACACTGTGTGTTTCTGTGTTATTATTGTGTTATATTCAATCTCTGGACACTGTGTTTCTGTGTTATTATTGTGTTACGTTCAATCTCTGGACACTGTGTGTTTCTGTGTTATTATTGTGTTATATTCAATATCTGGACACTGTGTGTTTCTGTGTTATTATTGTGTTACATTCAATCTCTGGACACTGTGTGTTTTGGTGTTATTATTGTGTTATATTCAATCTCTGGACACTGTGTGTTTCTGTGTTATTATTGTGTTATATTCAATCTCTGGACACTGTGTTTCTGTGTTATTATTGTGTTACGTTCAATCTCTGGACACTGTGTGTTTCGGTGTTATTATTGTGTTATATTCAATCTCTGGACACTGTGTGTTTCTGTGTTATTATTGTGTTATATTCAATCTCTGGACACTGTGTTTCTGTGTTATTATTGTGTTACGTTCAATCTCTGGACACTGTGTGTTTCGGTGTTATTATTGTGTTATATTCAATCTCTGGACACTGTGTGTTTCTGTGTTATTATTGTGTTATATTCAATCTCTGGACACTGTGTGTTTCTGTGTTATTATTGTGTTATATTCAATCTCTGGACACTGTGTGTTTCTGTGTTATTATTGTGTTATATTCAATCTCTGGACACTGTGTGTTTCTGTATTATTATTGTGTTATATTCAATCTCTGGACACTGTGTTTCTGTGTTATTATTGTGTTACGTTCAATCTCTGGACACTGTGTGTTTCGGTGTTATTATTGTGTTATATTCAATCTCTGGACACTGTGTGTTTCGGTGTTATTATTGTGTTATATTCAATCTCTGGACACTGTGTGTTTCTGTGTTATTATTGTGTTATATTCAATCTCTGGACACTGTGTTTCTGTGTTATTATTGAGTTATATACAATCTCTGGACACTGTGTGTTTCGGTGTTATTATTGTGTTACATTCAATCTCTGGACACTGTGTGTTTCGGTGTTGTTATTGTGTTACATTCAATCTCTGGACACTGTGTGTTTCGGTGTTATTATTGTGTTATATTCAATCTCTGGACACTGTGTTTCTGTGTTATTATTGTGTTACGTTCAATCTCTGGACACTGTGTGTTTCTGTGTTATTATTGTGTTATATTCAATCTCTGGACACTGTGTTTCTGTGTTATTATTGTGTTATATTCAATCTCTGGACACTGTGTGTTTCTGTGTTATTATTGTGTTATATTCAATCTCTGGACACTGTGTTTCTGTGTTATTATTGTGTTACGTTCAATCTCTGGACACTGTGTGTTTCTGTGTTATTATTGTGTTATATTCAATCTCTGGACACTGTGTGTTTCTGTGTTATTATTGTGTTATATTCAATCTTTGGACACTGTGTGTTTCGGTGTTATTATTGTGTTATATTCAATCTCTGGACACTGTGTGTTTCGGTGTTATTATTGTGTTACATTCAATCTCTGGACACTGTGTGTTTCTGTGTTATTATTGTGTTACATTCAATCTCTGGACACTGTGTGTTTCTGTGTTATTATTGTGTTATATTCAATATCTGGACACTGTGTGTTTCGGTGTTATTATTGTGTTACATTCAATCTCTGGACACTGTGTGTTTCTGTGTTATTATTGTGTTATATTCAGTATCTGGACACTGTGTGTTTCTGTGTTATTATTGTGTTATATTCAATCTCTGGACACTGTGTTTCGGTGTTATTATTGTGTTATATTCAATCTCTGGACACTGTGTGTTTCTGTGTTATTATTGTGTTATATTCAATCTCTGGACACTGTGTGTTTCTGTGTTATTATTGTGTTATATTCAATCTCTGGACACTGTGTTTCTGTGTTATTATTGTGTTACGTTCAATCTCTGGACACTGTGTGTTTCGGTGTTATTATTGTGTTATATTCAATCTCTGGACACTGTGTGTTTCTGTGTTATTATTGTGTTATATTCAATCTCTGGACACTGTGTGTTTCGGTGTTATTATTGTGTTATATTCAATATCTGGACACTGTGTTTTGGTGTTATTATTGTGTTATATTCAATCTCTGGACACTGTGTGTTTCATTAAGTTTTATTCAATTCGCTTCACAGGTTTGGGAAGAGTAGTTCAATGAACGCACTAATTTATATCTGTATAGATTTGTAGATTTGATATTTTACATACAAAAGTGTGTTCATATTTATTTGTTATTATTTTATGTTTATTGTCATCATCGACCTGCAAAATCGTGTATTGTGAACTGCTAATAAAGACTAAAGAATATTTTTGCGTTCATTTTGTTCCATAAAGGATACGTTAAGTAATTACAATACAATACTGACTAAACTTCTATCTATGCAGAAACACGCGTTTAGAATTATAAAGAAAAAAAACAAAATGGAACATGCTATACCCTTTGCACGAGTTAAATATTTTAACGATTTACGATATTAATATTTATCAAATTCTTATTGTATCGTTTTAAAACTGGCAATTTAGTCCAGTAAATAAAGACCTTGAGATTGTAGTGGGAACGTATTCATGCAGAAGCGAAATTTAGCTCTATAAATTTACCCCTAATAATTCCACCAATATAGATCTTGAGTATTTCTCACAATTTCAAGTCAAAAGTGGGGTACCTAAAAATAAAATTCCGAAAATTCAAAGTTTTCTTAAGGAATCCGAGCACAGCACTATATTTTAATTGGATAGATTGAAATTGACAATAAAAAATTATTCTAAAAGAAAATTTTTGCTGGTGTCAAAAAATTTAAATATGGCGGATTTTTAGTTAGATTTGGCTAAATTTTGGCTTCTTGAATCAGTAACATGTTATTAACAACACCCGAACATCACCTTAAGGGAAGAAATCTTCGCGATATTGGTCCCAAATCGCGAAACTCAATAAAAATGCCTTATCCGCGAAATTAAATTCCGCTATACTTTATGAAAATGCCTTATCCGCAAAATTCAATTTTTCTCTCGTTTTTTTTTTAGTGTCACTTAACATGCAATTAAAAATATATGAAAATACAGTACTAAATATTCCCCTAAACTCTGCCCGCCGCGAAAATAAAGCCCGCGAAATTCAGATATTTTATAATCCTTCGATCCCTTAAGGTAGTATGATGTTTGTTTTCGTTAGTCTCAAGCAATCTTGAGAATTTAATTTAATGTTTTTAAAGGGTCAAAATTAAATTCCACGGCGATCCATAACGGTCATATTTTCTATTACGCCGTGGAATTTTAAAATGGGATATTTTCACGGCTTGAATATGTCGTATTTTTATTGATCCATAGAGACTAGAATAAGCTGTTTCATGCGATCAGGTTTCTTTATTATTAACCAAACATAATGGTAGCTGTAATAAATCGAAGATTGGAAGACTGATAGTGCCTACTCCAGCTCCATGTAAAAATATCTTTGGGTGTACAGTTATACATACCCCTTCAGGGGAAAACTATTTACCCAATTTGGAAGATTTTCATCTTCATTAAACCCTCCACAAGGAAAGAACCACGTTATCCTCATCTTTTTGCAAAGGAATGGCTAATCGATCCATATCAAAGTGGACAGAACCTTTTTGAAATTTTACCAGGCAGGACTCTTTAAGAGCTAACCATGGTGTAACAATAGAAATATCTCCAGAGTTATAAACTTTAAAGAAAGACTCACAATCTATAAATGATTGTAATCTTTCGAGCGATTGTATCGCTAATAAATGTGACTTACACTTAGTATGATTTTATTCGTTTTAAACAACTTTATAAATAGAAAGCATTATGTCAATTTTGGAACATTTGGGAGGGTTAAAGTTCGGTGGTGTGGATTAGAATAAGTAGCTTTAAGTGTGTTCCTGTCTTTTACCTTTTTGTTACAGGTTTTTTGTAAATGAATTACGCTTGTCGAAAAACCGTTAGGTAATATCAGCAGCAAACATATTTGAAAATTTTTAACTGATTTTAAGTAAAACAAGCACCTGGATTGTATTTTGCGGAACAGTTCGCATTGACCGAAACTACATTTCATATTTCCGTGTATGGATCGCCGTGTTCAAGCATATTTTGATTTTTGATTCTTTTCTCGACGGTTTTACATGTTTGGGTTTTGATGATGTTTTATATGGAAGGTACCTGAGAATTGTTGACGTCACATATCCTTCCAATCTCTAATTAGTATAGACATCAGTCTGAATCGCAGTAAAGTTCAGTTTTAATGCTCCAGCGCATGATTAGTAGTATCATTGATCTTTATATACTCATTCTACTTGATGGTTTTCGTCGTGAGGTGGTGGTGTTGTAATGACAAAAGAAGCATTACCTAGTTTGTTTTTGTACGACATTGTAATAGCCGTGACTGTTAGTCTAAAAACATGAAAGTGTTGTCCGAAATTGCATACAAGCATGAAACTTCGGTTAGTTTGGTGATTTTAGAGCGCTGAAAAAATAATATCTTTAGACTGGGGTACTTAGATCCCATGGCCAAAATTGAATATGTATTACTTTAAGTTGATTAACTAAGTGCTATTTTCGGCTAGGCAACAATGTACCAGACTCAAAAAGTGATTATTGTATTTTGTTTGCTTCCAAATGTGATAATAGCATGAAACTTCGTAGGGATATGCTAAAGACAGGGTGCAGACCCCAATTGAACAAACGCCAAAGTGACATTTTTAGACTGGATGTTATAGAGAGTGTTATTTGATGGGCTCTTATGAGTGGGTTTTGGGATGTCTGTTGGCGGGATTGATGTTGTTTGTGTTTGTTGGGTGGATTGACTGTTTTCAATGCGTCTTGCTGTATGCAGTTGTGTCTCACACAACGTTTCTTCTTCCGTATTGACACTCAAAAAATGACCCTCCATCGAGGCACATGGGATTCTTCATAGCCATGGACTGTGTTGCATTTGTTACAATTGTGCTTTTGAACAGCGTAGAATATGCGGTATGACCTGGTGTAAATGTGGTAGATATGCAACAATGTCAACCAATATCAAGGAATGTATAATGTAATTTAGCATTTTATTTTATTAATTTTATGACAAGTAAAGAGAAAAAACTCAAACTTTTTATAGTACTCTGAGTTTCGTGCGTTAACACTCTTCAGCTATATATTCAAATGAAAAAATTGTTACAAAAACATATTATCTAGAAACAAAATTCACAAGGGAGCGTAGAAATAATTACAAATGCGTATAGGGACCCAATCTTTTGATTAATAATTGGCTAATAAAAATTTATTAGTATGACGGCATTTCGATATCAATTCACTGCGTTTGTTAAGAAGGCTTTGTTTATCAGGGTAATTTAGAATTTCGTATTTCTCTTGTAAACAAAGGGCACAGGCTCGTGCGTTGATGGAATAACTTTTTGCATGCTTTATCACAGACCATTTCAAAACAGGCACTACCCCCGTGGGTTTCCTTTAACTCCCAGAGGTGGGTCGACAATGACTTGCTGTTCTTGTATTTCTCATTGTTTAAGGAAAGTTTATGACTATTCCACAGTGTTTTAAAGACTTTTTCTGTCAATCTAATATAGACTTTATCGGGAAGGTTAGATAATATGTTTTTGTAACAATTTTTTATTAGCTAATTTATATATAGCTAAAGAGTGTTAACGCACGAAACTCAGAGTATTATTAAAAGTTTGAGTTTTTTCTCTTTACTTTGTTGTATTTTGCTCTAGTTATTCTACTATTGAGCACTTTATATGGAAACATACACCTGAATTTTTGTATTGATTCTATGTAATTTAGTTTCGGTAGTGCTCATTCATTTTCAAAGTGTTTCAAAATTATCAATAATAATAATTAATTATAATTAAATATGCAGCCGTAAATTCATCCTATATTCATTAGTTTGTGAGCTTAATGAAGTAAACGTGACGGGTTTAAAAAGTTTGTTTGTGTGTATTTTTCGACATATATACTGTTTTCGAGTGCAGTTCCGGCTACACTTTGTAAATAGGGATCTCTTTCGTCATACAATTGTAAGTTGATATATATCGAATTCTGCGCATGTTTTTGGACTGAAAAAGTGACAACTTTATTAGGAAAGTTAAATCCTGAAACATTTCGGCTTTAATTTTCATAGAATGGGAGAGAGAAAAACCAAAGATAACAAATGAAATTATTTGCATAGAATTAATAGATTTTAAAAGTTGCGGGTGTTACAAGTCGCCGTTCTGTAAATTACATTTTTTTATACGTTAGTATAATTACATAGTAAGCAAGGTCCAGTACCCTTTATTAATTAGCATTAATTATCACTGTGTTTGTAGCTATGATTTAAGGACATTTAAAGTAATTGAGGAGAACAAGCATGCTTTCTTTAGCATAAAGACAGACCTTCTATAATATACATCATGCACTTAACCTTCACTACGAATGTAATGAGGTGGAGAGGTAATTATGCTCTAGAAAGTGAGTAGAGAATTATGGAAGCTAGAAGGAAAATTACAGATGTAGAGGGATTGTATAGTTAAAGAGAAGTTTATCATCTAAAGAGAGAAACATGAAACTGAACATGCATAATTGAATGTATATCTGTTAATCTAAAATAAGAACAAAAATATCGTATGTATATTCCAAGGCTCGGATTACAGAAATATTAAGACTAATTGAGACTGAAGCCAAGTTACCTGATGTTTATAAAAAAAGGGTGTACAAGGTGATTCACAGAAAACATATCAATTACATAGCAGAGGGACAACGTATATATCATTTTTACATGCAAAATCTTCGTTTATAATTAATAATCTTCCTCCCATCTGCTTCCTCCTTAACTTCTTCCTGTCCACTGGATGCATACCAGTTTTCTATTGGAAACATAGTGGATTTTTATCGGTCCAAATTATAAATAAAGTACTATCCTACAATTCTATTATATATTATAAGATGACGCCGGCAACGTTTTTACAATTTTAGGCTTTTTATTTTCTTCACTTTGAATCGATTGAATGTTTTGAAAGTGTGTATTGTGCAAGGTTCCAGCAAAGATGTGTATAAAACAACGTTTACTGTCTGAAACTCATATTTCCTATATACAAGGCATATTTACAACGAATACAAGAAGGTACATGTATATATAAACCATTTTCATATAAACTAATGCTAAATACAACTATATACTACTGTGTATCTATATAACAAACATATGTATAATGGTAAACAAAGAAATAAATATAAAATACAAACATTTCCAACGAAATTCCAGCTGTAGCTAGCAATGTGCCAATAATTTCGAATAACGAATATAAAAAGAACGCCAATAAAACAAATCCATAATTTTCCGTGAATTTCATAATATATTGAAAATATATACAAAGAGTGAATCACAAATATAAATATATTTACAGCCATTAAGTTTGGTGAAAAGAGGTTTTCAATGTCAAATTTCAAAAGTTTGCTTTTTGTTGTTTGAATATTTTTAAAGTATAGCGATAAAAATATAAAACGTTTCGACTTGAGATTAACCAATCGCTCACTTTGAGGGTTGGTTTCGACTCGAGATCAACCAATCGCTTACTTTGTGTTTGCTCATTCGTGACGGCGATTGCAATGGCGGGAAAGATGACGCAGTTAGTTGAACTGTAAACAAACGGTCGACATGAGACCGTCGAAAACGCGGCGCGCATTCTGCCGTTTGCTTTGGTAACATTGCAGTTGGCATTGAAGTTTTCCTTTTGAATATACTTTCGTTTGCTTTTTGTCGATTCCTTAGAAATTCGTTTCCCTCTGTATTTAAATGATAAATTTCGTCGTTATTCGACACTGATGTACTAGTATCTGTCTGAAATAGTTCATCGATCATAATTTTCCTGTCGTGTTTTGGCAATACGAGCTGTCGATAAGGTTTTTCCAGATGAGTATTAACACAGGATGGAAATGAATATCTATTTTTTTCTTCTGTTGTCGATGACTTTTGTACTGTTGCTTTCTCGACGTTCATATGTTGTCGATCGTCATCCTCAGAAAAAATCTGATGGCGGGGCTCCACCAGCGATGTTCTACTATGACTACGATCGGGGTAGTCTTCAGTAAAAATCCAGTCAAATCCTTGATGTTTGTTCTTCTTGCTCTGACAAGAAATACGACTTCTCTTGGAACATATTGAGGGCGTCAACCGCGCTTTCTTATGAGACTTTTGAAGCGTCGACGAATTAAGCCATGGAACAGTTAATGCTTCTTCGGCAGAAAAACGTTTCTCCGGTTCCTTTTGTAAAGCCATGTCGATGAAGTTCTTGGCTTCAACACTCACAGTGCTCCATATCTGAATTAAATTTACAATTTTAGAGTTTAAATAATCCTGTTAAAGCAGAGAGAGAGTGTTAACATTTTCAAAACTTGAAACAATAGTTTTAGCGAAGAAACTAGCTACGAGTTAATAGTCATTACACGGCATACTTTGCTCAGGAAAAAATGTCGGCGAATTGAATAAAGAGAAGAAGAAGAAAAAACGCAATTCTATATGGTTCATTATTGGTTAGAATTCCTAGATGTCAAAAACCACGATCTGAAGTCGAACTATGGGACACTCAAAACAAAACGAGTTGCATAATCATTGGAATAGTTCAACTTTTAACAAATGAATGCGAAATTTCTGAACCTATAAAACTGCAATCTGATATATATGCTTTGTTTGTCTTATGATAAACTTTTGTACAAATAAAGCTTTTGCTTTTCGCTAAGCTCTAAGTTTCTTCTCAGTTGAAATCTGATATATCAAGTTGAGAATGTTGTGAGTCATTTTATCTTTGTATAAAATGAATTGTCGAGAGACCACACAAAGAAAGGCTTCTACCGCCTCTTGTAGGTTTTAAGACAAGACATGCAAAAAATACACACGTAGTGAAATATATAAAAGTGTTTTAATTGAAATACGTTGTTCTTTTTTTTTTGGACTGTTTTTTTTAAGTCATTGATATTGGTTCTGTGGGTTGACTACCTTTAATCTATTGTTCGTCACCAATTTTTCATTTCCTTATTTTTCTATCCATTCAAACCAAAGCCTGACCTGACCTTTTGACAGCGCCCTTCGTAAAAAACAATTTTTGTCTCGCAACTTTTCTTTAAATCTACAAAGTTGAGTGCTGAGAGAATGCCAATGAATGGCTCTCAAATCTTGAAAGTTATTTGCGCTTCTTTATTTTCTTTAAAATATCTTATGAGTAAAAATTACAAAGACCTACTCCTCGTGGTTTATTAAACTCTCTAAATTTCAACATCTTCTTCTTTATTATCAAAAAAAATTTCGATTTCTCTGTAATTTGAAATTTTCTAATCATAGTTATTGCCGTCATTTCGAGTTTAAAAAAGGTTTGCCCGCTAGCTACTTGTCATAAGCATGTGCTATGCAAATTTTAACTGCGCGAAAATGAAAGTTAAAAGAGAATATTCCTTTGTGAAATCATCAAAGGTTCGGAGAAGTTCCGGAGATTAAAGATTGTTGTTTTAAGGCTAGCCGTGTCTGCACGATGGCTATTCTGTGCTGAAAATTGAATCAAAAAATTGCCCGCAATCCGCCCACGCCTTTCATTTATGATTTCGAAATATTATTATTATATTTATTGAAAAGTTATTTGAAATGGGTGCAACCACAGTTTTGTTAATAGCGGCACAAAATCTATTAACACCACACACGAGCTCCATTTTTAGGTTTGAAGTACAGTTGTGCAATATCCTGCAGTGGAATATTTTCTCAGACATGCGACCAAGAGGTCAAAATGTCAGCGGAAATCTAATTACTCGTTTTTAGATTTTTACGTGAACGTAGAGTATTGCGAACGGTCACATGAAGCCAGTCTTTTACTGTTAATTCCATTCAACAATTCATTTTTTAATTTTGAACATCCATTTTGGTACATTTGGCTCCTCTGCCAAACGCCTGTGAAAGTCAAATCGTTATGTAAAATAAACCAGGGCGAATGAGATTTCAGACTCGCCTCTCACGGAAATTTCCACGCCAATTGTTTTAATAGAGTAAGCACCCTTTAAAATAGCTATTTGCAAAAGTGATTGTCTTTCAAGGGGCTTATGTATTTTATTTCAAAGTTGGATCTGTGAACGTTTTCATTAAAGAAGACATATAACTCTAACTAAGGCATTTTTCGCTTTTAATTCACTAAATAGCCGTAAAAATGCGAGGCCTCAAACAGTAAACTTCACAAACCTTATTTTCGATATGTCAGGTCGCATATAGTTAGAGTTCAACCATTGATGTGTATAACATAAACCGTTGGTTTGAACGTGATGTTGTGTGGAACCGCTCATAAGATTTCAAAGAAAACCTTTTAAAAATTTCCCTTTTTTGAAAGGAACGTGAAAAATCGCTATATATAAAGAAATATATAATAACAAAGTTATATGTACAAATATAAAAATTCTTTACTGCACCATGTGATTTGTGTAATGAGTAAACAGAAAAAAACACGCATCAAAATAAAACACTGAATCCACATTATGTTTTCCTAATAAAATGTTTTTAGGGTAAAACCTAGACCACGGGATCACTTTAAAAGGCTTTAGCACAGAGTAAAATAAGGGGTAAATGACCAGTGGAGAGTAAAAATAATTGTTTTCTTCTTCAAAAACACTTTTAATGCTTTTTAAAAAACGTCATTCTTGCCGGAATGTTTTATCGATAAAATCACGGTTCCCAATAATCAATGACGTAATTGCCAACAATTTCTAAAGTTATTTGGAAGAAAGTTTGGTTTGAGATGATCCGGAACTGTTGTGGTTTGGTATTCCCATGAAAGTTTGGACTATTTAAAAGTAAAGTTGTTTAAGATTATCTCCCCTCACTGTGTGGCCGTAAACTTGATTTATTAAAGAGCCCTTGTAAGCAAAAAAACTCGCGATTAGTATTTTCAATGTGGCATAAAGAACAAACTTGCGGGGCTTGTGGCCAGAGAACAGTTTTCACTTTATCCAGTGATATAACACATTTTGAGAACGAAAAGCAAAGTTTAAATTGTATTACAAGAAAGCGAGGATAATTAGTAATGGCTGAAGCTCTCTATATAGAACAGGCTTTGTAGAAATCAACTCTCAAAAGGGTTTGATGTTACAAGGACGTCGGAAATAATTCCTCCTCTCATGTCTGTCAAATGCAATTTATTTTTAGTAGTTCAAAAAGCGTGTCAAAAGGTAATTTGTTAAACTAACAAAAACTTGGTTCAAAGTCCAATGTGTTTCCTTGTGGTCGGGTTACATAAATGTAATTTTACTTAAATACAGTAAAAGGTTTATTGTCTAAAACTAACAGTTTCACGACGGTTGTACGACCGTTTCACGACGGTTTTACGATCACCTCTTAATATGAAATAAAATATGCATAGAAAAATGTGTTGCGACATATTTATGATGTAGTTGCGCAACATGAGTTCGTAAAGGAATGAACTATTAAATTATATGGATCTGCTGACACTCTAATAGTTAATGCAGATTTTTAAAAATTTGAAAAAGCAGTTGAATAGTACCTCCTTTTTGTAGGCCTGTAACTCAGTTGTAATTTTCTTGTGCAGTAACATAACATTGTCTGAATTGAATGGCAAGTATCCACATAGCATAACATACACAATAACTCCCACTGACCAAATGTCTACTTTGTTCGTGTACGGTTTTTCTTTGATCAGCTCGGGGCTGAGATATTGCAACGTCCCACAATACGTTTGTAGGGGAGCGTTTGAACCTCTGAAAACGGCAAAACCAAAGTCCGTGATGATGATCTTAGAGCTTTCGCCTGGCGAATAGAAGAGTATGTTATCAGGTTTTAAGTCTCTGTGCGTGATTCCGTTTTTATGTAGATGCGAAACTGCCGAAAGAAGCATTTTGCTGATTCTTTTCGTTTCCACTTCGTCAATGTGTCCCTTACTT
The DNA here is from genome assembly GCA_963930725.1 of Candelabrum cocksii. Lineage (NCBI taxonomy): Eukaryota > Metazoa > Cnidaria > Hydrozoa > Anthoathecata > Candelabridae > Candelabrum > Candelabrum cocksii. The sequence continues at coordinate 4,584,050 of OZ005668.1, read as the reverse complement.
TGGATTTTCTCTAAGAGGTCACCCCCTGTGGCCAGCTCCATGACAATGTAGCCGTAATGTTTTGATGGAATCACATCAACGAAATTCACGATATTATCGTGTTTTTTATCCGCGATTCGCTTGAGAATGTTCACCTCACCTTCAAAAAGATTCCTGCCACGCAAGCTGCGTATTTCCATGGCTTTAATGGCGAATGGTAGGCTCGTCTTTTTATCTGACACGCGGAACACATCGCTGAATGTGCCGTCCCCTATATGACTTTCAATGCGATAGAACTCAGTAACTTTTGCGTCTGTGATTACTTTGCTCTGATGCTCAATTATACACGGTTTTTTCGTCACCTTTTTCCCATCATATGTTGGCTCTAGCTCTGCGACGGGAAACAGAGATGCTTTGCTTACGTAAGGCTTCGTAATAGGACATCCCATTCTATCCGTTCTATAACTCAGACGTTGTGATATCTCGTGTGCTAGAATCTTATGTTTGGTTTGACACTTGTAAATGGAGAACAAGTATGCACACATTGACTCAACAACCTCGACCCCAAACTCCACACTTCCAATACCAAAAACCGAGGAAAACGATAATTTTTTGCAATATACTCGAGTAAGTTTTGGTTATTATAGCATGTTTTTTTGTTTACGAGTTCACGCGTGTTTCGTGCGGTTTGAAAATAGCAAAACCTACGCCAAGTTCGTTGTTTTTGTTTGCTCAAGAAATTGTCTTTGGTACCTACACGAATTAAACAAACTCAGAGCGGGATTTATCACAACAAAATCTCGAGGTTGGACAAAATTTGGCATGCCGGCCAATTCATTACAAATCGCAAAATTCTTTCTTGTTTTGATACAAAATCACCGTTGTTGGTTGTTTACTAACTATGTTGTGTAAACAAGTCAAAATCGAGACGTAAACTAGCCGGTTATTTTTGGTGAATCTTTGTTTTCGCACTCAGGAATCAAAACCTCACTATGATGCAGCTTAAATCGCATCCCATTTTACCGTTTATATTGATTTGTAATATTGTTTTTATAAATTACAGAGTTAAACACAATCTACTTTCTTCTCAAACTACATTAGAAAACCATCCATTGGAGAACAAAAAGAAATTGTTGATTTCTAAACTAAAAATAGAATTTAAAAACATGTTGACTGAGAATTGAAAAAAATTGTGGCGCTGTAATTCATGGAACGTTTGAAGGGGTATGGGACTAGTGTTACCGATATTTACAGAAGCCGATAGGTTTATAATTAGACTGGAGAGGTTGAAAGTCAATTTGGAATTTAAAGTCTAGAAAGTTAAGAGCCAAATGACAATCAGTATGGAAATCCGGACCGCACGAGACGTTATAAAAACAAAGATTGTTTTTGAAGGAGATGGTCATACGAGTGAGGCAGATAGCTGAACATGGACATGCTGTTGTATCTTTGTTTTGACAAACAACAAAAACATTTCAACGAACGGTTGCTTGATCAAATCATTTTCATTGTGTCCTTCATTTAATAATTTAGTTAATTATGTTCATTTAATTATGGGATTTAATCAAAGTCATGTTTAAGTTTTTTGTCCTAAAAATTGAGCACTTTCTTCTTTAGTGGACATTTTTTATGCTAAACTAAACGGTAGCTAGAAACGACACGATTACATTTTTTTGGTTAATTTTGATTTTGTTAAAATTATTCAATTCGCTACATACGAAAAAAAGCGAGGAAAGAAAACGGCATCGTTAATGTCAATGCCGACGATTAGTTGTCAACATTTGCTTTATATGAATAAATATCCACGGATATGAAAATATGTATACATGCCGCTCTGTTGCTGTTTGTATCAGCAAGATTAACCAATTTAGAAACGTCACTGTCACGAGGCTATGACAGATATTTCAAGAGCCCATTAACGAATGTTTTCGCAATATTCTAGTATTTCTGTATTTCTGTATTGGCAGTATTTCTGTCCGTGCGCGTCATGAAACGTGACCTAATGCATACCTCATTTTCACAGAAGCAAAACTTCTTTCTATCTTGATCCTCGGAACTGCATTTCTCAGCTATGTTTGCGGAGAGAGAATGATGGTTATAAGTTGAGATAAATATGCAATTCATCGATCACAGCCTTTTAGCTGGTTAAAAACTGGAGCAAGAGAATAATTATTGACTTTTGAGTTTTTTAAATAATAAAAAGAATTAGAAGATAAGCAGACGGACAAGATGATACATGAACACAAACAATTTTTAACTTTAAATTCATTAGCGATCATTGACAACAAGATGAAAACACCAGCTAAGGGGGCATTTATAAAGTACGTACGCATTAAAATCGTCAATTTTGGACCCCCCCCTCCCCCCTACCTACGTACGTCCTTTATGGATGCCCCCTAACATTGTTTCCTTTTATCACATGGAGATGTTCGACTTTTCAGGCAGATTTCCTTTTACTATAATATTGTAAACATTCAGTTCAATTTTTTGGTGTACGGACGTTTTAAAACAATATTGTTTTACGTTTTTTAAACCAGGCGCGGATCTAGACGTGGTCCACATGGTCATTTGACCATGAAAAATTTTTTAAGCTAATTCTATAGCCATACTTTTTGTTACTAAATTCAAAACAACCTCTACTTTTTATTGCTTATCTCATGAAAGCTTTCGTACTTCCTTGCATATGTTCGTATATATTATCTCTACTATAATGTTAATTTCCGCCATATAAAATATTGAATAAACCTCGAAGAGCATGCAATTCGCATTAGAAGTTGTTGATGGTCACTAGACTGTATACCAGCCCAAATATCGCAAAACGTATAGAATTATTTTAAGGGAACAGAAAGTTCTACCAGTCTAGTGCATTGGTTAGATTTTGACCACCTAGACGCAATTTCTTTGAACTTTTTGATTGGATGATATATCAAATTCTTTTGTCTAAATTAGTCACATGATTTCCCGACCATGTTGGCTTAAATGATATTTAGTATGCACATTATGTATGGTTAGCAGCAGACGAAATCATCCACAAAGATGAGGGAATATGACGTTATAGCATTCTGAAATCGGTTCCGTGAAAATTAATCAATATATTTGAGTTGGTGATGCTATTTTTCTACCTATTTGGCCATCTCTACTCTACTCTTTTTTACTTTTCTTTCTTCCAGAGAGATGATTGAATGTGAAAGTTGCTTAAACTGGTTTCACAAGATGTGAACTTTTAGGTGGTAGCTGGATTAAACCCAACGCCCTAGTGAAATACCACCACTCCTGCTGCTATTGGTGGCTTATGTCATTGGCTTTCCCCACCAGGCAAGATGCTTCAGGTACCTTTCTTTCCTACCTAATGACAAAGAAGAGAAAGGTGAATCTTCCAATACACAGGACTCTGTTGAGTCATAGGCCCTGCCTTTCCTGTGTATTTCCTTCTAAAAGAAAAAAAAAAGATGTGTTCCAACAGAGGTTTTAAATGATGAAAACGAAAAATGGCAGTGTGATGATTGTTCCAAAAAAAATAAAGAATAAAAGCTTTATATCTATAGTTAAATGTATTAATATTAAATGTTGAATTTAATAACAGAGTAGATAATATAATAATCTTATTTGTTTTTACAGTAGTGACAGTAAATGTATATATATATATATATATGTTTTCGCCAACTCGCCATATTTGTTTATGTTTCGGTTTCGACTTAAAAAATCGCTCAGAAATACACTGTATACATTGTTTTGAATATTTATTTTTTAAACTATTTACCACCACTTGTATTAGTATTTGTAGTATATAATTTCCTAGTATTTGAAAAATATGTTTTCCTTTTTCAAGTAGGATAATATTATCTAAATTAAGAAGAATATAATTAAAATCAAACTAAATTAATTCTTACCAGAGAACAAATATAAACCTTCGATGTCTAAAGAATGCAATGCTATAAAGTAAACAAAGCTTAATTTAATAAAACACCCATAACTTCAGGAAAAATACCAGCAAAATCCAATATTCAACCTCCAACTGCACCAAAATTTCCGCCATTTTGTTTGTTATTGCAGGTTCACATGCCTGGACCCGAGTAAAACCACGAACAATAACATAGAACAATACATCTATTGTTCGCCTCCAGACTATTCTTTCTTTTGACTATGGAAATACACAGCACATAATGACGGCTTTTCGCATTTTGGTGGATGATTTCGTCTGCTAACCAATATGTATGTTGGGTGGTTGGTAACTATAAATAGACGCAAGAAATTATCTTAGAATTTTTAAAATTTGTGCGATGGAACCATGTGTTGGACTGTGTTTGTAAAAGCCTTCCTCCCTTAAAGGCTGTTTTACGACATTTCTAGTTGTAAACGCACTTCTCTCCTGAATGTTGCCCTGGAAATGCTTAAAATGAAACCACTACACATGGTGAGCTTCTGCCCGACCAGAATGTCATATAATACTTTCTGCAAGCAACCAAGTAGTAAATATATTGATTCATTGTGACATATTAGTGACAGCTAACATTAAGCCAGAAGAGTGTGGCCAATTTATGCCACCACAAGGGATGATTATACTTGGCATTTTGGTAGATTTGGAGTCTGTCTTCTTGAAGCTCTACTTGAGAGTCTTGGATAACGACGACAGCCTCATAATGACCGCTTTTCGGGTGGCACAAACCCTTGAGACTTATTTACATGTGGAATTAAAAGCTGAATTTGTTCCTTGAAAACATAGAAGATGAAAATGGCAACATCTTACTTGTCTTTGAACGACACAAAGCACACCATCCAACTCAACAGTACCCATCACCTATCAAGGACATTAAGAATAAGCAGAATCCTTGTAATCTTTAATCTTGTTGTTGGTACAGTAACGGAAATCATATACAATCAGTAACATAACAGCAAATAGTGCAGACAAAAGACAAAAACCAACAAGACACGTTGATGCTGGAATACGCATTTAGCTTTTGACATGACAAGCCTAGTCAGTCTGGAGGATCATTTGAGTTCGGTTGGCAACTTGCACACATTGTATGGCACTAATTATGCACATAAGGTTCCAGAGAAAAGTGATGATTGGGACAAATTCAGTATCACAATAACTTATAAGCAGAAATTAACTTGTTCAGAGGATGAGCTTATCCAAGAATATCGCAATATCTCGCTGTTATTTATTCGCTCTTAGCTTAAGTTTAAAGATGAGAAGTCCAAACACACTAAATTTTTTAGTCATATCTGTTCAAATCATAACCATCCGAATGTATGTGATTTAATACGAATTCTACTCAGATATTCGATCAGTTGCACCAGGAACTGGCCCATAGAAAGATTGTTCAGCAAGCTGCCCAAAATTTGCTTTATGGACAGAAATCAGTTTCTTCCTAGCAATCTAGAAGTTTTGTATTCGTTGAGTTTGTTACAAAACAAAAACATTGATTGCGAGAAAACAATGGAAATTCTCTAAAAATGAAGATTGAAAATTATTTAGTTATAGTACATTATTATTGTGATATTATAAGTAAAGTCTGTTCCTTTCCTACTATTTTGTTTATTATTAACTCGGTCTGTGCTCTAATAAACTAGTCTTGTGAAAAAAAGTCAATAAGATTTTATTTGTTTTTCTTTAAAATATTGTAGGTTTATTTAGCAGTTTTTGAGGAACTATCTTTAGTATATATATTTACAGTTCCTAATCTTTAGTTATATGTATAAATATACCAAACATATATAAAGTATATATGATCCACAAAGAAAATTCACATACAACCTGAAGGCTTCATTTCTCAATTTGTTTGGGGTTTTTGGTGTAGTCGATTTGTACCTTAATAATTGTGAAGGGGGAGAAAAAATTGGCTGAGAATGTGGATGGATGCTATATGGGGGGGGAGTCAAATCCTTTTCTGGGGGCACAAAAAATAATTTTGCTAGATATCTTTAATACACAGAAAGAATTCACAACTCACAATCTTCACTTTATAGCCTGTACCAGATCTGCGCAATAAACTTCCAAGCTCATTGTTCTAAAACAATTCTTTTCTCTTATTCCAATTATTTCGTATTTCCTCTTTTATACGCCGCCCTCCAATAAACGCCACCCCTTCGAAGTTAATGGAGCGAATGAGTCAGCGACGACATTGATTAGTCCTAATAGGATACCAGAGAAGGGAAATAAAAAGGGCTAATTAAATTTTTTGGTCCGTATTCCGGAGCGAAGTAACGTAAACAAGTCAGATTTAGCGAAAAAAAATTCTGATGCCCGCCACAAGCAATTTTTTTCGATTATGTATACCGAACCCTAAAAACTTCAATTTTTCTGACAAGTTTTCAGATCTTTGGAAAAGAATGACACTCGACAAACTGGTCCTAGAATGTGATTATGTACACATGTCATACGATTGGTATTGTCCAAGTGTGCAAAAGGATGATCTAGGCAAACTAATCTGCCACGTTTATTTTCCTAGTATGGCTGCTGTTACACGTCACGGTGGTCCTGCATAGGTGACGGATGCACTGGAAGTACACTGACAGGCGACAGTTTGGAAGAAGAAGAAGATAGCGCGAAACAAGCGGAAGAATCACTACCAGTCCTCAATATATATGAGATTCTGTCCAAGTCACCTTTTTTGGACGCGAGTGATGGCGAAGATGATTCTTTAATCTTATTTCTTCATAAAGGGCTACCCAAAAAGTACGTCCTTAGTTCGAAAAAGCGTAGAGTTTTGTACCGGGTGTTGTTTGGGACAGAGTGTACGTATCCAGTTTGTCTATCAATTAAGGTTTTTCCAAATCTTTCAGGTGTCCTTTTTACATGCAGCTCCAATCGTTTCAAGAATGGCTATAAAACTTGAAACACGGCAGTCTTAATCACTAAAATCTTGAAAACGTCAAATTTTTATAATTTAGATTTTATTATACATTTTCAAAGGTGATGGTGTGTTAAATATTTTGTTAAATGCGATTTGTAAAACATAATTATTAAGGTTTTGAAATATATTTTAATGCAGCTCTTTTAATGCTTGAGGAAGTTTGACCTTTATAACCCCAAATTGGGCTAAGTTAGTATATGCATAAAAATATTTGACCATGTTGAAAAAATCCTAGATCCGCGCCTGTAAACTTTTATTAATTTTCCAAATAATTTTGTTTGCAAAGTTGGTATATTGCGTGGGCAAACTCACCACTGTTCTTCTAAAATACGACGTCGCAAACAAAGAAATAAAATAAAAAAAACAATATTGCTCTACATCGTTAAGAAAATGCATATTCAGGGGTCCCAAGTTAAAAAAGTCAATTCGCAGGAGATTTTGTCGTGAACAAGGTTCTTTTTTATTCACGTTCCCGCATGAAACACGTGGCGCAGTGCTAACCATAAATAAACTAAAACATTCAGTAAATAGGTCTAAAAAGGTTTTAATTAATAATAACTGTCTGCACGATAATTTAAGACCTTTACTTGAAGTATCAAATTATCTATTTACAAGGGTGAACATATATACATTTAACCAATTACTGCTGTTCTGCCTTTTGCTAGTCTTATGTTGCATTCTTTGCAATCGAAAGTACGATGGAATTTGGATGAAATTTATGGTAGTCTAATTCTGTGAACATATTAATCTTGCATGACATTAGATTAACTAGTGACTGATGAACGAGACTAGCTCTAAAGGATGTACGGATATGTCCCATTAGACCAGAAATTTTAAACCAGAAAACATCTGGTGCCATAGAATTATAGGAAGAATGGAAAAATGCGAGGCATTCTTTGGGCCGGTATTGTTGCATGCTGTTCATCGATTATTTAAATAAACAAGTTCGTTTATCGCCTAATAATTGCAAATAATATAAACAGTAGGGAGTGGTACAAGCAACCTTGTTCTTGTCTTTATTATTGTCTCGTGTTTTGATTTTTAACCAAGGCGCCAAGCCTTTCTTATGTGTACTAGGTTAGGCCAACCTCATGAAAAGCTAAAGAAAAGGAGATTTTTGTTCTCGCAGTAGAAAACATAGTGATAGCGGTAGCGCGGTAGATGGGTACTAAAAACGGTAGACTACCGCGAGTAGCGGTAGACTTGGGAGATATTTTGTACTTTGGCCATTTATTTCATATTAAATTGATTTTTTTTTTTAGTAAGGAAATACACAGGAGAAGCAGGGCCTATGACTTAGGGCCTGTGTATTGGAAAGAAAGATCAGTAAAAGAGACATAGACTAAATGGAAGGTAGACAAAGGAGTAGATGAGAAATAAGTGCAGAGGGCTGAAATAAAGTTAAGAAATTTTGATAAGGTCTAAACAATTTATCCTTTGTTTGAAGCCTTGGAGGTGGTAAACATGGCTTTTGGGGAATACACTGCATGGGAGCTTGTTCCACCAATTGATTCCGAACAATTGGACCAATTCCACCGATTAAACTTATTGAGTTAACATTCACACCGTGCTGGAGGGAGTTTCGATGCTTACTGTTTTCATATTTTGTAGAAGTACTTCTTTTTGCACGCATTGATTTTGAAAAGTAAATGTGGAAAAAATGATCCATGTTTGTTGCGCAAATTGCATTATGATTTGTAAAAAATAAAATACTTTTTATCTAGTCCTAGGCACCATTAGAATCTCGTTGGTTTATATATATATACTTAAAATAAAAATCCTGCATGAGCAATTGAAATTACGAATGTAGGGAATGTGTGAAAGAGGTTGTGGAAAGAATGAGATTATACAGAAATAGGGGCGGAGGGGTACATATACGACATCCCTTTGGGGGAGGAGGGTCAATGATTTTAGATGGAATCAGACAGGGGGAGAGGGGGTAAAAAGATTTTATAAGGGACGTCTAAAATGTATGGCCCTTAATTGTTGTACAAAAATGGAAAAAGAGCTAAATATGTCCACTATACCAAGCCACCAGAAAATGATGCAAAATAAAAAAGAGTTCATGTCCTTGCTTTATCAAACTTTTATGTAAGGACAACTACTCTAGAAGAAAGTGTTCATGAGAATCATGATGATTATTATGTCTATAATTTCTAATTTTGCCACCGAGTATCAAAAAGTTGGTATCTTCCGTGGGTTAACTCACCACTGTTTTCCTCTTTATGGGGTTGGCGTTAGGAAGGGCATCTCGCCATAAAAACATCTGCACCAATAAACCATCAGATGATTAAACCTCCATACTTGGAGAAAATCATCTTTTGAAACCGTCCAACCCATGCAAGCATGGAAAAGCGATGTTAAAAGGATGATGATGACACTCGTAATAGATAAATACAACATATATCTTATCAATATATTGCATATCATATATATCATAAGATAAATAGATAAAAAATATATATATAGCAAACCATATTTATATATATATTATCTCTTTTAGTATGCTTATCTAATCCAGAAATCTTTCAGATGTTAATATGAAAATAATTACTAATCACAAAACTGTTCTTAGTGTGTTGGAATGATTATAACAGGGACATCAGCGTGATGCAGAACATAATCACTTGAACTCCCTAAAATTGTTCTGCGTATCATTCCCAAACCTCTTTGGCCCATGATAATAACATCTGCTTGGTTCTGCTTGGCTGTTTCACAAATTGTGTACCCAATCGATTGGTTTATGTTATTTAAAGCAGTTTTGTACTCAATTTTTTTTTCATCGCATAACGCTTTAAACTTTGCAATAATCTCCTGACTTCTTATAACACTGCTGTGGACAGTTTCATAATATTCCTCTGTGATCGTGACTGCACCTCCACCAAGAAACCCCATTGGAGGTAAAGCAGGCATTTGATGAACATGTATCAACACAACAATATCTTTTTCCCGATGATAATTTGTCAAATACCAGTGAAATACTTTGTCTGAAGCATCACTACCATCAAGTGTTAGACAATTTTTTCTTTGGGGCATGTTTATCTAACTGAAAGAAAATGAGTAGGATTATCTTAACGAATTGAAACAACAGGCAGTGTATAAAAAGATCATCCTATTGATTTTGAATCGTACTGAACATTTTTAAAAATTTCTTTTATATACATTTTATTTGTTTGCAAAACAAGAAGTCGGTTATGCTGCACTGTTTATCGAATAAATCCAAAGTATGACATGAGATGAGATAATTTTCGGGATGGAACTTAGAAATCAAAATCAAAAACAGTGTAGTTTTCTTTACTTTTGTTTCCGTGAATAACAAAATATAATAAATGAGTAAAACAAAAAATTGTAAAGAAAATGTTAATACGAATAAGTTAATTGATGAGGATAGTCTGAAATCTGTTCTATTTTTGACTGCATTCTTTCGTTGGGACAACAATTAAAGGAATGGAAGTGTGGTGAGCAATGTAGTCGCTCGTACTTCCCAACAGCGTTCGGCGAAATACACCTAACCCTCGTTTTCCGCTAAGGATGACGGACGCGTCATGTTTTTGAGCAATATCAACAATTGTATGACCAGGAGATTGGTTTTCGCTTTCTAAGATTGTTTTGCAAATCATGCCTTGCTCCTCGCACTTCGTCTTATACTTTTTCAATACAACATGACTTTCTTTGATGCTATCTTCAACTAATTTGTTATAATCGTTGGTAATTAAATAAGATTCTCCGCCCATGACTCCTAAGGCGTGAACAGGTGGCATTTGATAGACATGAGCTAGCAAAACTGTATCAGCTTTTTGGTGATAGTTCTCTGAGTACCAGGTAAACAGATCCTCACAACCACGGCTGTCATCTATCGCAAGACAGTTAATACGTTGGTTTGACGACATGTCTGACTCTGATTTGTTAGTAGGAAAAATTCTGAAAAGAAATAAACGTTAGAAAAAGAAAAACAAAGAAAATACCCTTAACTCAGAAATGATGTACAGAGACACATTCACTTTACCACAAAACTAAGTTTTGTTACAAGTCGTGATCTTTTCATCTTCTGGCATGGATATCGTAAATCATTTGGCGTATATTTTCTTTGCCACATTGAAATTCTGTTTACCTATACAATAAAACCTGTGGTGTACGCGTAATATTATTTGTTATAAATTATCCATTAACTAAAGAGCCTAACGCCATTTTATTTAGGATGTAAATCTTGGAGATTTTCATCTCCGTCATTTTTCGTTTTTTTGCCTCGTGACATAAAACACGTGTTTTAAGGTGGCCGCATGGTTGAGAATACAAAGAGGGTGCTCTCCTTCGTTATGGTTCTAATCTTCGTTTCCTGGCCTTCAAAATATTCATGTTAAGTGACCATTCATCCAGAAAAAAACATGCTCCTTTATCAAAATTGGTTGAACTTTTATCAGAGGGGCTCAACAGATGTTTTTACGGCTGGATGCCCTTCCTAACGCCAACCCCAGAGAGAGGAAAACAGTGAGTTTATATGAGTATATATAAAGTTGTCAAAATTAAATAATTTAGGATTTGAAGAATTCATAAAATGTTTTGATTTATTGGAGTTCATATTCATGTTTAAAGATAAGTGAGATAAAAATTGATCGTTATTCAAATTACAAAACGGAAGAGAATCACTTAAGCATGAAATACAGAACCAAGGTTCAGTTGATGTCTGCAATTTTTTATAATGAATGTCATTTAATTTGTTACATTTTTTTATGGGTCCATTTGTTGCAAATATCGCATTGCATTGCATGATGGCGCGAGCTTACCGTCTTAGAACATACATTACATAAATAAACGTTCATTGATTTATAATTATATACCCTTCTTGTGGTGCAGAACAAGAAAAAATTATATTCATATATCTTTTAAAAAAAAAGGTTCAAAATGGTGGTTTTAATTTAAACAATGTTCTTTAGAAAAGTCAAACTTCAAAATAGTTTCATAACTTAATAATTATTCATAAATAATAAATTCAAAACTTTGAATACCTCAGTTTAATTCGTCGTAAAACTCGTCGAGAAGTTCAGCAACGTAGCATACGATTACGTAGCGAGAATCTTCGGTCTTTCTATATCGTAAAGATCCATTCGACACCCAGAAAGCGAAAATTAATTTCTTTTTATGCAAGGTCTTTAATTTTCCATAAATCATTCTGTAATGAGGACATAAACTTTCGTTTATGTACATTCTATTACCAGCTCCGCCTACACTTTCCAGATTAACATCCTTTAAATTTCGTCGCGCTTTTATCAGTGAAAATGCATCCTTTCTGTTAACAAATTTCACGATTACTCTGGAGTTATTTCTTAACCGGTGACAAGCTTGAATATCTCTATTAGATGTGTTCACTCCAATTTTCGCCGCTATGTCACATACTGTTCCTTCCAGAGCATCGTTTGAGATTTTATCGGAAACACCGAAAATCTCGACACAGTCACGTCGCGTATATTGTTGAAGTTCAAAATGTTTCTTCTCGAGATCGATGAAAGTCTCTTCGATCACATTGGACAATTTTGGGTCAGAAGATTGAATTTTCTCAACTTTCAATTGCAAATTGTCAACTGAGATCACTAATGAGCTTATTTGCGATTGTAAGGCGTTAATCGTTTCTTTTAATAAAGAATTTTCATTTTTAATCGCGGAATTTTCGTTTTGTATTTGCACACATCGGGCAACCAATTCCGCTTTGCTGAATTTATTCAGTTGATCCGGGTTTAGCGACATAACAGCGATTTTATTTAGAAAATATGTATGAGAAAAATTACACCACAAGAAGAAAAAACGTTTAACAATCCAGGGTGTTAGTAATGGTTATGGCTATGTTTATAAATTATATTATATTATTATGAGTAGCTATTTAATTATGTAGGTTATAGTAATTATAGTAAGAGCGTAAACAACCCTCGACAAAGATATTTAAAGACCTTTCAATTCTTAAATTCAAAGACCTGATTAAACTCAACAATTGTTTATTAATTCACGACTTTGTAAATGATTGCTTACCAACAGCCATATCGCATCTTTTTATTAAAACTTCTAATACTCATTTTTATGCTACAAAAAGTACAGCAAATTCAAAACTAGCCATCGATTCGTTCAATACTGTAAGGTATGGAAAATCTTCGATCATTTACCAGTGTGTTAAAGACTGGAATGATATGATAAAAAACATTGACTCGATTTTCAAGAACACTGAAAATATTGAAATGGTAAAAATTAATGAAATTCCTCGACATAAACTTAAAAAGTGTCTTTTTCAAAATATAATATCATCGTACGAGTAATACCTTATCAATAATTATTGCCCTCTTCGAACATACATCTCAGTTTTAAATTATTATAATATGTTATATAGTTGTGGATATTTTTCTTATTAATACGCTATTTTATTTTTGCTAGTTTAAACAATTAATTAGACTATTTTTCTAATGGATTTTTTATTTGAATTGCTTTTGATAATATGCTTACTCACTTAATTCTTTATTTTAAAAAGGTGTCATTCCTTTGTCTAGTAAACCTATTGAATGACACCATCCAATTTGACAAAAATAGATATTTCCTTTCATTGAAAATCAATCTTTTGTGTTGAAAAACTTTATATTATATTTAAGAGAGAAAATGTGTATATTTGTTGTTTTTGGAAAATAAATTTTTGTTGTTGTTGTTGTTGTAATAAGTACGCAGCAATTAGCTTGAAAAATTTCTTTTCCTTTGAGATGCACCTCTCAGAGGCGTAGCCAGGGTACATCAGTTACTGCAAATGATGTACACATTTGATACGGCAAAAAAATAATTTTTTTATGTCATTAATTATCTACCCCTCTATACGACGGCACATAAATATACTGCTCTCTCTCTCTCTCGCAGTTTCAGATTTTTCCACTAATTTTTTACTTATTTTTTCTCATCCTTTTTTCCCCGGTTCAAATGGTTAGCAGACAAAATCATCCACCAAAAATGAGGCACCCGGAAATCGTAAAATATGACGTCATAGCATTCTGAAATCGGTTCCGTGAAAATTAATCAATATGTTTGAGTTGGTGATGCTAGATTTCTTTCCGAACATAGAATCAAATACCTATCTGGCAGACCATCTCTACTCTACTTTTTTTACTTTTCTTTCTTCCAGAGAGATGATTGAACGTAAAAGTTGCTTAAACTGGTTTCACAAGATGTGTTCCAACAGAGGTTTTAAATAAAATGATAAAAGCGAAAAATGGCAGTGTAATGATTGTTCCAAAAAATGAAGAATAAAAACTGTATACCTATAGTTGAGTGTAGAGGCTGTCGCCGTATTTTGCAGGCAGTTGATTTTGCAGTATCCTGCAAAAAAAATCGCCATTTAGAGGCATAGAAGTTCCAAATACGGTTAAAATAGTTACATAATCATGGTTTAGTATATGGGCATATACTGCAAAACAAACTTAGATCCCAAGCTCTCCAATCGATTTGATTACTTTCGTTTATGATTTCCCCTCATAATTTGATTGCATTTTGTGGTCTGGCGGAGTTAAGACGTACATATGTTATGGATCTTCTTCACATAAAAAATCTTTTGGTAGCTAAAAGAACTGTTGAAGCTTTGGAGATTGGCAATAAGTTGAGATCAGAATTTATGCAAGAAAAACCATCTGTCACTCCGAATTATGATGAACTGCTAGCATCTTATAATGTGACGAGAGCCAAGTGTTATGAAAAGTTTTTGCCATCTCATTAAAACACTAGCTTTAAAGATTATTTATTTGTTGCTTTGAGGTAAGAATTGATTACATTTTATTTTTATTATATAATTATTTTCCATTTATACTTTGTGTCAAATTACACTCCCCACATCACATACAGTTACATTTCATTGTGTCATTTATGAGCATTTCCTGATATGTTATTATTGAACACAATATTTTTAATTGTACTTATTTCCAGCTAGCGTGTTTTGTTAACATTATTAACGTCTCTGAGATGGGAATAGCCTAGGTAGAGTTGAAAGTAATTACAGCTTATGTTAGAAAAATAAATAAAGAATATTTACTATAAATAAATGTAGAGTAGAGATGGAGTACATTATTGTGTTTTTTGTGTGGATAAAAATATATATATAGAACTTAACACCTGTCCAGACAGTATAAAACCCATGTCTGAATTTTTTATTAAGAATCAGTTGACTCTTAATTTTGGCGAAGTTGTGAAGTTCTGTGAAAATGAATCTGCTAACTCTTTCTAATATTGTTCATGACAAAGCATTGGTTATTTTTTACATTTTTTGTTGACTTGGTTATGTTGATGTCAATTGTTTTGACATTCATTGTCTTGATAAAATTTAAAACATCTTATTTCTTCTTGTTGATATTCTCTTTCATTGTTTTTAATTGAGTTTAGTTTGATATTATAATAGAACTTTATACTATATATACTTTAACTAATAATACTACGTTAACTTTATTATATGTAAACATTAACTATGTATAATATATATAGTTATTAATCTGTTTGTTGTGGTTTATATTGTTTCATCATCATCATCCTTTTAACGTCACTTTTCCATGCTTGCATGAGTTGGACGGTTTCAAAAGATGATTTTCTCCAATTATGGAGGTTTAATCATCTGATGGTTTATTGGTGTAGATGTTTTTATGGCTGGATGCCCTTCCTAACGCTAACCCCAGGAAGAAAAAAAGTGGTGAGTTAACCCATGCAAGGTACCAACTGTGTATTTAAAACTCTGTGGCAGCTATGCATCAGGCGCATGGATACTTATGCCCACGAGGTCAAAGATGTCCTTCGACCCGTATTGAATAGATGAAATTGTGTATAGTGCAGTAAATCTTTTTTTCAAACGTTTTTAGTTTTTATTTTTGACAGACATTTACATTTATTACATCTTTTATTATATGTTCATACATAGTGTATATAGTTTTTGTCTGTTTATGTCTGGGTAACATTTTTGATACTTTGTATTAAGAAAAAAGCCCTAGTCATACTGATGAGCCCTGATATTGGGCGAAACAGACTGTAATATATAAGACCTCAATATTCGTTGAATATTAAATTGTAACTTTTAATTGTTGGAACAAACTTTTATTTGTGTAAACATTGTTTTTGAAGCGTCTTGACAAAAACCAGTTTCGTATCGCGAAAATTAATTCAATTCGAGGAATAGTTTGGCAAATCCTTCATTAATGATCTTATTTTAGTCTTTAAATGCATGTAGTACTTAGCGGTGAACATTGGAATACAAAGAACGTAATTTCTAACGGTTTGCGCGGGCGAAATTAAAAAATATAATTTTTGATGTACACTCTTAAAATGCTGGCTACGCCTCTGCCTCTAGCCAGATGCTTCCCAACTACCGTTCCAAAGTTCGTTAAAACATCGATGTCTCCACGTACTTTCAGGAACTAGGTTTCTCTAAAACCTCAGAAAGATCAAAGCCTTTGCCTTGATTAACTTAAAATTTATCTTCCTCTGTTCTTAGAAAGTCCGCCAGGATAACTTCGTTGGATATCTATGCTTGAGTTGCGGCAATATCATTGTCGAAAGATGCGACATAATCAACAGATAATTCTTTAAAGCTCTTGTCTAAGCGACCGAACTGCCTAATGGAATATAGGTGATACTTCGACAAACTATACCTGATTTACCGGTTTCAAGCAATCATATGATGCTTGGAAACCATAACATCCCAACTCTTTCGTAACAACTGAATATTAAGCTATGTTTCTATTTTCTACTGCTACAATGCAATTCTTTCTTCAAAGTTGGCGATTCTTAGAACTCTTTGTATTGCTATTTCGTAGGCTTCGTTTTCTTGAGAAAATTGATTCAAATTCCCACTTAAGCCAAATTTCCAGTTGACTGGGACCGGGGAAATCTGTCCCACTTAGCTAAAGTCAACGACATCGATGTTGCAGAAAAATACGCTGTTAATAAATCTCTGCTCTCAAAATGGAAAAGAATTTAAAAAGTATTGAAGATGCCGTGGCCCAAATCAAATGCATAAGAAACTTTTGAAAAAGATGAGACCGTCAACAAAGGATATAAGGACTTGTTTCAAAAATCTCTTCAACGATTTGCAACCGCCAGATCAAAAGACCGCAAAATTTCCCATGCAAGGTTTTACGCTACGGCAAACAAAATCAACAAGGAAATGCACGGAACCGACTGCGTTCGATTGCCTAAAAGCGTAGTTACTTGCTTTATAAAGAAGTACAACATCAAACTACATACACACATACATATATTTTAACTTAATGACATTACATAATGACATTACAAATTACGCCGAGTACAAAGAAAGAAAACGGTTAACAAGCAATCACACGTACCTAAAATGATTGGATGGCACGCCACTTTGCGGGAAGGCTTGATTAAATCAGGTATTCATTTACCATATTATGATACAAAATGTGGAAGGTTCACACCAGAAAGAAGGTTTAACGTAAGCCAATGCATTTTGCTATTGACAGAAAACAAATTATGAAGTCGATTCACAGAAAGGGAAAAAGCGTGATCACCGTGTTTGGGTCCTGGACAGGTTTGGAAAAGCGTCAATGCTCCCTGCAGGTTTGCATAACTCTAGAAAGTAAAGTCCGTATTGCAATCATTTTTCGCGGGTCTGGAAAGCACGTTTCATCAGATGAAACCAAAGCCTGGGCCGATACAAATTTTAGTGTCGAGGGAGCAAACATTAAAAGAAGGAACCAACCCGTTAGGTTGTATGTATATTTTGCAGATTCTATCTACAGAGCCATAGCTGAACCGTTACTCACAACAACTGAAAATGAAGTGCTGGTATCAACCAGTATGAATAAAAGGTACCAACAACTCCAAAATCGTGCTCATAAAGTGGTTCATGGAACAACATCCTCAATTGTAAATTGGCCAACAATTAAACAACTCTGCTCCAAGAAGGTGGTCAATAATGTCTATCGATCAGTAAATAACCAAGTTCCAGAGATATACACTGGTTACTTTACGGTTTTTGATCATTCAATACATACAAAAGAAAATCACATGAAACTGAAACTACCAAGAGTAAAAGCAAAAATGGAAGAAAATCGTTTCGATTTCACGGTTCATCTTTGTTCAACACTCTCCCCAATAGTATTATATCGTTAGAAAATCTTACTTTACTTTACTGCACATCCCAATTCAGAGAGTTTGCCCACGTGTTTACATTTCTTTTCCATTCTTCTCTATCTTCAGTCATTGTCTCAAGCACTTCACGTGTCAATCCAGTGTCTTTGATTATTTGGTCCGCCCAACGTTTTGGAGGTCGACCTCTTTTTCTTTTTTTGTTGAATTCACCTTTCATGACTTTTTTTACAAGATTGTTTTGTTCTATTCTCATAATGTGGCCATACCACTTGAGTCTTTGCTTTTTGACGAAGTTTATAATCTCTGGCTTTGTCCTCTGGCTTTGTAGAAAATCTTACTAATTTTAAAACAAAAGTCAAAGAATTTATAAGAAACTAAATGTTCTTATTGACTAACTTTGACATGGTTTCTATTTTCTGTGGAACACACTGTACTTTATACTTTCCTCCCCGTTTTTACCTCTTTTTTACAGTTTTTAACATTTGAAATATATAGATATATAAACACTTTTTAAGTTTTTCGTTTACTTTACTTTAACAGCTATTTCATTGATAACAGTATGTACTTTTTATGTATATAACTGAAGACAAATGCTGTATAAATATGGTTAATAATAATAATAAAGGTGGTAAAGAATTTGTTTTGTTCTGTAATAACCTAAGCGGCCAAGTTAGTGAAGCATTCCTTCAGACAGTAAGAGAGATCAACCGTTTGGTTTGGTGTAAGTGGAGCAACTGATATTTGGCAGCCAGTAGACTGTGGTATCGGACACATTTTGAAGCGAATTGTCGCAAGAATTCATATACTAATCTATACGTAAGGTTTTAAAAAAGACTATTATATTTTCAATCCCGCGTGATCCAATAAAACCTTTCTGGGCAAAAAATATTTTGGAGAGTTAAGTCACAATGCCAATAATAAATACATGTCAAAACAGGTTTTAGGTTATATTGTGCAATCTAAATTTAAGAAACCAAGTAAGAAACTTTCAGTACTAAAATTGCAAAAAAATTAAGAAACTTTCAGTACTAAGACCTCAATAGTTTCTTATAAAAAAACAACATGTATGGATTCATTTTGATTGCCTCTTTCAGAACTGTTACTTGTTACTACGCAACAACAAGCACACGAAGGTTCTGAGTGGCCCGCACGGTTTTTTCGAAATGACTTATATTATCAACTTAATCGCCTGCGTAATTTATGGCAAACTTACATTCCAAGAAATTGACATTTATTGTTTGCTTTCTTTGTCTATACTATAGTCTCTAGTGCAGGCGGTGCACAACTGTTCAAGTTAATTTTATTGCATCACAATGCACATTGTTACGCGTCACATTTTCCACATTGTTACGTCCACATCCTTTCCACACAATCGTACTCGTGCTTCAAGAGTTAGTCAGTCAGAAATATTTCTTGCTTCATTGAGGTACATCCGATATTAGAGACTTGCGCAAAACGCATTTAGCAGTGAAATATCTTCTGCACTCTCCAGTAATATAGAAGACATTATTAATGATATAGATGACATATTATAAGACAGCCATTTCTAAGATTACAAATTAGCAGAAAACACTCAAGTGGCCCGCGCAATCATTCGTAAGCCGCGTGCGGCCCTTTGGGCAATAAGGTTGGACATCCCTGGCCTAAAATCTTCGACCAATGACTAACATTTAACGCAACGCTTATAGTTACAACAAATCATAACTATAATTATTTAGTTTGTTAGCTCTTATTTAACAAGTTTGTTAGCTGTTAGTTAATTAGTACCCAGCAGTTTTAGAATGAACCGCAAAAGAACATACAGAAGTAAAATTAGATGTACTGCATGCAATACAGTTATATGTCTCTCTCTCTCTATACATTTAACGTTTATTTTCCATGCTGGTACAGGTTAGACGGGTTTACTGATGGCACGCCTCCATCTTACTCTATCCTGTGCCAATCCAGGCTGAATACGTTTCTCAACGAGATCTTTTTTCACAACCTGGCTCCATGTTGTCCGTGGTCTGCCTCTGCCACACTTACCAACAACTAAATCTCTACACTTCTTAACCCAGTTATTATCATTCATTTTCTCAACATGACCAAACCATCTAAGCCGGCGCCTTTGCAAAGATTTTCTTACACTTTCGAGTCCACAGCGTTCTCTTATCTCATTTGAAGGCTTCCTATCCTTCAATGTCACATTTGACATCCATCTCATCATTCTCATGTCATTACGCTCTAGTCTGTTTAGTTCGACAGTTCTATATTCTGATTATAAGCCAGAATATCTTAAGCAAAAGCACAAAAACAGTTTATCAGTTAAATTTGTTTCAATTGAGGAAGAAGATCCTCTTCAACAGAGGCTTACCAACTTCTAGAAGTAGAACTCCGTCTGCTGCAAATCTCCAGCCAACACCAGTTCTACAAGCTTGACTGTCGATTTGGCACCCAATGGTATTGTATTTGACACGGAGAATAAAAATGTAAATGAAGCACCGGTATATAGAAGCATGGAAGAAGATAAATCAGAAGCAGAGGCGGTATCAGGCCGTTGCCGACGCTGTCACATATACTTGATTTAACGATCCTACAACCGGCCAAAAAATTTTTCGGGCAGAGGTGGTTGTGCCCCCCCCCAACAATTTTTGGCTGCTACGCCCATGAATTACTCAATCCAAGGTGACAGAAAGACATACAGTAACAAAAAATGATAGAAGCATGTTACACGCTTTTTTTATTATAAGAAACTAAGCTTTTGGGTCTCTAGGCAGTTTCTTACAGATTTACCCTAAATTTACTAGAAGAGTTTCTTAAGAGTTTCTTATTATATCAGAATTTTTGCCTTATTGAGGAATGTCACAGAGAACAAACTTTTATGATTTTTGCTTATCCTTTAGTTTTATAGCGCTTTTTCTTTTCTTTTGCTTTAAAATGACAAATGTTTCACAATATTCTTAACAATGAGGGGAAAAAATTTAACTCACGAAATTTGTCAGTTTCTTAGAATAGAGTGAGCTTACTGTAGCAGTTTCTTAGGTTTGCGCGCTCAAGTGACTAGAGTTTCTTATAAACCGATTTCTTATTAAAAAAAACAACGTGTAGTTAATAAGCCAAGGCGAAAAATGATTTAACATTTGCTAGTTTTTTAAAATCTGTTTTGATAAGTAAGGAGAGAAAAGTCAAACTTAAAACATGGACATCACGAAATACTTCAGCAAACTAAATTGGATGGTCGCGCTTTTAACACTTTC
This sequence comes from Candelabrum cocksii, assembly GCA_963930725.1. Lineage (NCBI taxonomy): Eukaryota > Metazoa > Cnidaria > Hydrozoa > Anthoathecata > Candelabridae > Candelabrum > Candelabrum cocksii. The sequence continues at coordinate 4,562,866 of OZ005668.1, read as the reverse complement.
CATTCCTGGTTCATCCTATGGTTGGAACAGCAAGAACGGGAAAAGAAGAGACAGGTTTTGCTTGAAAACACCAACAAGGAAGTGACTTATCGTGCGTGGAAACATGGTAACCAGAAGTCAGAAAAGTGGGCATTGAAAAAGTACCCAAATTTTACTTTCAAAGGAAAAACTGTTAGAGACTAGAAAATAAAATACCAAAAGAACTTTGAAAGCAACGAAGGACGACAAGCAGAAGTTATTCTTCACAATCTTCGCTTGAGTGGTGGAGCAATCGCTCGACAAACTGTAATCGTAATTGGTAATGGGGTATGAAGTTTACGATCCCTAGAAATAATTGCAAAAATGGTGGAAATGTACAACTACGATAGATAAAGCGTTAAATGAAAATATTGCAGTCTACGTGGGACATCAACAATTTCCGAACAGTTGATCAAATGTTTTTGCATTCTTTTCACATAAACGCGCCTCTATTGGTGATTTGCCATCTAAATTTCAGCTGCGAAAGCTATGGCGAAGGGACCGCAGGCCAATTAATGATAAATTTTTCGTTTTGAAATCTGGATCCTTCCATTGCTACAAAATGTGAGCAGCTAATGTTAATAGTCACCATGTAGTAGTTGGATATGTTCATTGCTCACCGCGATAAGGTGCATCTCGACGTTTTTGAACATTCAATACTGATTGTTTTCAATGCTCCTAGTTCCTTACACAACACAATCCGGCCAATCAACCAGGCAGAAAGAGATCAAAGAATATTCTCGTCCTCCAAACGAAGGTGATAAAGATCATTCTTTATTATTACTAGATATTGTTTAATCTCGAGCAGATCTGTGACAATGTTACATCACATTTGTTTATTGCTATTATCTCTAATAGATTTTGGTTCTTTTAACTCGCTTTTGACTTTACTTTGTCAGTTTAAATTACATATCTATATATACATATATATATATATATATATATATATATATATATATATATATATATATATATATATATATATATATATATATATATATATATATATATATATATATACTCACACGTTTTTATCCGTATCTTTTTTAAATGTTTTTAATTACTATTTTATATTTAGCCGGTTTTAATCTAATATTATTTGCAACACAGGACATAATTGACAACAGTATGTATATTATGTATATATAACTGACGATACATCCTGTATTTAAATATTTGTTAATAATAATACATACATACATTTACGTTTAATTCTTAGAAGACCTCAATGCATCGCCTAATATCCTGCCAAGGATTTCATGAAGCAGGTCAGTGACCGTGGAGTTTTCAATTATTTCAACTGTCTGCTTCCCGCTTAAAGTGAGGGGATCGACTTTTTCAATGGCAGGTGGTTGTTCATCGTTGGCACGAGATTTTTCATCACACGTAACTTTTAGTTTGAGTCTAAATATAGTCTCAAAAGTCTCAATATGGTCGCAAATATATTATATATTAGTATACTTGATATCAATTGGTAAGGTGAAAATATTGTCGATGTCTGTTTGCTAACTCAATATGCAAATAAAGCCCCTTCCATTATGTAGAACCAATCACAGGGATTCCTTTCATGATGGCGAGCCAATCACAGGGATTCCTTCCATGATGTAGGACCAATCACAGGGATTCCTTCCATGATATAGAGCCAATCACAAGGATTCCTCCCATGATGTAGGGCCAATCACAGGGATTCCTTCCATGATGTAGGACCAATCACAGGGATTACCATCTAAAACCTTCGCATTGCTCAGTACCAGTTATGTTGTGAAAACCTTGCTAACATTCACATTTAATTTGAATTTTTATACATTCATGCCGGCATATAATCTCATAATCTCATATAGGAATTGAGCAATAGTAGAATCTTTAACAAGCTTCGCCTCCGACCATTTGCTAAAATTGTCAATACAGACAACTAAATGCTTGAAAGAAACAATCGATTTAAGGAAGGCTACCTATATCGATACCAATCTGCAATCTGTTGTATTACCTCATTTTAAAAAGGGATTCTATGAAGCTCACTTAATACTTTCTTCATTTTTCCCTGCTTCTGGCATTTGGTCACATTTCTTGATACATTTTTAATTCTTGATGTTGTGCCAGAAATATCTTTAGAAAATCATTTCTATCACCGCATCCCTCCCGCAGCGTGAAGCCAAATCTTTAGCCTTTGGATCGTCCCCTAATCCTACGTGAACATCGTTAATTATTGTTTTCCCTAACCCTAACCCTTTCGTTAGAAGAAATAACCAACCAGTCTTGTGTTATTGTAGAACAATTGTCCATGAAGCATAGAAAAAGGTTTACAACCCAGAAAGTCACTTTTTTACCTTTATTTCCAGTTATTACAGATTGGTAGGCTCTTTGATGCAAATAGCTTTCAATTATTATTTTTTTTTTTTATTAAACGAATATTTCCACAGGATATACATGTCAGTATAAGAAACTGTTATAAATATGTGTCCTGGTATAAAAATGTTAGTAACAATTTAAAATGTGTTATATCTAATAAAAATGAAATGTTATATAAACAATTTTGAATGCAATAAAACGTGTATGAAAGCAAATAGGATAAAGGTTAGAAGGAAAGAAAAATGTTGTGAATAGATAAAAAATAAAAACTGATATTCAACACAATAAATCCTATAAAATAATTATTATAAAACAAAACAGTTAAAATCCTTTTCCTCTCCTATATGAAATGCTAGCTCATTATAGAGTTTGCTCTCCATAAAATAAAATAATCTTTTTGCAAATTTTAATTTAACTTTTGGAATTTGCAATTGGATGTTGTTGTTACGAGTATAGATGCTGTGATTTCTCAATGTAAAATTACTGCATACATGATTATCGATACATTTGCGCACAAGTGAACAAGCATGGATGTTTATAAGGTTCGTTATTGATGGTATTTTTAAAGGTTCTTGCCTTTTATAATGTTGATCGCACGTGTATGGAGAGAAGTCAAGCGTTTTCGCTGAGTAAACGTAATTAGTAGGTTTGTAGTGATGTTGAAAGTTATCAACGGAATGATCATCTTTTCATCAACTTCTTTTGCTGCATGGGAGTTAAGATTACAACTTAGATTGTATAGTAAACGTATTCTCGAAGAAGCCATCTTGTATATGTCATTGAAATTATCATTTCATCATTATCATCATTGTTCGACCGCGGTTGAGATGACAGAATTCACAACCTTACGCCAGACTTCCCGGTCCATCATTGCATTGCTGGGGTTCTCTTTCCCAATTTCTGTATCCCTGCAGATGACATTAGGGTATGACAGCCTCCGACTCTTTTTCCTGCCATGTGCAGGATTCCAAAGAAGAAGGGAAGAGATAACTTCATTCTCGGCTCTGCAACAATGGCCGGCAAACTGAACTCTACGAGCCTGTACAATAGTGGATATTCGAGGGAGACTTCCATATATTTGTGGAATGGTGGGATGGCGTGTCCATGAGAGGTTTTGAGCTCTCATAAGAAGACGGATGTATGTTCCATCCAGTCTTCTCTCAAGGCGTTTAGACAGAGTCCAGGTTTTAGAACCGTAGAGCAAGATAGGCTCTAATATTGCCTTAAAGATCTTGAGTTTGAGCTTTTTACTGAGGTCAGATGACCAGATCTTATGCATGTCATTACAAGCAGACCAAGCCATACCTTTTCTCGTAAGGAAATCTTTCTGAGAGGATGTGATGTATGATCCTAAATACTTATAATCATCTACCTGTTTCAGAGTTATCATTTATCAGTTATCATTTAAAGAAAGAGTTGGATCAGCGGTTGTGCCAAGGTACTTGTATCGATTAGCTGGAAGAATCTTTTCGTGACGCAAATTTAAGTTCAGTTTTGTTGAATAGTTTTTGAGTCTTTTGGCTGTACCAATTATTATTGATACTGTTTTAGTTTTCTTCATGCTCGCAACTAATTCATTTTCTTCATGAAATTCTGAAATATTATCAATGTCATTATCCACTTTGATTTCTTTCAATCTTTTTTTCACTGATTCAGTCATATACGTCTGGAATGTGTCCAGCGCCAGAAGACGCTTGTCAAACGAAACTGCGCCACCAACTTTGTTGCACCAATCGAGTGTGAGATCCTCATTGATCCAACTAATTGGCGATGACCTGACAACACATTTAGATTTGAACTCGTCATCGAGGCTACGCGTTCGCGCTATGCTCCAACAAAGACAATGAAAGGCCTGAGCTTTGTGCTTCTGCTTTAGCCACTAAACAGGCAGTGACTCCAACTTTCTCATGATCAGTAGACTTCCGGGCGACATCTTTTCCACCTTTTCCATTCACTGTCCTGTTGTCAACCATATCACCTATATAGGAGTTTCATCCATAGTTATTATACTAGTGGTATATTGAGTTCTTTTGTTCGAGTTCATCTTACGTGCATTACATACGTAGCCAGTTTGTTAACTAATTGAGCGACGTCTTTTTGTGCTGTGGTTGTCTTCCTCCCAAGAATAAAAAAAAAGAAAGACAGTTACAAGCAATAAACAAAAGCTCGAAACTGAAGAAGATTACCTTGTAGTAATTAGTTAAGTTAACTAAATTTAGATTTTCCTATTTTTTTCATGAACTTTTGCAACCATTCTGCACTTGCTACAAAAGAATTTCTCAGAGTTGTGTTTTCCACGCATTAGGCCAATATCCGCGAAATCCGCGAAATTTAAGCCCCGCAAAAATTTATCACATTAAAGTAATCGGAATATTTCTGCCATTTTGATTTATGTTAATGTTTTTAAATATTTGCTAACTCCACATAAAAATTTCCCCGCCTACCGAGATCTCGCCTGTCAATAGGTGAGATCTGGGTAGGCGGGAAAATTTTTCTTCTCATATGAACGCAACAAAATTTTAACAGTGAATTCTTAAGAAGGCGAGATCTCGCCTTAAAGACACACCCGGTTACCGAAGAAATTTTTATTCACATGAACAGCCTCTAAGTACACCCACAAACCGTCCTTATCTGGGACTGTAAAGATATGGAATGCAAACAAGAATAAACAATTAAAAGAAAACAAAAACAAAAGCCGTGTGCGTGTGATTTCAATTCACGTGCCGAACTGTAAGGTAATAACGGTCGCCGTGCAATAACAGTCGCCGTGTTTGTTACATTTCTCATTTTTCCAGTTTATCTTATTCGAACAATTTAAACGAAGTGTCTGCTGTTCCGGTATCGGAACTTGAGTTGAGCAGCTAAAGTTCTGGAAATAGATATTTTTATCAGAATGGCGCCTCAATGTTAAAAACTGACATCTCCCATTCTCCATTTAAAGCATGCGTGACACCCCGTTGCACTTCATTCTCGATTTCGACAAGATTTTGGGAGCGTTGAAAGCATTTCCAGGAGCAGGAGCCAAAAAATCTTCTCCAGGAGCGCTTTAGGAAATAGAAAAATTAAGCTCAGGAGCACTAAATCACTTTGCAAAATATCGAGGAGCGCCAAAAGCCAGGGGCAATCCTGGTGACATAACTTTCCGTCATGTTTCGTTTCTCTTCTTGAATTAATTGCCGGTACCGATCTATGACGAAAATACTCTAGCCAAGACACTCAATGATGTGCTCTTTAACATCAAGAACTGCTGATGGCGTTGAGAATCCTCTTCAAAAGCCAGACTGGTGTGAGTGCAAGATATTATTATCAAGAAGGAATTCAATCATTTGTTCATAATAAACTAACGTTTCAAAATCTTTCATAGAGGTGGAAGCAACTGATAAGTCTAAAATTACTTACATCATTTTTGTTACCAGAGTTGAAAATTATTGGACCCTTTTTATTTTCTAAAGTTTTGGGACAGACCCAGTAGAAATGGAAAAATAGAAAATAAGCATAAGTTTGTCAGAAATTAAGCGCGCGCCGTCTACACCATTATTGATATAGTGAATGGGGTGCAATAACAAAAAAAACACGCGTTCAAGAAAGTCATTAAGCGGTGGAAAATCACAAAAGTTACAATACAATAGTCTAACAGATTATGTAGAAAAAACTTGAAAAATCGGAAGCAGGTACCTGAAGAATTCAGCAGTTTTGACAAAAGGGTTACTTACTCCATGAAGCAATCAAGTTTTGGCATGATGTCACAACTGTTTCATTTAGATGGCGACGTTTTTTGCCAAGATCTTTTGGCGTGGATTTGATGGTATCAATGTCGAGACTGTTTTTGAGGTCTGATGTTAATTTGAGTCAAATGACTTGTCATTATCCATCGTTGCCTTGTCCCTTCTGATCTACTGAACGCTATGATTCCTCCTGGTCCATTTTGTTCTTTTTTACGGTTTGCTCTATGACTTGGTCAGGGGGTAACATGTTAAAATTTCCTTCCACCCGCTTGCAACTGAAATTTCCATTTTGAAACTCTTCATAGATTCTTGGATGCTTCTCTACTAACTTCTGCTGACTCGACCAACAATAGCTGAAATGGCAAGCATAATTGACGTGGTCATATGCATGAAAACATTTAAGCATCTGTTCCATTGATTTGATGTAGGTTAGTAGCGTTTGAACCATTTCAATGAAACTTTGCCAACAAATTGCTAGTGGCCCAAGATTACTTTCTACGATCCAATTTTCTAACTCGTTATATAAGTTAAATATATCGTCACTCCTGTTCATTCTAGAAACTATTGTATTCGAATCAATATTCTCAAGAAGGTTTGAAAACTTACTTGATTCGAGGATGTTAGCTAGTATACTCCACTTGTTCTTGGTTTGTACCCAAGTTTCAAAAGTCTCAAATTTCAAACGTTGCAACGATTCATAGATAATTTTGATAGCTCTAATAGAACGGTTGTATTTTTCCCTCTCAGTACACCTTTGATGGATCCTGATCCAACAAGTTCAGCTTCCACCATGATGTCCCTCAAGTCTGCATCTGAAAACCGTTTACCAATGACGGCAATGAATGTAAGGCAAGCGTGAAATCCTCCCATGCGTAAGTTGATGAAATTTCTCATGGCTTTATTCTTCGGGTCAGTCTTGAATTCTAAAGCTTTCGCATATATTGCATGATCGAAAACTGTGTCTGCGCATTCCAAACCGATGGCTTCTGACCTGAACTTTATTTGCTTCAAGACCTCTTGAATGGTTCTCATCTGGGTTGGTGATTTATCGATCGCAGGTAAATAGAAGACAGTATGACTGGGCACTGAACACCATGCTGTGAAAACCAGTCCATCTTAGGAGAGGGCTCAATTGTAAATTATTTGCTTGCTGCCGTGCTGTTGTCCAAATGAAGTCAGCCTTTTTTGACAAAAGCCCATCATGCAGACTTTGGTCGTTCTCGATACCAGAAATTGTGGCAGGGTTACTTCTTTCAACGGTGTAGTATGGTTCAATCTCGTTACTGATAGGTACAAATGATCTTCTCTTGCCTTTCTTTTCTGGTTCCTTGATCAATTGATCGTTAGTTTCGTCGATAATGGGAGCCAGCCATTGAATTATGATGCCATTTGTACAATGCATCGATATTCCTAAAATGATTTCCGGATTGTGATCGCAATTATCATACACGAATGTGGCGAAAACAGAGGGTCTTACACCAGTAGGAAGATACGACGTGCAGGTCTTGTTTTGACTTTCTTTTCCAGCGAAAGAAGTTTCAAGACGGTTAGTCTCAGAATAAGAGATTTGCTCCAATTTGTTCAAGGTGTTGATCATTAATTTAGAACCTGTTTTCGGTTTTGTAAACAAGCCGATTTGTGCATGCTTTACAGTTTTGAATTTACCAGATATTGAATGTACATTAAATCTTGGCCAATGGATTTAACCAATCTCGATACGAGATTTGAAGATTTTTTGGTTGTAAATAAGGTTGTTAGGAAAATCTCGAGTAGATTTGGTATTACAACATTTTCTTGCTTCAATTGTTCTGCTGGTGGTGGCCATGTCGTAAAGAGAGAGTTTTGAGTTTTGATCTTTGATTAAGAGTGCAACTTCCTAGACTTTTTCACTGTTTGATACTGATTGATATTGCAGGGTGTTAGACGTTGCTGCCGAGTCACTGCCGAATACAAGTTCGCAGGATGTTTCTGTTTTGTTGAAGAAAAAAAGTTCGCTTCCAAACGTTTTCTGCAATCTTGATTTGACGACCAATCGATTGTTTGTTCCTTTGATCTCCAATTTCCGCTGTTTTTTTTGTTCCCTGTAATACTGAACTAGTTGACGAACTTTCATGATCTCTCCCCCATCGATAACATGTTCTTTGGTGAATTCTTTCAATGATTCAAAACTTTCCTCGCATACTTTTTTTCGTTTCTCTTCGCCACTGGCAGTTTTATCTTTCCGTGTGTTTCCTTGAAACATTACCGATGATAGTAAAATTCTGTTGCGAGTACATCAGAGGTGTTCAATCCCGCCAGTTCGACAAGAGAAACAGCTTTGGAAAACGTAAAAAGAGCTTCAGCACTAGCTTCAGTGACACATTTCACAAGATTTTCGTATCCACTTCCCTCTAGTGATGTTTTTTGCTGTTCACAGAAGATTCACTCCTTTTTCGCAAGTACTGTACCTGGTAATTAAAAAATCTAAATACATTTTGGTGTTGAAAAATAATGTTTAAATTTAATGAATCTTTATGAGAATAACCAGATTATCATAGAATTGAATAACTCGCGCTGTATTTATCCCGGTCACTCCTGCGAAGCGTATCTGTCTCGTTTTCTTTTCTGACTCTTGACAAACTTTGAGAGTTTGTGTACGTTTTATAGCATGATCTGTGATAGCCATATTTTGTGTTGTCTGGTAAATTACTATACGAGTCCAACAGCTGGTCGTTCCTCGTCTCTGAAGCATTAACTGCAGTCTATGATAAATAAGTATTGCAATATATTTAAATATATATATAAAAAGATAACACAATAAAATAAGGATTAAAATAGGATTATCTATGATAATCAATATTGCTCGAGCATTTTCAATCATACGGTACGCAGATATTCAGAATCTCAAATTAATATGTCCAAACCAACCTGCCAAGACTTCTCTAAAAACGCAGTAACTGGTCGATCTTGAATTTTTGTTTTGACATGGATTATACATTGTCTGTTTGCTTGGTTTGCACCATTCGAGTTTTTTCTTCTCTTCATTTTTACTGGGCTATCCATAAGGTGCCATGAGAGAAAATGTGTTTAGTTCTTATATATATCTTTCGGAAAAAAATTACAAAATAAAGATCGTACGAACTCGAGGTGGTTTGAGACTTAATGTTATAAATCCCTCATTAAGATAAATCAGTCCACAAATATTTACAAGTTGTCTGTTCTAGTCATTTTTATATTCGAAAGAAATTTAACAAGCTCAATTTCATTGGAACAGTTATATTGACTTTGAGCTAAAAATCTAAAAATAACACTTTACACGCCTTTTCAGCAAAAAGTCGATCCTGATAGAATTACCGTTAAATCCTGAAACATGAAGAGATAGAACTTCAAACCTACCAGGGGTGTCCATAATACTATCCTCTTTATGTTCACATCAAAAAATTATTTATAAAGCGCTTTTACGTTTTTTTTATAAGAAACAAAACACAAGAAAAATGCCAAAATACTGCTAATTTCGGTAAATCTTTGCTTACGTCAGCTACTTACTTTCGATTTTTTAGGTTTTTTCTACATAATCCGTTAGAGTATTGTATTAGAGACAGTCCTGTCAAGTTTGAACAAAATCAAACTGGCAGGTGTGATTTTATAAGCACTGTTAGGAGGAACGGTTTCATTAGCAAAATTTCCACTTTTTGATATTCTGGTTTGCAAAATACACACCAGCAAAAAAATTTCGGACACTAAAGTAATTTCTAAAACTTTAGACCATACCCAATAACATCATATATGTTTAAACTTGTCCGCTTGACTGACATAGTTGACCACCCCTGGCACCCGGACTTTAGTGCGATTTTTAAATTATCATGAAATTTGCGTATTTAATTTATGCGATTCCGTACGTTTTTCACTTCGCAAGCAAGGTCCCCAAACGGCCCTATTTTCTAAGACAAGAATGAAATAGTGCGAAATACACCCTAATTCGCACTATATTATTCCGCAATATTTTATCCTCACCTTATTTTTTGTCCTTACGGTATTAACGTCAAACTGGTGAGCTATCTTCTTCCTCCCTATGTCAACTATTGCTGAAATTATATTTTTCCGCCTTTAAAGAGGAATAAACGTGAGGTCTCACAGATTAAAAAGACTAGTTGCAAGAAAGCAGATTGACAGCGTATCGATCGGTTGCCGCTTAAAGCTTTCGACTGCAGGCCCAGTAACAAATCGCATTGAGAAATCGTCACTTAAATTTTCTTCGTCAATAGACTGGGCATTGAAACTGGAATTGTTATGTCAAATTTCAAATTAGTTAAGTTGTCTGTGAGGCCGTTTTTCGGTACAAATTTTGGCGTGGAGAAAATTTGGCGAAATTGGCGATTTTGCTCTGAAATCGCCAAATTAAGTCCACGCCAAATTTAATTTTTTTCTTCCATCGCCAAATTTAAAATATTTCTGCTATCGCCAAATTAAAACCATGAGAAATTCAACTTTTTGTTTACGTACACTTTTCTAGACAATCTTACAAAAAAAATATGCAAAATAATGTAAATAATGATTATAAAATTAAACTTTCGATTTCGGAATACAATGAGTATTTCTCATAACGTCAATAATTAAGTCAAATTTAAATACAATAATTTTCAAATGTGCATATTAAATACTAAAATGTATGTAAACGATCAAATTGTAGAGGACATAATTAAAAATTATCATCCTCACATTTCCAATTTCAATAAATCAAAATTACAATATATTAATTATATACAGTATTTACATGGAGAAAAAGGAGATTTTAAACTACCCCTACGAAGACTCTTATGCAGAGCTTCCCCGCATTGTTTTCTTCGTTTGTTGCGACATGTAAATCTTCACCGTTCCAAAAGCGAAACTCGCTGCCTTTTTTCACCGCCAAAATCTTTCGGTCAGAATTGTCAAATTGTAGGGTATCCGTTACAGAAGGATCGATAACTTAAAAATATCCTTTTTCGTCGAACTTGTCAGGATAAAGGATGTGGTTTGTGGAATCTGTGACAACTACGTTGGCAAGAGTTTCATTGATATTACAACGCCAAAGTAATCTCTGAGTGTCTACGCCACTTTGGTAAACACAATAAATATACCCTGAAATGTGGACCAGCTTCACACCGCAAATGTTAAGATCTTGCTGAAATTTTAAAATTCCATAGCCATTGTTCATTTCAGTAAAACATATGTTTTCTCCAACAAGTTGCCATTTGATTTCTAAGACAAATTACATAATGTTGATAAGATATTATTATGCTATATTTACATTAAACAGGGCCGTGCTGAAGCACCCCCCCCCCCCCCCCCCACACACACACACACACACAATAATTCACAAATCTACAACTACAGATCAACTTGTATTTTGTGCGCGAATCCCTTTAAGAAATTTCAGAATTTGAGTAGCTTTTTAGTCAATCTTAAATTTTCAAAACCTAACCATGGCCTCCTTAGTCACTATTTACCCTAGCCATTCCTATTTATAAGCCCCCCTAATAATTTTGTCCTGTTACGGCCCTGTTAAATACAATGATGATAATAATTAGAGCAACAATTCTATAAAGAATCAATTTACCGTATATGTCGCAGATTAACTCAGGGTACAATTTAAAGACGGTTGCTTTGCTGAGTGTTGTGCGATCGTGGTCATCTTTTACGTGCATGTTCCAATCCACCATCCTTTGCAATTCACTTTGCTCTTTGCATAAACAGCAGAACTGATCCGTTGTATGGTAATTAAAAAGCGCACACGTGGGTTTGGCCAGACATCGTTGCGAACAAGATAATACAAAGGTTTTCTTGTATGTAGCAAAGCAGGTACACTCGTTCATAACATCTTTGTGTTTCTTAAATGTAGCGCTGGATGCGGAACAGTATTCGCGCCTGGTAAAAATGAGCAATAAACATGTTTGTATTTTTCTCCATTCCATGGCCGATCTAGAAATACCGTGATAACTTGTTGCATCAGAATCTATAAATAGGTCATTCTGAATAAATTATGAAAAGTAGGGTCTGTCACGGGCAAAAGATTGGATACAATTTTTTTTACCGCTTCAACATGTGTTTGTTATTTAGCGTCCAGTCCACGCGGCCCGCAAAGCGGTTTTTGACGTCATTATGGAGTATGATTTTGAGAAAAACATTTTAGCGAATAACTAAGCATTTGAATAATTATCCTTGAAATTTTTGTACAGAACTGCAAAAAACAAACTTTTGACAACGATCAAAGAAGTAAAAGCATGTAACTTTGCAAGTTTGTGTTTTCGTTTAAAATGCCTCTTGCTGTGTTTTTGCGGGTTTTATTTTTAAAATCGCAAAAATTAATCCAGCACAATTTAATCCAGCATTAATTAATATGCTTAAGGTAAGGCAAAGTTAGCTAAAGTAATGATAGATTAAGGTCGATAATAATTTTAAAATTACAATAAAACTGTCGATAAATTTTAGCTGATTCAAGATGCACTGAAAAACAATCCCACTGTTTTTCATTCATTCATATAATATTATAAATGATCAAAGAAAAAGTGTAAACTCGTAGAAAGTAAAATTTGACTTTATCATTGAGAACCAATTAGACAAAAATCGTTAATTTATCTATGCATAAAAGAAATATATGATATACAAATAAAAATTCTTTAAACAAACAGAACAAAAAAATAACAAAAGATAATAAAGCTTTTAAAACTGAAAATGAAATATTTCTTTTGATTAGATTTGAAACAATAAATTATCCCAAAGATTTGCAATTTCCAATTCAGATTTACAAACCGATGAGTTATTTGTTGATATTGTCATTGAAACTGTTGATGTAAAATTTGAACAAGCAACTCAAACCGAAGTCCAACCCAGATTGTTACGCTGCCACATCCACAAAAACATTGGTGAACTCCACAACTAACTGTATTTCGTGTCAGCAGTTTCTTTCACATAAAAAGAAACTGAGTCTATATAAATGTAAACTTGAAAGTTTGACCAACCATCTCTTCCTCGCATTCGCCTTGCATGCTCACTATTTTCAAAACTTTTTAGCTCTTCCTCGGAGAATTTTTTTTTCGGTTCAAACAAGTATGGTTTACAAGAGATCTTTCCTGTGAAACGTCTTCAAAAAGAGTTATTTCGCGATGTAAACCAGGATTTTGTAAAAGATTTTATTACAATAAATTTGTTGTTACTCCATAACTACGTCACAGTTTAAAAAGGTCTGAACACTAATTTGAAAATCAACGACATTTTAGAACAGTTAGAAAAATATCGAAAATTTGTTTTTATAAAGCAGTTTGCCAACGAATGGTTTGGCATTGCAAAAAAATGAAAAAGCAATTAGTTTTCATTTTTTGTGTTTAACAAAATAAGTTCGCATGTTTTTAGACCTCGGAATCACTTTAATGACATGCTAACTAATGTCAACAGAGAATCAAAAGAATTGATAATAACAGGCGATGTCAATGTTAATTACCTTGAAAAAAACAGTAACATTGATTTTAAAAACATTTTAATCATGAATGGTTATAAACAAATAATAAATAAACTTACTCGAATTACGCGTGACACTAAAACATTAATTTGGAATTACCTGAAATCTGCTCTAATAACAACATTTAACCTGAAAGTTTATTTCTCGTTCTCTTTCAGTCAGTTGATAAGTATAGCGACTAGTGCACCAAATTACAGTTACCGAGTAATTTTTATGAGATATATTATACTGTATATATATACAGGTTCGCTCTGAAGACTTCTTAAAGTTGAGTTAATTTTAATTCAAAAATCGAACACTACAAAATTCGAAAGTATATAACGTGGTTTTGAGTTTTTTTAGATCAACCCACAAATAGGTATATGTGTACATACTCAATAAAATTATCAAAAAATATAACGACATTTGAACTCCGCCCAATACTCTTTTTACATAAAATTATTATTATTGTTATTAATTATTATGCAAGTTATAGCTGCATGCTGATATGTAGGTAAAGGTCTTTATGTTATATCTATCTAACTATCTCTGTGACTATCAATTTGATGGTAAATTTCGGAAGGTCTAGTTTCGAATGGGCAGTTTCGGAAGAGCTAGTTTTGAATGGGCAGTTTCGGAAGGGTTAGTTTCGAATCGACAGTTTCGGTAGGGTTAGTTTCGAATGGGCAGTTTCGAAACGTAGAGGAATTGACTGAGACAGTCCAAAAGAGAATGAAAATTCTTAGAATAATCCTAAAAAATCAAAAAGGGATTTTCTGAGAAAGAGGTTAAAAACTCTCATGTGTCCCAGGTGGTTTTTAGGGTGTTATATGTAATATATTATAGTATTTTTTTTATTTTCATTTGATTTCTTCACTCAAGTATATAATAAATAGCCCTCTTTTGTTTATATTGTTATAAAGTGATTATTCAAATTTTAGCTTATTTTAGATATGAATATAGAGTGGTCAGTCACGTGACATATTCTCGTATTCAAATGGAATTCCTTAAAGCGCAAGGCCTTGATATAACAGATTTGTCGCGTCCAAAGTTACAACATCGCGTCTTCAATAATAAAGTAATTTGTGTGTTTGAACACAACGCTTTGCTTACACTGTCTCTGCTCATTTCAAGTTCTTTATCAATTTGTTATAATTAGTTGTTTGCTTGGAACATTCGAATGAATTACCTCTTTTGTGGTGAGAAATGAACTTGCAAGGATCCTTTCGGACACCGGCCGCCACTTAAACTACGAAACAGAGGGTTAGTTAAGAGGCTGAGACTCATAACTGTAGGGACAAACAAGATTAAAGTCTTCACTTTTGGATAAAGCAAACCAAAAGATATTACATCCTAAGTCCTGACTTTGTTGCTGAAATCAAAGGAAGGGAATACGCTCACCAGCAAAGCAAACGTCACACAGAAGATCAGTGGAAACATCCAAAGAACACCCATGCAAGTGAAGAATCAATTCGAGTTACAAAAGAAATGTGGATTCGCTGATACACTCAAGTCGAATCATCCACGATTGGATTACAGACTGGAAACGACTGTCACCATGACATATTGTCAATAGTATCAGTAGAGTTTCAAGAAGGACTGTATGTTGTAAAATCGAAATTTGGTTGGATTGTTTGCGAAAGATGAAATGAACGTATGAAGAATTCAACGTCCATAATGACATATTCGCAGAGTAACATTCTTTGAATGACTCTTGAAACGTTGAAACTTCTTTACAATTACAGCAAGACATCTCGGATCTTTGGTAGCTTGAAACTGCTGTTTGTCGAATTTTTTGGGGGACCTCCAAATCCTGGTGACTTCATCTGCACCCTAAGTGCTGGAAATTAAGGGAATTAAAGTTCATTGGAAATTATCTGGAGGAGGTGGTGCAGGGCTTAATGTACTCTTTGAATGTGAAAGCGAAGAGAAACAAAAAACGTAAAGAACAGAAAAAACGGAACGAACGAAGAAAACTGCACCACGAGACGAAAACCAGCAATGCATGCTAGAGATATGTAAGTTTGGAATGCCGTGTTCGAGTTGACAAATTAACCAAGAATTTTTTTAACTGAACTGAACTGAACTGAAATGTTTCTCGAACATTTGAACTTACGTTTTTTCTTATTTGATTGAGTTAATTAAGATTGGAGAGAGATTTTTGACACTTTTTTATGACAAACGAAATGACAGAGTTTCTTTAGATAGTTCACGTACCACAAAAAGTGTTTATCTGACGGTAAAGATATCGATTTTGTTATTCTAACATTTTCTAATTTTCCTGAAATTTTTAAAAACACCAGCGAAAATTGCGTTTCTCGATTTTTGAATCAAATAAAAGAAAGAATGGGAATTGAAATTTTTGTTTTCGGTCTTACAGTCTCTCAACTTGTGCAATTTCCACTGGAAAAGGCTGCCTTCGGTTTATTGGTACGCGAAAGATTTTCATTTGAACAATGCACGTCAATCTGAATCGAAAAGAACCTAATCATTTGCAAACATAACTGTGATTTACCTCTCCGAAGCATTTGATAGGTCATTTACGTAGATGAGAAATAAACGTGATTTATGATTGGATCCTTGTGGCACTCTACATGTCACCGGAAATGATCTATTATCTGGACTAACATGATAACATCTCATTATTTTTATTCCGTAGTGTTGAGTTTCTATAAAAAAATGCTGTGGTTTTCCGTATAAAATAGTATGGAATCGTTTTTAGTCTGAAAAGCAAGGAAATATTTGTAATCTACATTCCCACTATAGAGATCACCCGAAGTTGGAGATAATTTACATAATTGTTATCTTTTTATCGATGGGCGGACCATTTTCTAGAGGCAAACAGACACGCCAAACCACGTGGTTAATGAGTCACTTTATTTCGAATAAAGAACACTTAAAAGAGCGCGTTTAATGTAATATGATTGAAAGCACGACGATGGAAACTGTGGAAGACCCGAACGTGCACAAACTTAACCTGCTAGAGTCTTTACCACTTGAAAATAAACTGGAAGATTGGAGAGATAGTTTACGAGTTGAAGATCACGCGTTCCCCATCGCCAGATGCGCGCGTGCAATCAAGCAGCAAAAAACGTCGCTGCAAACAGAACGAAGGGAATTTGTGAAGACACACAAATCTGTTGTTTTGCGGTTCTTTTTGCCGAGGTGCTCTTATTGCGTTACCAAACGACCGTCTCGTCTGCCGGTAAAACGGAAAAAAACCATCTACGAGGAAATTTGGTTGTGATAGCAGCAAGAATAGGAAATGCGGCGCTTCCAACTTATCAAAGTAAATCTTTCTATCAAAGATAATAGACGCGGTATTTCCCATTGTACAAATGTGTTTTCAAATAACAATCAACGTAAATACAATCAAATAAAATTAAATGGGCCTCTTAATAACGAAAACAATGTTACCATGGTACAAATACTTTTCTTTCCAAGATTATTGCTTTGCCGATCGACCATCAATATCAAATGAAAGAATAAAATTCTCTTGAATAGTTGAAATTCTCAAATCTAATTTATACTGTTTTTCTTAGCCACGCATTCACCATACAGTTAAGCAGTTATTTTGAAAACACCATATACGGATCGGCCACCTGACATATTTACAGTTATCTTTTTGATACTGTAACCCACCGTAAGCCCCACCCCCCCCCCCCTAGATTAGATCCGTCCCTGAGTTTGTTTCCAGGAAATCCAGGAAAGAAATCGTTTGCCAGTAGTGCAATGGTGCTAAAATATGATGCATAGAAGGTTTCTTTGTCAGAAGTTAGTTGAGAGTATAAAAAAGTCGGGATAGCTCAGTTGGTATAGCGCTTGCAATTCCGGATCTCTGAGGTTGCGAGTTCAAATCCTCCCGGCCTCGCCGACTCTGCGAATGAGTAGCATTTCGATGCGGTAAAGTACGGGTGTTGATGATGGGAGTGGTGCCCGCCTCAACAGTTACACCCAACGTCTTGCGCTAAGGAAAAGGGGATAGACGCTCTTGTTTACGCCCGATACCAACATTAGGGTTAATTCGTCCACGACCCGCCTCAACATAATTACATAATTAGTTACATAATTATTATTGAATCAGTGACTAGAAAACAAAATAAATCCAGTAATGTAACAATTTAAATATCATTAATAATTGTTTTATTCACCTCAGGGATTTCAATATTATTAATATTAATAAAGCTTTAGAATGTCTCTTCGTCAAATAAATCCATAACAAACTCGAACGATTCTCCCCTAAAATACCAGCTTGCTCCGTCATTTTTAATTCGCGTTCACTCGATTTGATCACGTGATTAACTACGTTGCCACTGCTTAACTCGAATACGGGATAACTCAAACTTTTCTCTACTCCAACCTTTTCGAATTCCCCTAGGGTTTTGCTTATCAAACCCCTCATAAATTACACCGGATAACTCGAATACCGTTTAACTCGAACCATATGTCGCGTCCCTTGAGCGTTTTTACACCGGTGTAACGGGGAATTAGGACTCCGCTGCAGTCATAAATTACTAGGGATTTTTGACTTGGGGATTCTTAATACACTAGTGAATTAGGAATGCGTTAGTGAAATAGGACTCCACTAAAAAATTCATATTGAAGTCTCTGCCTCTGGTGAATTATGACTTTTGTTGTAAATATATTGGAATATTGGAATATCAAACACCAGTGTTTGAAAAGTTTTAAATTTACAATACCACGCAGTCAATATGGAAAGTAACAAACAAAGAAAACATTATGATTGTGAATTTATTGATAACTATATCAGACTTCAAACATATCCTGAACGTATCAGCGAGAGAGGGGAAAAGTGTAACTTCAGGAGCGTTTGACAATAGATTGCTATCAGTTCTCAACTCAAAGAAAGCAAATCGCCCATTCAGAGCAGTTCACACTGAACATATACATTTGTTGCATGACAGTAACAACCATTGGCTGCTTTCATTTTGTTCTAGTGGCCGAGTTCAGATTTGTGACAGTTTGAGAAGCCACGTCGGGCGAATTACAATGAAATGTTTAAATGCACTCTATAAAAACTTGAAAGATAGAAAAAGTGGAAAACTAACATTTACATTTTTACCTGTTCAAAAACAAGCTGCTTTAACTGTGGTCCATTCGCCGTTGCGTATGCCGCCGAGATATTGGATGGAAAATCTCCTATGGATGCACGATTTGACGTGTCAGAAATGAGAAAACATCTCGTTTCATGTTTAAAGGAAGGTAATCTGCGGCCTTCCCAAAAGTAAAAACATAAAACATGAACATTTTGACTTTTCATTTTGTGCCATTATTGTCTATTTAAACACGGCCGACCTTAATCGTATTTTCTGGTTTCATAGTGAATAATGAAGAAATTGATAATTGTCATATTTTTGACAAACATTAAAAACTGAAAAATATTGGCCATATTTTTCACGTACATGTACGATAACTATAACAGAAAAAATATGTTCAGAACAACCTTTATTTGTACTTTTTTGCAACTTTATTTTTTTTGTAAAAATATGTCTAAAATACATGTTTGATATTTTTTTCCATTTTTAACTTTGAAGTCCTAATTCACGAAGGTGATTCTTAATACACTAGGGAAATAGAACTGCGCAAGTTTTAATACACTAGTGAAAAATGACTGCAATTCATAAATCACTAGTGAATTAGGACTCCGCAGTCCTAATTCACTGCTTCCTAATTCCCCATGACACCGGATAACTCGCCATGACACCGGATAACTCGCCATGACACCGGATAACTCGAACACTACAAAAAATAAAGCAAAAGAAATGGAACAAAATAGTACAATTTATTGCTTTTAAAACAGCTAAAAAGTACATTAATCTTTTAGATTATTCTTTAAAATGTCAATATATTGTCTCTGCTCACAGAATAATAACATGCACTCTATCTCCATGCCATCTCCACGGTTATTTGCTTTGGTTTTCGTGCACTCTATCTCCATGCCATCTCCACGGTTATTTGCTTTGGTTTTCGTGCACTCTATCTCCATGCCATCTCCACGGTTATTTGCTTTGGTTTTCGTGCACTCTATCTCCATGCCATCTCCACGGTTATTTGCTTTGGTTTTCGTGCACTCTATCTCCATGCCATCTCCACGGTTATTTGCTTTGGTTTTCGTGCACTCTATCTCCATGCCATCTCCACGGTTATTTGCTTTGGTTTTCGTGCACTCTATCTCCATGCCATCTCCACGGTTATTTGCTTTGGTTTTCGTGCACTCTATCTCCATGCCATCTCCACGGTTATTTGCTTTGGTTTTCGTGCACTCTATCTCCATGCCATCTCCACGGTTATTTGCTTTGGTTTTCGTGCACTCTATCTCCATGCCATCTCCACGGTTATTTGCTTTGGTTTTCGTGCACTCTATCTCCATGCCATCTCCACGGTTATTTGCTTTGGTTTTTGTGAACTCTATCTCCATGCCATCTCCACGGTTAATTGCTTTGGTTTTCGTGCACTCTATCTCCATGCCACCTCCATGGTTATTTGCTTTGATTTTCTCTACTTCTACTTTAAAGGAAGAAATTGTTGCGGGAAGAGAAAGTTGCGACTTTATTTTCGCAACTTTAAAAGAAAAAGTCGCCTACATTAAATGTTGCGAGACAGGGCATTCATAAAAAGTTGCGTACATAAAATTTTGCGAGTGAAGTTGAACTTACGATAATTTTTCTTTTCGTTCCAAGCAACTTAGCGTTTGGACACTAAATTTATACCAAAATTAATACAGCCTACTACGGATTATTTGAAAAATCGGAGACGGATTTTCTTATAAGCAGTTTCTATGGACGAGACATTTTCATACCTCAATGTACACAGAAAGGTGTAAACTTCATATAACTTTACTTATACAAAAAAGGTCAAAAAACGAAGTTCAAAACATACGGTGAAGAGAAGCAAGCTGCCATACGGAAGTAGTTTATAAAGTCCTCTGATAAAGGCAAAAAAGACCAAGACGAAATAAGAAAGAAACAATAAATATTGATTAGAATCTACGTTAAGATCTGATCCATTTTGTAAAAAATATTTATAGACGAATATTCTCGCACATTACGTTTGTCGTTGTTCCAAGGAACAGAAATTTTTTAAAACAATATCAGACAACATTTTCACCATTAGAATTTGGCCACTTTTGTGCGACATTGCTTTTTCTGAAACATTTTTGCAAAAAACGACAATTGGAACAGCCAAACTCGGGGTTATTTTTGTTCGGATGCTTTTATAAAATAACAAGAAAAAAAAAGTTGTGGGAAGAACTTGTTGCGAACACTGGAAATAATTAAAAGTTGCGAATTGTAAAAAAATTAATTGTTGCGGGAAGAAAAAGTCGCGAAAGTTGCGAAAATTTGCTCGCAACATTTTCTTCCCGCAACTTTTTTTTCCACAACAATTTCTTCCTTTAAACTACTTTGCATGAGCCGTACACGTCAAATAGACACACCTTTGAAATTATGTTTGCCGAGGATCATGGTGATGAGATCAGCAGATTAACTTCAAGAATTAATGCTTCATTGGACGGAGAGCGGATAACACGTAAAAAGCAACAGCCTATTGAAACATATTTAAAGCCTTGAATAAAGTTTTTGTTTAACAGTTTATGTTCCTGTTTAAAGAACGAGAAACACCCTTCTGTAATTGACACTGTCCATCATTCATTTTTTTCCCTTTATTTTTAGATTTTTAGTTGAAAACCACTTAACTTTTTTTAACTCTAACTTTTCTCAAATTGCCTTGGAGGTTCGAGTTAAGCGGCGGCTACTGTATTGAAAATTCAAGTTTTGGACCAATTCAGCGCATTTCCAGACCAGGGTTTATTCTAGTGATTATGATATAACGAAGCCACAACTGGGACTACCAGCTCAAATCTACTCCTTGTACTATAAGAATGCAACTATTACGAATAAATTAGTCTGAGTTATAACGCTGTTAGTCTAGTTGCCTCATTTTGCCGCGGTTTACCTTCAGAGTACTTTCAACTCCATCGTTTAACATCAACTCGAGGTCAACATCGGGTCAACATCAATTGACCCAACTTTGGTTTGCAAAAGTGAGGCAGACTCCGGGAACTACTAGCGAAGATTAACGAAATGAAGAGAAAGGGTGAATACAGAAAAGAACAAGACGTGACCTGGATCCAAAATCACGCTCAACGGTACTTACTTACTTAGGCTGAGCTCTCGCTCGCGCCAATGTTGTCAGTTTCCTCCATCCAATCCTATCCATCATAACAGTCTTCAGTTCCTTTGTGTTCTCTATTCCAGTGTCATCTTTCAAATTGTCTATGTATGTGACTGCTCTTCTTCCCACGTTCGATCTTCCTTGTATAGGTTCCCACAGTATTACTTTTGACGCTTCCTCTTCTGGATGTCTTGTACAATGACCGGCCAGTTTCAGTCTGCGGAAGGCCACCTTGGATGAAACAGGTGGTAAACTACCATACAGCTGCACATTGGTCATCTTCTCTTTCCATGACACGTCATATGCCATTCTCAGCATTCTGGTGTAAGCACCATCCAGACATTTTCTGAGTGCTTTTGTGAGAGTACACGTCTCTGCTCCGTAGAGTAATATCGATTCTACTGTTTCTAGAAAAAGCCTTGATCACTTTCTTTATACCTGATTTCCAGATTTTCCGCAGTTTGTGACAAGCAACCCACGCTAAAGCCTTTCGGATTTCAAAATCCTTCACAGTGCTTTTTATCCAACCACCAAGGTATTTGAAGTTGTCAACCACCTATAAAACTTTTCCATTTACAGACTTAATTGGGGTTATATCCTGATTGAAAGTCATAGCCTCTGTCTTTTTCTCGTTGAGGTGTAAACCTATCTTCTGCAATTCTACTTCTACCCTAGTAAGTAACTCTTATGCTTGAAAAATTTCATGTGAAAGAAGTGCTATGTCATCAGCAAAACCTATGTCTGTGATAACAACTGGTGGATGGCGTCGACTTCTTCTCTTTTCAATTGTCAGGCCAAGTTCTTCTTCTTTTCCCTCTATAGCCTTTCGCATGGCATAGTCCAGAACACTAGCAAATAAGAATGGTGCAAGTGTGTCTCCTCGCGTACCCCTGCTATGATTTCAAACCGTTCTGTCTCTCCATCTGGTGTTATAACATTTGCACGTGTTTTACTGTACATCGCTTTGATGGCAGTGAGTAAGTTGACAGGAACATCATAGGCTTTGAGAATTTCCATCATCCTATCACGGTGGATACTGTCGAATGCCTTGCGGAAATCTACAAATATGATTGCTGCTTTCAGATTACGACTTTTCACTCTTTCTGTTACTCTTCGCAATGTCAGAATATGTGCAGTGGGGGACCTTCCTGGTCTAAAACCATTTTGATTGGGTCTGAGATGTCTGTCTATAAGAGGTCTTATCCGGTTCAGAATTAGCTTGTTGGTTACTTTGGCGGCTATTGCAGACAAGGCTATCCTACTATAGTTGTTAGTGTTGCTCAGATCTCCATCTTTCGGAATAGTGACTAGACTGCTTTCCGACCACTAGTCTGGTTTTTCCCCCATAAGCACTTTGTTTGCATACTCTATGTCTATGTTGCATCTCCTCAGCACTTCCGGAGGTATTTCATCTGGGCCTGGAGCCTTCCCTTCGGTGATCGTTTTCTTTACCGCAAGGTACTCATCCATAGTAAACATCTCATCGCTAATGTTAAGTGAATGGAGAAGTGGTTGTAGCGGATATTGCCCTTCATCTAGACCACCTTCAACAACTGGTTCCCTGGCAAGTAACTCTTTAAAGTGTAAATACCACTTGTCGATTTTATCCTTTGTATTGCTTCCCTTGATGATGCCTTTTTTGCTGTCTTTCTACCAGTGATTTGGTTGATGAGTTTCCAGCTCTCGCCGTGACTAGATCTCACATCTGCCCGCTCGACACTTCTTATTGCACTTGCTAGTTCTTCTTCTGTATCTGTGTGGTATGTCTCCTGTAGTTTCCCTTTCTCAATTTGTTGTTTCTCCCTTTACTTTCAGTTGATCTTTTATTATACACATCTGTAGCAATTTGCACTCTCTTTCTGGCTTTCTCAATTCGAGGATCAGAAGATGTTGCTTTTTTTCTTACGCTTCTTGACTGGTAGGTACTGCTTTGCTGCTTCCTCTGTAGCTTTCATAAGATGAGCCTATGTCTCTGTAAGGCTTTCATCTTCCTGGCATAGTTCCTGGTATCTGTTGTGCACCGAAATACTGTACAGGTTGCTGATAATGTTGTTCTTTAACAAACTCCAGTCGTAATTGGGTTTGTGTGGTGGTGCTCTACCCATCCTCAGACTGAGTTTAACTTTTGCTGTAAGGATTCTATGGTCTGAGCCCATGCTACTGAAGCTGTTATAGGCTTCACAATTCTTCACTGAGTTCCTCCATTTCTTATTTACAAAAATGAAGTCTACTTGAGATTTATGCCCAGACATGTCCGATATGAACGTCCGGAGCTTTCCCTGCTTCTTTTTAAAGCTAGTGTTGGCTATTACGAGGTCATTTTCTTGAACAATGTCTTTCATTTTATTGCCGTTCTTATTCCTTTTCTCATAAAAGGTGAACCTTCCAGCTTCCTTACCCAGGTGAGCATTGAAGTCTCCCACTATCAGGAGCAGATTGTGTTTTGGCATCCCTGATATGGCAGCGCTCAGATTGTCATAGTGCTCTTCCCATTCATTGCTTTCTTCCACAGGTGAGTAGTGAACGATAATGGTGACTACTGGATTACCATTGAAGTGGACAATGATGATTCTTTCATTCCAAGGAATAATTTCGGACAGTGCACTTTCTATGGATTTGTCTATCATCAGTCCTACACCCCCAGCTGCCGCATTGTTTGAGTTTCGCCATGCCGAAGTTGTTACTAGGAGGTGGCTGTCAATGTTTGTGTAGAGCACTGAATCTTCGTGTACAATTTTATGATCAACAACCCCTAATATCTTGATATTTTGGGCTTTGCAGTTGTAAGTAAGTTCCTGTTGTTTACTTTCAAGTCTTATGGTTCTTACATTTTTCGATGCTACATTTATATGTTGCTTGCAGCTCAGCAGTTTCGTCTTAGATTTGCTCCCATTACACATATCCCTTCCTTTCGGGTTTGGAGATATGCGGTCATCTACTCTAGCATCACTTGAGCTGTGAGCTTTACTTAGACGAGTTGAACTAGGGCCGCCCCTAGGAGCTTTGGATTTAACTTTCATTATTGGCGTTTCAATTGCTTAGTTAGACCAGCAGGGCCGCTACTCCTCTGTGGTCGCAGTTTCCATCTAGCTAGGAATTATTGGGTCGTCTCCATTGTCTTTTTGGGATCCTTTGAAGACCACCCATATAGTATGAAACCAGAAATCAGTTCTGTTTGGTACTGCCATCATCTATATCCAGTACCCTGCTGCCGGTACCTTCGATTTTTTGTCATTGAGGTTTACTCCTCTAGTGATTAAGATTTTGTCAGGCTCCTACCCTTTGACCTGTAGGTTAAACCTACCTGAAAATTTCTTTCCGCCAGCATAGCTCTCAAGGTTATCGGAGCACGCAAGCCACTTTACCACGGCAAGGTACTTAATCATAAAGCAGAAAACCTTTTCCCATTCTCAACGGTAGAGAATGGGAAAAGGCAAAGAAGGTTTAATAACAACATAACAAACGAGGCAAACTGCATGCAAACGAGGCAAACTGCATGACAAAATTAAGAGAAGACATTGTATGATGTACAGTAACAAAAAAATTTGAAAAAACTCAGCAAAAGCCTAAACTCTGTACAGCTAGAGCTGTATTTTGAAATTTGCGTAAATGGACAAATGTCACGTGACTAACGATTGGGTTTTGCAACAGCCTGGCCTGCAGCGAGAAAGAAAACTCAGCAATGTTGAATCAGCATTTCGATAGCCCTGTATCCCATACATAGACAATACATACATATTCGGCGTAAAATTTACAAAAAACGACGTCACATACATAATTGAAGAGATGAATTAGTATGGTTTTCTTCACTCTTTCTTCTCTTTTCTTTGCATATTTGTAAACCGTATAAATATATCATATATTGAGGTATTTTTTGTCTGTATAAAAAAACACACATTCATTTGCAGCTATAGAAACTTAAAAACAGACAGGTGTTTGGTTCTTTGCCAATCGAAAGTCGCAATTTTCTTTCCTTCGTCACGAATCACTGCCGGCTTTCGTCTTTTTGGCTAGACAATACCGTTTTTGCAAGGAGCTCACGTGATCGAAAGCAAAAGCAAGTAAACTATGTTTTACACAAAAGTCACGGATACTGTCAATATTATCAATCTGACAAAATTTTTTGAAATTCAATGAAAAAACAATAACAATGACTTTTTGTCTTTGCGGCATCCAACCGCGCAAACTCAACACATGTAGCATCAAACGACTTGATTATTGCTATTACGAAATCTGAATTCAACGCATTTAAATTCTAGACAATTTTCAAAACAGCATGCCGCAAAGACAAAAAGTCATTGTTATTGTTTTTTCATTGAATTTCAAAAAATTTTGTTATAAAAGCGCCGTCAATGCGTCGAGTGTCAGCAGATTCTTGTTGAAAGAAAAAGTGTTCACAAATGGAGCATCACGTATGAAGTTTTACTTTTAGTTTTAACGTTTTTAAGAATATGCCAATGAGGCGGGGTAATACATTTCTACGTGGAGATACGCTAGCAACTATTTTCACATTTGGGTGCTTCGTAATTTTGATTAAAGACAATGAGTGGATGCAACAGCAACCTAAATGATCCTGCATCCTTCCGATTTGCCAGCTTCCAGAAAATTATTGACGGTTAACTTATTCTTTTCCAGGGCGAACATTCTTCAGTTATCTACGGAACTCATTTTCCCAACAGACTTTTCATCGGCTGCCTGCCACCAGAGGTATGCTTAATATGTGAGACTGGAGATGCACACACAATGCGAATTTAACTCGTTGAATATACTATGCTGACGAAATTAACCAAACGTCTTATTCCAGTAAACTGTACTATAACTTGAGATCTGATTCTTTTTATTTCTTTTCTAAATCGATTATGATTTGTACTAGGCCTCTTGCGACGATCTTGGCGCGTTTTTCCAATCGTTTGGAGAGGTAAAAGAAGCCAAAGTGATTTTGGACGTTTACAAAAACTCAAAGCGGTTTGGGTTTGTAGCTTTTGCAAAGAAAGAAGATGCGGAGTCGGTTCTGAGACAGGGCGACATTTACATGATGGGCAAGAAAATCAATGTTGGCCCGGCAATCAAAAGAGAGGTAAGTGGGGTCGATAAATGACCTTTTTATTGCTTTCAGCTTACCTTGAAAAATTTCAAAATAAGCAATTTGATAATCGGTTTTTAAATACGTTTTTGCACGTTACTAAAATGTTACTTTTTGTTGCTTATTTTTATTGCTAATACGAATGTATCTACAGGATAACCACTTCAAGTACAAAACGTGTACAAACTTTTTGTTCATGTTATTTTCATAGAATCAATGATAATATGAGTTTTGCTTTTTGGTTATTCCATTAGGATGAATATTCTTAACTTTGTAAGCAAAAGTTCAAGTAAGATGAGGATATTCTCAGGATATTCTTACCTTTTAGTCCCGTTTCATCTTCAGTATATTTAAATTATGCTACTGCGCACCATGTAACTTCAAGACATCGTAATCATATATATGAAATTGTTTTCCAATAACTTTATGTTATAATCTCCCGTTCATTGACTATGCTTAGGGTAAGAAATTGAAGGACGTCCCTGTATGCATCATTAAACCTCAAAGTCCCCCCGCATCGCGCCCCCAAAAAGTTCCCCGATACACCTATTCGTTTGTCGACACTACAACAACATCCGCGCCACCCACTTCCCAAGGGCCATCAAACCAGCCAACAATATCGTATTCGACAATGACATCACCGCCGATCCAACATACTCAGCTGTCTTATGCTCATGATCAAACAAGAGTTTACTGTAACCCATCACCGGCCATGTTTTATCACCCAGATACCCTGCGCTGTCCAACGATGTATGAATGCGCAAGCCCGATGCCTACTACCATCTTCTCATTACCTCAACAGTATGGCTATTGATGCTTTCCTCAGCTTCTTGTAAATAGTATTTTTATTATGTAAAATCATTATACGATTTCATATTGTCTGTTATTTTGACGTTTTTAACGTTCTCTACACAGAACATCGACAATGATTGAATTTAGATTTTCCATGAAACGAGAAAAACTTCTCGGTCTTCGGAACTACCAAAAAACATTTTTACAAAGAATAGTGGCGACTTTAACAAAACATTTAGACAAAAATAATGTTATTTTGAATACTTTGCCTGTCTGGGACACAGGCAGCAGTATAATCAAAGCTACGGATACTACCACTTTGGATCATTATCAAATTTTCCTCTACTTGTATATCACGACTAAAGTTGAATCCCGCTATCTCAAACTCTCAAGGGACCGGACAAATAGTTCGAGATAGCGCGACTTTGAGATAACGGGATTACACTAGGAAAAAATTCGAGATAGCGGGGTTTTAACTTAAATTTTGGAATTTTGAATTTTGTTGTATCAATTCTTTAGCATAAGTGAGAGCTTTCTTTTTTATTATGTTACCATCTATTGTAATGTTTTGAACTTCGTTTTGACAAAAACCACCGTAACACAACGTTGTCAAGTTTTTCAAAGTTACTCTCTCTTAGTTTCTTCTTTTTGCTGGAACAGTTGTCTTCCAAAGCGTTGAAATAATTCTTGTTATTTTTGACCTATGTCTAAATTGTATTGGGCGGGACTCCATATTTTATTCAAGCAACTTTATTTGATAGCCCTTTCTCGATTTCTTTAAGTGCCTTACACTTTTCGTTTAATGTTTTTACAGTAAGTTTTCTTTTTGGCAGCTTGATTCGAAAACTGAAACTGACGAAAAAACACACGGCAAAATATTCAGGATATCTGGTTTCTATGAGCAAAACTTTCTGAAAAGTTCGAGATAACGATTGTAATTCATTGATAGGGACCAAAAATTAGTTTGAGATAGCGGAGTTCGAGATAATTTTAGTTAACGGGACTGTAAATGCTGAAGGAGCCAAGACTTTTGTTCGAGATAGCGCAATATTCGAGATAGCGGGATTAAACTGTATAACAATTAATCGTGCGGTATACACGTTGTTTTTTTATAAGAAACTCTAGTAGTCACTTGAGCTCGCAAACCTAAGAAACTACTACAGTAAGCTCACTCTATTCTAAGAAACTGACAAATTTCGTGAGCTAATTTTTTCCCCACATTGTTAAGAATATTGTGAAACATTTGTCATTTTAAAGCAAAAGAAAAGACATGCAATAATCATAAAAGGTTTGTTCTTTGTGACATTCCTCAATAAGGCAAACATTCTGATATAATAAGAATCTCTTAAAAAACTTTTCTAGTAAATTTAGGGTAAATCTGTAAGAAACTGACTGGAGACCCAAAAGCTTAGTTTCTTATAAATAAAAAAACATACATGAACCGCCACTGCATATTGCAATTTCCAGACATTCTTTCAAACTTCACATTATAAAGGAATGCGCGTCCCTTTGACTGGTGGGAATTGCTTTTTACTTGGCATGCATGCACGACTGTTACTCAAATCTGATATAACGCAGGATATATAAGCTAAGAACAGTTCTTTAGGCGAGATGCTCTTGTCTGGGAAACCTTGCCCCGGGAATGTTGGCCCACATCGAAATATTAATTCCCATGGGACACTCTTAGAACTGACAGCTAATCTCATGAACTAAAGTTTTACCGGTATAACGGCCCAGGTCATATACCCCCTTGCAGGACCCAAGTATAGCCTGGGGTAGTCTGAACTATATTCTGGAGTATATTATGATCGTATCCAGAATATACTCTTCCAAAAAGTGGTTGAAGCGTTTCCTGACGCGATTAATATTTAGTTAAGTTTACATGTGTTCAGTGGAAATCTACAAATTATGCAATAACAGTAATACGGTAAAACTAACTAGCAGTATATGTCAACCAACTGACCTGTAGGTCCTACCTTTGTGTATCACATTTCAAAAAGCTGGCTGGCCTAGACACCATCAGTTGCTAAATTACTTGATGAGATATACTGTCCTGATGATTCAGGTATTCTCTTACACACAGGCACTGCGGAGCTGTGAAGCGAAGCTACCTTGGCCAAAGTAGATCCGAATTTCAATGCGAAGGAAACGAGCTAAGAACACCCCCTTGACTCCCAGTTCCTGTCCCCCTCCTACTTTAAAAGACGCTCCGCAGCGCACAGCCACTGTTGTAGTTTGGCAAATGGATAATGACAGATATTTTTTAATTATTGTAATTGTGTGGGGAATTTAGCATTTTTATCACTACTAACTTGCTTGATGTTATTCGTTGATTGAAAATGTAGGCAGATATCTACGAAATGTCTTATATAAGGTTATAACGTCGTCGTCAAAAATTTATAATATGAGAAGAAAAGGTACTTGAAACTGTTAAACAAATGGGGGGGGGGGGGAGGGGGTGTAATCTGGGCAGGGGGTGTAATCCAAGCTGTTAAAACAACTACACAAAATACAGGGCTTTTCAATAAATAAAGAGAAACACAAATTTAGAGAGTGACACATAACAGGAAAAATGCCTTGATAAATTGCACAGGTACGGGCTCTCCTTCTAGTTGAAACATAGAGCGTGAATTTTAAGCATGTAATAGGTTGGTTTAAGAAGAACGCTCTCTATCCATATCACATTGGATGGAATGCTTCTTTGTATTAATTAATGGGAATTATGTTGTTAGTTGCCCAGTGGATGAAAATTATAAAAATTTAAACTACTCTTAGCAGGAAAATACTGTGAGTAAAAAAAGGTGAATATTTTTTATTGAACCTTATAATATTGCGTTCGAAAAGTTGCAGCTGTAGCATATTTCAGTTATGTTTCGCGTGATTTACATAAAAAATCTCAGAGACTTTGCAATAATAGAGGCTTAAGTTTAAACAGGACAGAGAGAGTTGGCATGAGTTGGTATTTCATCGTTGGGGCATTAGTAGCTGTAGCTCGCTTACTTCTAAACACAGTTGTCCTCATAGGGTTCCTTAGGAGTTACTTGCTACAAAACGTCCGATCGAATAAACATGTCATTAACGTCACCGTGTGTCACATGTGCATTTCCGTTGCTTTTGTTGTCGAATGTATATTCGCTGATAGTGACATTGTTATTCTGCCTATCTACAGTTGCATGTTCGGCCTGGCTATGCTCTCTCTGGACAGATTCATGGCGCCAAAGATGTCTTTCTGGTATTTACGCGCATCAAAACCTACAGAGTATTTCTGTCTCTCTGCGCTCTTCGGAGCGTTGCTCTACATAGTGAGACGCCTATTAGATGGGCACATCTGGTTTAAAACTGTCGTGGAAGTCAGCACTTACACAATCGCCACTGTCGCTATGCTGTTGGTCAACTTTTCTAGTTTCAAAACGGTGCGCTCGCAGTCGAGGAGAATCCACAGGCAATCTATGCGTATATTACTTAGGCGGAAGTTAGATTGAATTGCTACATCGAAGTCGAAGAACTTTGGATTTCTCTTCAATAATTCGCATACATATTTTGTAGTAACTTTGCTTCACCTAAGTGCAAATTGGGAAAAATTTGCAACTCCTTCCTGTTATTTTTTCATGTCTTTCAAGATATTCAATTGCTTTCTGAAAGCGTTTGTTACAAATTAATGTGTTGGAAAAGTAACGAAAATAGATATTTATATAAATGTTTTCACATTCTTTATAACAAAATTGTACTCCGTTTGCTCGAACCCTCGTTAGAATGGTTTGACAGCTTTTACATACAAGTTGTCGCACCTCCAAAATTGCTGTCACAAGGAACATGGGGTCAGCAAGACTGCTCTACGCTTGTTTCAATTCAGTATTAACCATGCTGCTACAACCCACAATGCTATAACCGTATACCCACGGCTGTCACAAGCTTGTTCTATTACCACGACTTGAACATGTGGATGGCATCAAACGTCATTTTTTCGTTAAAATCGTTAACCGATCCACTCTTTTTCGTTTGCTTCAACATACAATTGAAGCGGGAGATCAAGGCGTTGTTCATGAGTTGCAAAAAACAAGATCACAATTAGAGATTAGAATCGGATTAAATGCATGGAACTTCAATTCAATAAGGGAACAATGCTGAGCAAATATTACTATTATTATTAATTACTTAAATTACGAGAAGTCTTTAGTTCTACGCGATATATGTTTGTTTGTTTTTTAACGAGGCTTCCAGAACGCTCTTTAAGGGGGGGGAGACCCCTCAGAAATTTTCATATTTTTTTGCTATTTTTACGGTTGCCATGGCGACAGTCAGCCATTTTGTAATTTTTTCTTTACGAATGTTTTTCTTTTTTAATATGTTATCAAACTAATGTATTGAATTTGTCTCAATAACTGTTTGAATTTTTGAGGGGTCTCCCCCCTTTTAATAAGCATTATCATGAAGACCTCGACTCAGAGTTTTAATGTATTTAATTGCTCCAATTTGCGCTATGGTTATTCTTGATGAAATACGGCTTTTTTATTTATAACCGCTCACTAAACAACTTTGTGATAGCATGGTCTCGAACCCAGAACCTTTCGGTTAAGAGCCGAACGCCATTACCATTGCGCTATCGCCAGCTTATATGTTATGTTTATTTCGCCAAATAAAAGACATTTACAAATCAGTGCGTGATATATAAACCACAGAACAAGAAAAAAATGGCTAGGAATCCATAGAAGACCAAGCGGTCTTTTCATTGGACACCTGTATGCACTCATTTATTTATTAAAAACAAGAGTTTAGACATGAAAATTAAAAATACACAAAGTTTTTCTTGGAAACGAAATGATATGGCTGAAGAAAGCGACAGCCAAAGCTGATCGAAATGTGGCTGAAAATGGATTGAGAAAAAGAAACGTTCTCTCAACATTTTTCTTTATTTCTTTCCTGTCCGCTATTCGAAGACAATTTTCACTATGAAAATTGGACCTGATTCTTTTTTCCGCTATTCAGGTGTTTTAATAAGGGTTTTATAGGAAAAAATTCGGGTAATGACACGTAAAAAAATCACATATACAATATGAAAATGTACCTTATACATGAAATGTCAGTTCCTTTAGAGTTTAAACTACCGCGTCCAATTTCACGACCCTAACAACACACCAACCACACTTAATTATTTGATTTCGTTTGTTTTTAATAAAAACTTTCTAGAGAGAAACTATTTTAAAAAATATTATTAAAAAAATGCTTGCAAATGCTGATTGTAATTTGAAGAACCAATTAAGTAATATTGACGGAAGGAGGAAACATTCGTCATAGGGATATACCATCGAATTAACTTTTTTACAACAATTCACAAAGCTTAGCCAACAACAAGCGTCGTTTCCGTAGTGAACTCGTACTGTGGAACTTCCAGGTTGAGCGGGGCGGGACCTTTTCTTATTCGCCCCGAAGCATCATAGTGAGAGCCATGACAAGGACAGTAGTATCCACCGAAGTCACCTGAATTGGCGATAGGTACACAACCCAGATGCGTGCACACCCCTAATAAAACCAAGTAGTTAGGGTGCTTCACTCGATCTTCGTCCAACTCCTGATCACGTAGCGACGAGATGTTGACAGCTCTCACCTGGTCGATCTCCTCTTGCGTGCGATGGCGCACGAATAAAGGCTTGCCACGCCATTTAATGGTGACGTTTTTACCTGGAGGGATGACAGACAGATCGACCTCCACCTGGGCCACAGCTAGCACATCAGCCGAGGCGCTCATCGTCGAGAGGAAATCAAGTGCAATGCCTTTGGCCGCGTGCGCACCAGTGACACCAAGGCCGGCAACCATGAGATAGGTGAAGGCGCGTCGCGATACATCTGATTCTGAATTGACAGCGGTAGGATCTTTAGTCGAATCTCTCCTGTAATACGTGAAGTCAGGAACGCTTAGATCAGTGTGGCTGAACCGTTGTTGGGTTTTACCTGGAGAAGAAAAAACTCATTGTAAATACAGAGTCTTGTATACTCCAACAAGCTAATTGAAAAAATGAAATTAAGAAGTAACATCCCGAATTTAAATGTGACGACGACGTCTTCTGATCACCATAAACAATCACAGTTGTTCATAACATCCATAAAGTATTAAACTTAACTTACTAAACTTAAGCATGCTTTCTTTTCGGCATTCTACTAACTGCAATTTTAATGAATGCACCATACCGAAAATCCTCGAATTGACCCCCCCCCCCTCGGATAAGCCTTCCCCACGAATAAGCCGCCATCATTGAATCTAAATTTTTTTATTAGCCCCCCACTCAAATTTCGTCTTTACTCAAACCCTCATGGGGGCTAAATCGGGAACATATTATATCATGAATTTATGGTTCATTATAAACACCCATAATATTTTGCTATGAATTACAGAAGAAGAGACAGTTTTGGGCTGTATTATAAATCTTATAACTTTAATAAAATTGTAAATAAAACACAAGTAAGAATATAAGCAACTAGAGTGCGGATAATATAAAAGAGGCAATTTCACAATGTCTTTGCTGGTGTCAACATCGATTTGCAATATTTTTTTTTTCTCCAACAGCTTAGACGGAAATATCTGGGCATGGTTTTTATCTCTCGTATATGCAATGTACTTTGCAGAAACAATAAGGCCAATTTCTCGCCTTCTTTTAACAGTAACAATAGCAACCAAACTGTTTGTATCGGCAGCCTTCAGAAAATTGTTCGTCAGTTGAGACTAATCCAACTAATCGCTTATCTACGTCACTACCGGCTGGCTGGAAGACACCAATCGGTTGGATGAACAATGATTTGACGCATCGACGTCGCTGTAATTCCTGGTGGCTGTACTAAGTACATCCAAGCACCAGACGTTTGTTGGAATAAACCTTTTAAAGCCTATTGCATTGAAGAATACGACAGGTGGCTAGCAGCTGACAGTATTAACCAAGAGACCGAATGTGGCAACTTAAAAGCACCACCTTGACGAGAAATCATGAGATGGATCCTAGAGAACAACTTAGAACAACTTTCAGCACCCATGATTATAAAGTCGTTCATCGCATGTGGAGTCTCAGTTGCTACTGACGGCAGTCAGGATGAAGAAATAACGTGTTTTAAACCGGGTATGCCATGCAGCTCGGGACAGGAAATACTAAAGGCCCAGTTACAATTGCTCTCCGGCACAGAAGAAAATCTGTTCGTTCCTGATAAGACAGATATACAAGAGACTTCCCCTCCTTACTTGATCCTCGATGAAGCAATCGATGATGCCGAGGACATTGATATTTTGAACTGATCACGTACCAGTATTACCAGAAAAAGTATTGATGAACATATGCATACCATATTTTTTTTTCTGGATTAGTCATACCACATAGGTTTTTATTAGCCCCCCCCCCCCCTCGAAAAAACCCCCACTTAAAAAAATCATAAATTAATTAGCCCCCAGGGGGCCAGTTCGAGGATTTACGGTATAATGTTAATTCTATATAATGAAATATTTAAAATAACATCAACAACAAGTTAAAATTTTGATATACGAGAGAACAATAATACCATCAATTTTAACGTTTTTACTTATGCCACATGTACTGGTCTCATATAGGTTATATATATTGATAGATAACTTCCGCAGTACTATTGCAGGTTTTTGGTTTGACATCCTTGGGCTACAAAATCCCGAAAGTTTTTAATTGATTTAGACAATAATAATACTCAATACGTGACTTGAAAGCAATGAAGCATGTTTTTTAAATTTGATTTTTTAGATTTTCTGGATCAATAATTTATATTTCTGTAGGATAATAAGATCAATAATATAATACAATAAATAAAAAATATTTATTATATATATTTATATTATTAAAAAAAATAATAAAAAAGATACATTTAAAGACAGTAGCCATTTCTTCAAAATATGGTGCCCGGGTACCATCTTTCATCGAAATGGGTTTTCAGAATGTAATATAGTACAATGCAGCACATAAAATAACGTTTACAAACATGACAAACACAAAGATCGCTGTCACACAAAAACGATCATGATTGCAAGTATTATAAGGCGATGAAATAAAAAAAAATTCTCTCTGGAAATAAGTTTCAATTAATAACACATTGTGCATAACACAATAACACGTGAAAAGTCTTTCTCAGAAAGTTTACATTACGAAAACAAAAATTATTAGGAACTGTTACAAAAGTCAATTATAAAAAGAAAACTAAAATGCAACAAGCACACTTGGTCTAAACTTCATCTTCAAATATTTAGAAGAGAAAAAACATCTGTGCTTTTTTGCGTGTGATTTAAATGGGATAGGACGTTCAAAGTTAACATTTTTGTAAGTAAAGCGTTCAACTAAACCTGTTTAATCTATATATACAATCATATTGTTGGATATACATTTAAGCTATTCTATAGTTAGTGGCCATATATAGGCAAATCCACTCTAGTTTGTAGTATTTAGTATATATAACATACTGTAAAAAGTAATGTAGGAATGAATAAATATATAACATGATAACATACTATATATGGTTACAGCCCAACTAGGCCAAATGCCAGGTTGGCCTACAAACTCGGCCTAGATTTCTGATTTACGTACAAAATGAGGACTCAACTGTTATATGTTATTTTTCTTGTTCGTTAAATTTTCCCAACATTAGGACCTAGGTCTACAAGGGTGGTCCCAAAAATTTTTTTTAGAATTTTGTTACAACAACCATACCTTTCTTTTACATTGCCTAAAAGAAGTTAATATGTGCAAAATTTGGTTAAGATAGAACAATGTTTAGAGGTGCCACAAAGCCATTAAATTTTTCTCTCAGACCCAATATAAAATGTGGCTTATTAACTGTTTTATGTTAATGCAAACAATACAATAATAAAACTTCTTGTGTTCAAAATAACAATAGCTATTACTTGTCTGTGATTTTCTAAACCCTCCTGTACTATGTTATATTGTAATGTCATCAAGACCTTAAGAAATGTCTATTCCATGGGCATGTTCTTGACTGACGGATAGCGTTTCGATTAATGGCCAATTCATCCACATTATGGCTTAAACTTTGAGCTGTTGCAGCAATGATATGAATGAACAGCTGCTCTGTCACTGACTTTGGTTCAGTCCCGAGCTTGCGCTAGTCCTGGAGAGATCACATTCTTCGTTCTAGCTGTAATTGTACATCTCCGTTTTTTTATGTCTGCACTTCTGAAGAACTGGACTGTTCACACTGTTCATTATTTTCAGACTTTGATGACAATGTTAAGATAACATGCTTGCACTGCAGATGATACTTTTGCCTTTTCAGTTCAAGCTTGCTCCTCTTCTTTCCGCTTGGCAGTTCGTTCTTATTTCGCAGCAAGTTTGTGATCAACTGAACCTAGGAAACCTCTTCGTCGACCTTTTTGTGCCATCAGAAAAGCACGGTCTTCTTCAATAGTAGTCAGATCCATTGCTTTTGCATGTGCCATTTCAAACAGTTTGAAATGTCAGAAAGTACTGGGGAATGTTTATTTTAAATCGGCAGTACCAAAAAAAGATTTTGAATCATTAGGAAATCGAATCAAATCGAAATACTGCAATAAGCATCCATATTCCATACAGTCTACACCCCAATTGCCTATCATATGACAAAAAACACTGTTGTCTGTGATCTTGAACCTGGAAACAAAGTTAGTTCGAAGTATGCTTTCATTTCGTCGAGCAAACAGACAAGTCCTCATTTTGTACGTAACCGACACAGCTAAATCAATATGGCTGCCGGAGTTC
This sequence comes from Candelabrum cocksii, assembly GCA_963930725.1. Lineage (NCBI taxonomy): Eukaryota > Metazoa > Cnidaria > Hydrozoa > Anthoathecata > Candelabridae > Candelabrum > Candelabrum cocksii. Next base: position 4,525,498 of record OZ005668.1, on the reverse strand, counting down.
GGTAATCTAGCTTATACCAACAAAAGGCCTTCTAAAGATATCATTAGCGGGCCAAATGTATTGATATTCACATGATAGATTGAACAATTATATATAAACATATTAAAGCAAATAAATGAAGAATATGGTATAGGCAACGCCAAATTCATAGTCGGTAAGCTGAACTGGCATTTGGCCAAGTTGGCCATATACCCTATATATGTACATGTTACAATTGACTTTTAATTTGATTTAGCAAAATTATAACAAAAACAGATAGGAAGTTTTAGCTATCTACATATATTTTGCTCGCAAAGTTTTGCCTGATGGATATATAAAGCTATGCATTCAATGAATGAATTTTGCGTTTCCCCCTCCTTGATATAAATAATAATGTAGAAACATTTTCGGAATCCAAACTCAACCTAACCTACCTAACCAATCATAATCAGAAGTGCTAATAATAGGAAAAAAACATTTATATTTGTATAAAAGGAATGGCCCCTAAAAATATTGCAATCCAAAACAACTGTGAAGTGTAAAAGTATTTTCTCTTAACAGTCACAATTGAAAGTAATAAATAACAGCTAGGTATACCTAATCCAGTGGACACAAGAACACATTTTGATGTTGGTCCAAATATTGGGCTGAACTTGTAAAGTAATGTCGAATTTAGTGCATCTTCCTTAGTCTTACCAACGACTGTCGGTAAGAGAACTCTTTTACTGCTTACATTTACAATGTTTGGTGACAAATATTTTGCGAAACCTTGTGACAAGTTCCGACTGGACATCATTTTGGCGTCCCAAAATTGATCTTTTTTTGTACTGTTGTTTTGTGAGAACTAAATAAAATTACGGCACCGTTGGTCGTTAGTCTCCTTCGAGGTTACTTTACAAAATCGTTTAAAGTAACTTTTTTGGTGTTTGCAAAAGTGTAAAGCTGCACGAAAAAGCGAAATAATTACCTAACAATAGATTTGAAGCATATTATGTGCATTTAAAAACTCGCTCGCTATGACCTCAAACTCGTAGTATAATATATGATATTCGGTGTTGTTGATATCCGTTTTGCTGATATTACGACATCGCTACTAAGATATATACATAAAATTTCGCTAATTTCACTGATCGCATAATATTGCAGTATAATTACAGCACTTTTTTGGTTGTATATATTTGGTTGCTGCAGAGACGGTTTATATATATACCTACTCCCAAGGTAAAACTAAAGATGAATATATTATATATAAAGTAGTATTTATTGTACCACTTCCGTGATGCACTTCTGAATATCTTTATTCGACAACAACACTGTTCTGGCAAAATGGTTCTGCTATATACAGTAAATGTGTGTGTTTTATGTAGACTCAAATTTCAGACTGCAGACAACATAGGCAGGGGATGTCTCAATGTATGGCATACTTTCAAAAGCTAAAAATGAACGCATATCTGTGAAATGTATGATGCACATTACAGTGTTGTCATTATGAAATGAGGCAGGCGATTGCCAAAAGTATTGCCTCCAGAGTTATGGTGAGCCCAAGATTAAGCTTTTTTTCAAGCATAGCTGTAGGCGAGCATATTATGATCGCCATGTTTTAGTTCTCTATATATATGTTTTAAATTACGTAACATTTATGATTGGGATGAAGTTTTTCAAAGAGAACCGACAGACATGTTTGCACGCGATGCTACAGGTTTTTTAAAAGTTCTACTTAACTAATAGACTAAGAATTATGCTGCATTTGATGGAAGAAAAAACCGCAAAGAGACTAGTTGAAGAAAAAACCCACATTTCTGCACCATTGTAAAGATGTTGTCCATTCAAATATCTTCTTGTGGATATTTTTCAATTTCAACAACAACACTTACACACGGAAGGATAGAAAAATTGTTTTTGTGAAAAATTATTGTGATTTTCTTAAAAGTGTTTTTAATTATTGTGAAAATTAAATCTAATCTTGTTTTCCCAAGAAAGTTTTATACTTCAGGGTAATGCAATTTTTGCATTTGTTTTGTTTTGCATACAATAAAAATGTGATTTACTGGACACCCTCTGTAGAGTAGCCATGTTCCGGATCATATGTACAGTGGTACCCATAATGCTCGACATTAGGGCTTTTAGCACGAGGTATGTTTTGCTAGAATATATTATGTTGTTCATCACTGTGTTGACTGTATATGGCACTGCGAGTAGGATAGTGAGTGTTTAATCAAATAATTCATTCACCACCTCAAATACTGACACAAGTGAAAATCCTTAACGCAAACTCTCTTGCCTGAAATTCACCATATTGGATTTTGGCAGCTACGCAGATGCAGCATTGAGATACCCGATAAGGAACCCCATAAGTCCAACATCGAATGACAGCCGCAAGGACGCTATTCTTAACGCCATTCAGGCCAATCACGACACCAACGGCCATCTCCGCGCGGTGACGTGGAGTCGGGTACAAGAAGCAACCGCGACTGATAAACAATGCAATCAACTGACGCAGACCATCCGCAAGGGATTCCCACCATCCAGAGAGGATGTCCCTGAGAGCATCCAAGAATTTTGGCCGATGAGAGACGCACTTTACGAGGTCAACGGTGTGCCATTCAGAGATCAACGCATGCTGATACCAGCACAACTGAGGGCCGAAGTCCTGGAGGGCCTGCATGAGGCGCACCAATGAATCAACGGGATGCTTCATAACGCACAGCAACGTTTCTTTTGGCTAGGACTAGACTCACAGCTGCGGTTGTTCAAATCACAATGCCTTACTTGCAACCGGATCGCACCTCCCTCGCTAGGGTACCACTTTTGGAGCAGACACCGGTTCCCGAGCTGCCATTTCAACTAACTGTAGCAGACTTCTTTGAGCACATGGGTAACAATTACCTCATCTATACGGATTGTTACTCAGGTTGGGTTGAGGTTGCCCTAATGTCCAAATCGAACGCCACCGCTGTCCTGTCACTCCTGCGGAGATGGTTCTGCACATACGGTGTGCCTGAGGAACTGGCAACGGATGGAGGACCACCATTCACCAGTTTCAACTACACCACGTTTCTTGCCAACTGGGGGGTTAACCAACGTTTGTCCTCCGCGCACTTCCCTCAGAGTAACGGGAGGGCTGAGGCCACCGTTAAGACAGCGAAACGGATTCTGACGGACAACACAGATACATTCGGACACCTGGACACTGACAGCGTAACGCGAGCGCTGTTACTACATCGCAATACCCTGACACTCGACGCCGGAATCTCACCAACCGTACTGCTCTTTGGTCACCCGATACGTGACCACCTGCTGTCTCTTCTTTCGAAAGAAACCATCAGGGGAGAATGGGCTGCCATCAGAGACTTACGAGACAAAGCTATGGCAAGACGGGACCAACGGAACGCCTCGTCTTTTAACGAATATACAAGATCGTTGAGGCCACTGTATGTAGGTGACCAAGTCATTATCCAGGACCAGAACGGACCTTCGCCAAGAAGATGGCACCGGACCGGACGGGTGGTTGAAGGCGCGGGACCTTGCCAGTACCAGGTCAAAGTGGATGGCAGTAACAGGGTAACCCTGCGAAACCGCCGCTTTCTACGAAGCATTGATCCGGGGGTCAGCAGCCCAGGCACCGTAGTAAGACCGACCGAACCAACAACGTTTGCCCCGGTCCTTCCGGTCCACGAAGCAGCAGCACCGTTCGCCCAGCCACCGATAGTCACCCCGGCACCAACAGTCTTCCAGCCGACCACAGATGCAACCAACCAAGTACGCCTTGAACCGGCAGCTGCGCCGATGGAGGACACGCTGCCCGCCCCGCCAAGACGAAGCACTCAAATTGTTTGCAGGCCACAGGCCTTGTCTCCGCGACTTAGAGGCAAAAACCATGGGTACAGCGAGAGATGATAAACGTTCACGTCCACGTTCGCAGACGTGTGATGGTGATGCGGAGGGAGATGTAGAGTAGCCATATTCCGGACCATATGTACAGTGGTACCCATAATGCTTGACATTAGGCCTTTTAGCACAAGATTATGTTTTGCTAGAATATATTATGTTGTTCATCACTGTGTCGACTGTATACCCTCTGGTTTTTATTTGTTTTGTTTTTGTATCAAATGAGGTTGATGATGCATATGCATAACTGTCTCGTACATGGAATCCATGTAAAAGTACCCCCAACACTGTTATATAATTTTTTTAATTTACATTGTTATTATATTTTTTCTCGTGGATTAGACCTTATATATATATATATTAATAAAATCTTAGTCAAAAACCTTTTTCTTGTTATTTACATTATTTTTCACATTTACTTTCAACCTCACCTAAATATTAAAATTTACGTTGTTTTTTTTCATAAATATTTTATATATATAGTTAAGGTATATACTTGAAATATGATTACGTAACAATTTTTTTTTTTTAATTTTACTTTTTATTTGTCCTGTTTACCATGACGCTCAGACACGGAGACAGATTGTTGCTACGGCTAAAAAGTAAACATTTTATGTTAATTTATTTTTTTATATAATAAGTAAATATGTAGAAAAAGTTGATATTTAGTAAGGTAAGAAATTGAACAAAAAGTTACAAAAACAAAGTGTGCCTTCTTAGCCACATTTTCTTTTATTAGCCACATTTTTAACCACAAATGTCCATTTAATTATCTTTTTCAAGATATTTCACAATTGCACCATAAACAGGTGCAACACTCAGAAGCAAAACAACATTTTTTCTTTTCATTGTTATGCTATATTAAGTTGAACCAGTTTCTTAACATTCTTAACATCAAGTTTTTACGCGCTGTTGGATACAATCTTCGCGACAAACCTGTCTCCATTACTAAAGTATGTGTTATTGAAAATGATCTTTGGATGAGAATATCGTTGCTATTTCCATTCTTACTAACCATAAATATGTAGATATCTATAAAAAAACATGACTAATAAAGAAAATGAACCAGATGATATTATATCATTGGATGCAGTCAGGGATTTTCTTCAAAGAAATGGTGGTAAAGTGAAGCAAACAGATTTGGTCAATCATTTTAGAGTGCAGTTAAGCAGCCCACACACCAAAGGTATTATTATATGTTTGCATATTGAAAATAGCTTTGTATTAATTCATATTATTAATATGGAATTATTATTATATATATTTTAAACAAATATTTGTTTTTGCATTTTACAATTGCAAAGGGAAGAATTTGTACACTGTATTTACATATATAAATTTTGAAAAAATTAGTTCAGTCAAAAAAACCGTACACGCTTTTTTTATAAGAATAGCAGGGTGAAAATGGGCATTTTTGAAGAATATTCTAAGAATATGCCAAGAGTGAGAATTCTACTGTATTGGGGAATATTTTATGAAATATGGCTGAATTTGCAAAAGTTGAAGAAAGAAAGATATAGAAGAAATATAGTGGAAGAAAATAAGTTATGTATTTATAAATTGTGACAAGTTCTTCAGTATATCTTTTTTGAACAACTAAACAAGTAAATGAACATTTTTTATGGGACAAAAAATAAGAATACAACCTATTTTAAATAGAATAAATAAGAATATGCTAAGAATATTTCAGCCTGATTTGGAGTTAAAAATTAAGAATACTTGACCCTGGCCGAATCAAGTCTATGCTTATAAAAAAAGCGTATATTTGAAGTCAAGTCATGTAAAAGATTTCACATTTCATATTGAAGTAAATATGTGTTTTCAGAAACATTAAATTTCTTTGATTCACTATACTAAGGAAATAGGATCTCTGACAATGATATTGCCTTTGATTTTTTAGCATCTTCTTCTTTTTAGTTCGTGCAAGACAAGAATTCAAAGATATTCTTCAGTTAATTACTGCTGTCAAAACAGAAAATGTAAATTTTAGTATTCAATCATTCGCACAATTTTAAGAAAACATTGTGCACAAAATGCCCTGTTTATGATATCAATTATTTTGATACGAATCATGTTCTTTTGTACTCTATGTAGTAATTTATGTGTAATTTCAGTCCCTCAATACTTTCAGCCATGGTAAACGACAACCACAAATACTGGCATTAATGCACTTTGCAAATATTATTGCGATAAAATAAAATATTTGAGATTCGTTATAACTAAATAGTCCAGGAAAATTAGGGCAAAATTGCAAGAAAAGATATTTTTATTGATTTAAACACTAATAATGTTCTTTTTTAACATACTAAAAATCCGACAAAAACCAAGCATAGGAAAATGGGTGATTGGGCCAAAATGTTAATATTAACTGGTAAATTTAGAAAGCGAGTCAATTTTAATACCAACTGGTTACTTTAGTAAGCGAGGCAATTTTGTAATTAACTGGTTAATTAAGTAAGCGAGTCAATGTTAAATATTAACTGGTTAATTTAGTAAGAGGCAATGTTAAAATTAACTGGTTAATTAAGTAAGCGAGACGATGTTAAATATTAACTGGTTAATTTAGTAAGCAAGGTAGTATCTATATTAACTGATTAATTAAGTAAGCAAGGCAATGTTAATATTAACTGGTTAATTTAGTATATAAATGAGGCAGTGTTAATATTGCCGCATCATTTTGTTGTCATTGTTACTTTTGTCATCATAATCAGTATTTACCACTGCAATTTTCTGCCACCCAAGATTTACTCTGATTCAGAATTTAAAAGAGGATATCACTGATTGCTTTCTCAGTGTAATGAATCTGTTGCGATATTTTACCATTCGCATGTAATAAGGCAATGCCAAAATTAATGTTTTTAAGTATTTGTTAACACCAGCACTGTGCACTTTAAGTGTGTTCTGTTCAGACTACTGTTTTCAGGGGGAAAAACATATTATTCTCATCAAACAAGTCCAAGAGCATTTCCAAGCTTCTGTTATCAGTCGTAAAGCGCAACGGCCGCTATCTGTCCGCAAGGAATTGGCCAAGTCCAAGTTTGACTTTCTGCTTCATCATGACAAGAAAGACAACAGCGATGACGAAGATTGCAGTTCTCTAAGTAGCCACAATACGGACAACACTGACTCTGGTATCTCTTTTTCGATCACAGTGAGTTGGTATGTTTAATGTTTTTAGTATTTACGCATGCTTGATTTTTTCTTTACAGCCCTCTCAGTCTGTGAGTTCGTTGAAAAATGCACTGAGTTCAAGAATGAAATCAACGCAAAGTATGGATTCTATCAACACTATGGTATGGAATTTGAATTGCTGGATATTATACTTACCATTTAAAAATTTGCGAATGATTTTTACTGAAAAAAGTTTTAAAATGATTTGTAAGGAAATTATAAAACTCTTTTTTAATGTAAGGAATATTTAAAAGTTTAAATATTTGTATATGTACGTTTAATAAATTTTAAGCATTCAAAATGTTTAAAAGAATAAATCTCCTTCAATCTTCTCTTTCTTCTTTATACTTCAAACCACTGTACTTACGAGGTCAAACATCATTTTTCCATTCAAAAAATATAATAACATAAATGTAATTATGATATAATGAAATATTGTGATATCCACAAACGAATCCAACTTTAAACTGAAATGCATTTTTTCAATGTTGGCTAGGTTGAGACTCATAATTGAATGGTAATTAATTGTATATAATTGTTTAGTTAACCGATGAGGATGTGGGTGACCTTGAAGGTAACAAAAGTGTATGTATGTTACTAAGAGGTTATGAAACCAAATCGTAATGGACAGAGTTTTTCCTCCAGTTTGTATTTAGTTCTTTGAATAAAAAGAAATATTTATCAATTCTTGTCACAATGGATCCAATCGTGTTTTTAGGGTAGTATATTTGTAATTGTTAAAATATTGTTTCTTGGCTGTGAGTCATTTGTTTTAATTTAATTTTTCTTTAGATGACATCGGTCTGAATGACGGGCTTGATGTGAGGTTTTTACAATTTATTTTTGTTGTATTTATTCCCTAAAGTGTTTAAGGGAAACCACAAAATTGTGTTTATAGTCTTCATTAAAATACTAATAATAGACTTTTCATAGCTATTGCGAAATGCATCAGGTGACAGTTCAATTTTCAGTTTTTCAACTCTCGAATCATAACAATTAAAATTTTGTTCCGGGGTTTCAAAGATCTATCAGGAAATCTCTTTCGAAAAGGTCAATTGAAATTTAACGATGCAGAACAGATCAACAGTGAGAAATATGGCGCAAGAATGTGAAAAGAATTAAAGTTTTTAAGAAGCAAATTTGTAAATTGACAAAGTACAGGCCTTTCAATGAATGTTTTATCATGGCACTGTGTCTCTCACTCGCGAAATGAAAAATACATGTTTAGCAGCATGCACTCGTTTAAATGTTTAAATTTTTCAATAAAATAAAATTATGTTATAAAACAAGAAAGTAGAAAAATATCAAAATATTTTATGGGCGTCATTCAAGAAGCATGGAAATAACGAAGCAAGCGTGTTTTGTCGTGCTGGTAGCTTTGTGCAATCGCACTCGTTTCATTGAAAGGCTTGCTAAGTATCTTTGTTTTAGGTTCTACCAGAGGAAAAGGAATGGCTATTAGCTTCAGCGCATGGCCACATGGACAAGTTGGAAAAACTATTGAAAGGTCATCCCAAGCTAGCCAGGAAAAAAGATTTCATAATGGTATAGTGAATTGATTCCACTTTTCATGGATTTTCTTTAATAATCTTTTTGTATGTTTTTCCGTGAACTTTTGTTGCAATAGAATATTGTTAATTACTGTTGATTTTTGTATTTTTTCGATTATTGAGTTTGAAATTTTAGTGTATTTAACTTATGCAATACTTTCTAAATCTTTCTTTTTCTTTTATATCGGATGGCTTCATTACTACAGGGTGTAAGTTAATTTCTGTTAAGATACAATTTCTTCACAACATATACAAAAAATATATTTTAAAAGTCAAATTGGGCAACTAAGAACTATGTTCAAATGTAAGCTTTTTTGACGTGTTTAAAAATTTCAAAAACTTTACAATGTTTTCGTGGCATTGACCAGATTTCATTGTTTTTCATTCACCCTTAAAAGATTTAAACTAGTGATCCAGTGTGATAAGTTTCAGTCACTGACAGCTTAGTCTTTGATTTCTTAAAAGGTATTTAATCTTTAAATGAAAACCGAACAATATATATTTAATTGTGTTTTTTTCTTTCTTATATGTGTTGTACTGCAATTACATCGACAAATTCAATTTAGTATGTAAGTACATATCCTGGAAATTATTAATATAAATTTTTTAATTAAAATTAAGAATAATTTACAATAATTTTAGCTTTATTTCTACTCAATTATGTTAAAATTCATTTCGTTACGAAATTGTGCATGGGATTTGCTTCATCAGTACAAATCATTCGTTGCGTGTGTATATATATACGGAATCAAGTTATTTCTTCTCTTATATTAACATCATTATTATTTGTTGCTTCTTGCCATCCTACATCATTGCCACGGTTTTAACTCTTCTGAAATCCTTGAAAAGGAGATGTTATGATTATATTTTTCATGGCTACGAAAGGAGCCAATCAGCCGCCAGACAGTCATCCCCATAGCAACAATATTGATTAAAGCACCACATTTAATCGGTGATCATCCAATGTTATGAGTATTTAATTTCTTCGTAGACTGCACTGCACTGGGCAGCAAAGCTTGGACGAGCAGACATGTTGAAATTTGTCATTTCTTCTGGAGGAGATGTCCACAGCCGATCGGTGCGCAGATAGTCACTTTAATTTTTATAATATCTCACCTCCGACATATTTCTGTTGAGGGTTTGAGCGAAACTTATTGCTTAATGCAACCAACCCTAGCTCAAAATGTGTGATGTACTTTGTAGTAGCTTTCCTTTTCTGATTTGTTCTTGTTTTCCTTTCATGTTGCCATTGGATACAGCATGTAAGTATTTTGTTTAATTGCCCATTTAGGGTTTTTTTATCGATAATCTTTTTTTTCTTTTCATGTGTTTCTTCTACTACACAGGGGGTAAGTGTATGTTTTATTTCAGTGTGCTTTCTGTTTTCCATGTCTTACATCCTAACCCTTTGCAATACGTTATGAAATTATGTTGGTACTCCTGAGCGAATGTAACATTAGCATAGTCACACTTCAACTTAGCAAGACTTTTATATTGCAAATCTGTATAGCACATCTATTAAAAATTGAGGCAGACCATTATATGAAACCTATTTCGATATCCCTATACAATATATATATACCCACCACCCCTGTTTATCTTTTCATTTCCATCACACCTTGTTTAGGGCTACACACCGCTTCATTTAGCAGCTATTTGCGGACAGGAGCAAATGATCACTCTTCTGATTGAACTTTACGGTAAACACACATTTTTCACTTGAGAACTTCATGCAATCCCTGTGTTTCTACACAGCTACAAGAAAACTCTCTCTTCGTATCAATTCTCTGGAAATTTTTTATGTGTTAATTTTTTCATTTATCGTCTTGTTTTGTTTTTACTTGTAAAATTTTTTATTAAATTCTATTCAGCAAATTTTGTGTATACATATAGGTTTTATCCACGAACTATAACTTCATGCATATTATGTTCAACTTATTTCACTGCTCTGTGATCATCAGTGCATGTTTATATGGTGAATGAATGTTGCAGGGGCAAATATCCACAGTCGGGATCACAGCGGGTTCAAACCTAAAGATGTTGTCAAGGAAACCGTCTCCTCGGACATCCAAAGTATGTTGGAACATTCAAGAAGTCCATTTTGAATTATTTCAACATGTTTAATGACATTAGACAAAGCCTTGGTTCCGTGTCATGATTTATATAAAAAAATTGAATAGTTTAATTTGTATTTGGTAGTAAGCTATAGGTCCTTGCTCGTCGAGGAATACTCATAGAACATGTTGTTAAGAGGGAGCTGTGCGGAAATGAATAGGCTATTTAAAAAACTAATTACTGATTCTTCCTTAGACATGAACACACGCCAATAAAATCAGAATAACCTATAACGTAGACATTTCTCTTCTTCTTAAAATTATGGTTCCTTCTCTCCAAAACACTAGAAGAATACTACTTTATAAAAACATACCTTTTTCTTTGCTTCTCCCTCTTCTTTTGTCACTACTTTTTACATACATATTTTATCAACAAAACAGAAATTTTTAGCTAACCATTCTTTATACTCTTCGAAAGAAACATTTCCTGTCTGATTCCTTCATATTTACTCGCTAGAATGGTTGATTGGCAAATTCTAAACTTAATCAGTATCCAAAAAATATCTAGCCATCTCTCTAAGTTTCACAAATGACATCTTGACCTTTTTATGGAGTTGAATTTTTACCATAAATACCTCCAAACCGTAAAAAAGCCATCTTCATTATTTACAGTACCACCGTAAAATGACGAAATTTAAATCAACCAGTTTGTTTACTTTATTGAACCAATCAGATTGCTTTGCTTGGTCATGGTTCAATGTTTTTCTTTTTTTTATAAGAGAAAGTATTATAGTATTTTTTTGGCAGAAACATTGTGGCAAAATATTCATTTGAAATAATTTAGTACCAACAACATAATATTATTCACAATATATTTCGATTTAAATATAAATCATCATCAGGCTAAAAACATAAAATGAACAGTTTAAAAACAGTTAAAAAATATTGTATAATATACTACAGATCAGAATATACAAACAGTGTAAGTCTAATCTTGTGTAAAGCACAAGTGATGGAATGGATTTAACTGGTACTAACTGCTTTACATCATTCCTCATATTGTCCAGCTTTTCCGTGGACTTCACAATTTCTCCATTTGCTTTGAATATCTCTTTCCTCAGCAGCTTCAATTGGAATTCTTGCACTGCTCTCTCGTCAAAGCAACCATTATTTGGAATTCGAAACTTCAAAAATCTTGGAATGATGTGTGCTTTCAGACATTTGTCTAGGAACTCCAAACGTAATCGGTTATTAGCAGCTTTTCGCAAAGTATTTTGATACCTTAAGAATACTGGCCAGCAACCATGTCGTTGAAGTTCCATTTTAAATAATCTTTTTGGCAGAAACATTGTGGCAAAATATTCATTTGAAATAATTTAGTACCAACAACATAATATTATTCGCAATATATTTCGATTTAAATATAAATCATCATCAGGCTAAAAACATAAAATGAACAGTTTAAAAACAGTTAAAAAATATTGTATAATATACTACAGATCAGAATATACAAACAGTGTAAGTCTAATCTTGTGTAAAGCACAAGTGATGGAATGGATTTAACTGGTACTAACTGCTTTACATCATTCCTCATATTGTCCAGCTTTTCCGTGGACTTCACAATTTCTCCATTTGCTTTGAATATCTCTTTCCTCAGCAGCTTCAATTGGAATTCTTGCACTGCTCTCTCGTCAAAGCAACCATTATTTGGAATTCGAAACTTCAAAAATCTTGGAATGATGTGTGCTTTCAGACAGTCAGTATAGCACAAGCAAGCAAATGGAGAAATTGTGAAGTCCACGGAAAAGCTGGACAATATGAGGAATGATGTAAAGCAGTTAGTACCAGTTAAATCCATTCCATCACTTGTGCTTTACACAAGATTAGACTTACACTGTTTGTATATTCTGATCTGTAGTATATTATACAATATTTTTTAACTGTTTTTAAACTGTTCATTTTATGTTTTTAGCCTGATGATGATTTATATTTAAATCGAAATATATTGCGAATAATATTATGTTGTTGGTACTAAATTATTTCAAATGAATATTTTGCCACAATGTTTCTGCCAAAAAGATTATTTAAAATAGAACTTCAACAACATGGTTGCTGGCCAGTATTCTTAAGGTATCAAAATACTTTGCGAAAAGCTGCTAATAACCGATTACGTTTGGAGTTCCTAGACAAATGTCTGAAAGCACACATCATTCCAAGATTTTTGAAGTTTCGAATTCCAAATAATGGTTGCTTTGACGAGAGAGCAGTGCAAGAATTCCAATTGAAGCTGCTGAGGAAAGAGATATTCAAAGCAAATGGAGAAATTGTGAAGTCCACGGAAAAGCTGGACAATATGAGGAATGATGTAAAGCAGTTAGTACCAGTTAAATCCATTCCATCACTTGTGCTTTACACAAGATTAGACTTACACTGTTTGTATATTCTGATCTGTAGTATATTATACAATATTTTTTAACTGTTTTTAAACTGTTCATTTTATGTTTTTAGCCTGATGATGATTTATATTTAAATCGAAATATATTGCGAATAATATTATGTTGTTGGTACTAAATTATTTTATTATAGTATTTGTATAAAATTGAGGGTCATGAACATTATTATAATAATGGTAACAATTATTAACGCTATCATGAAATTTAATTTCATTCTTTAAATGTATTTTAATTTTTTTTTGCTCAATGTTTTGTTTTAGGAAAACTCGGGAGATCGTTAATCCTTGGTAAGTGTGTTTCGATCAAATATTTTACATAGCATCTGCATATATCTACGCCTTACTTCACACACATACTATGCACATGTCTTCATATATTATAAAGGGAGTTTACCTAAACTGCTACGCAAATTTCCCAACGTTTTTAGTTATTAATGCGTTTCATGACAATGCGAAAACACCATGTTGAATTTAAAACAAATTATTTTTAAGAAAGTTGTAGGATGGTACACACAAGGGAGATTTTCCAAAGCTGCGAAAACATAGGCCAACAGCAAATATGTATTTGACTAGAGGATCATTTCCTGATGCGACCCATTAACCCTAGTAAATCTCCTTTTTTTGTCAATTAGAACCTGATTGGGTGAGATCCAACACCATGTTGGAAACACGTGGCAGTTTGCAATTCCAGCATTCTGTAAGCTTATCGCCGGGCACCAAACGAAAATTGTCAAAAAGCTTAAAACAAGACTTGATGTTTGCTCCCTGAATTTTATTGTATTGTTTTATTTATTGTTGACTAACCATTTTTGTTGTTGTTTTGGTAAACTCCCTTAAAATCACTAATATAAATTCTTGCTCTAATCGTATGTCATTTAAACCGAACTCTCATAAAAAAAATGAGACGGAATACTTTATTTTTGACTTTCTCATTTTTTTCAATTAACCAATTGTATATATTTTATTTGTGTCCCTTCAAAGTATTTAATGTGGATTCGGAGAGAGTTATCTATCAAATTATATCAGAATTACTAGAGAAAGGATTGAAATTAATTTTAGTTTGAACCTGTTTATAGAGCATGTTGAAATTATGTGATTTTAGTGCATGGGTATTAGCAGAAATGACTTTAAAATCTTCTTGATGTATGCATGTAAAACTATATATAGCCTTTATGTTTATGAAAAAGATTGTGTTAAATTTTTAGATTTTGATTTAATTTTTTGTAAATTTTTTGTTATATTAATATAAATTGTTTTTGAAAATAATATTGTTAATTTTAAAATTGAATTCTGTAGCCTGTATCTCTACTCCCAAAGACTTGTACCAATGTTTCCATCTCTCTCTCAACTCTAACCTCAGATACATGATATCACTTCACTGAGGTAGAAAGTTGAGTGTGGTCCTTCCAGAGACTTTTAAAAGAGTTTCCATCTTTCTCAACCCTAATCTCTGATACATGATATCACTTTACCGAGGTATAAAGTTGGGTGCGGTACTTTCAGAGACTTTTACAAGTGTTTCCATCTCTCTCTCAACCCTAACCTCAGAAACATGATATCACTTCACTGAGGTTTAAAGTTGAGTGTGATACTTCCAGAGACCTTTAAAAGTGTTTCCAACTTTCTCTCAACTCTAACCTCGGAAACATGATATCACTTTACTGAGGCATAGGAGAAGTCTAGTCTAGGTTTGTTGGGAAATGGTGGAAAAGAGAATTATATTTTTCTCTGTACACGAGTTCCCATTTCCATATATTTGAATTTCGACAATCCGTTCATCAACAGGGACGGAAATAGTCCAGCACACGGTTGCCCGTACCGCGGTCACACGCAAGCAGAGTTTTTATCATTCCGATGGTGAGATTACTGCTAGTACACCGGAATTGGCGCGAAGGCACATGAAATCAATCACCGCCAGTGCGCATAGATCCGTGAGTATTTTTTAACACGTGTTCGTGCGATTAACCAATTATACAATTCGCTTTTTGTTTCATATTATCGGTTTCATATTTATAATAATAGTGTTTCTAACCAAAAACCAATCGTTTTCCGTGCAGTTGCACTGCGATATTTTAACGCTTCGTTAAATTGCAAGGAAATGTTTGTTCCGACATTACGTTTTTGGCTCCTCTGGGTTAATATGAACTCTGAACGAATCTTTTTACCTGGATAGCCTAGTGGTAGACCACTATGACTTTACTCAGAATGAAATGACCCAAGTCCCATTCATTAAATAAACCATTACCATATTCGTATACTCCCGATACGCCCACTTTCCACCGTTATTTTTTATAGATGTCGTTTTTGAAGAAGAAAAAGAAAAATATCGAACCGCGGTAGGGATTTGTTATTTCTAAGTTATTCTATTTTCTATTGTTTTATTAGCTGAGTCAGTCGTGCAAATCGTTTTTCATTGACATTTCCGGTTGAAAAGGTTTTTACACCGTCGGGATAGCTCAGTTGGTAGAGCGCTTGCAATTTCGGATTTCTGAGGTTGCGAGTTCAAATCCTCCCGGCCTCGCCGACTCAGGGAATGAGTAGAATTTCGATACGGCAAAGTGCGGGTGTTGGTGGTAGGAGTGGCGCCCGCCTCAACAGTTACACCCAACGTCTTGCGCTAAGGAAAAGGGGATAGACGCCCTTGTTTACGCCCATTACTAACATTAAGGTTAATTCGACAACTTAGCTTTTTACACCGCCACCCTCCTATTATCTTCGAATTCTGATAAGTTACTGCAGCAATTCTTTGGTTTATTCTCTTCTCTTCAGATTGAAATTGGAGAATATTCCAGGCTCGACTGTGTTGGCCACCAAAAAGAGGTCATCTCAATCGTCTGAACCTGACATAAAACCAAGACCACGATCTCAAATTCTCAATCTATCCCCGCCAGAACCAGACTTGAATCCCACCTTGTCGTTTGAGATCTAAACTTCATCGTTGCAATTTTACATATTTTTAACAGGACAATACGCTCAGGACAGGGATAGAGCTCGTAGGTATGTAGGGCTTGTATGTTTCCGGAAGAAGCCAGGATCTCGATAATACAAAATGTTCTAAAGTCAGTAATTCGTGCATATTTCAAGTCTTCTATGTTACTTGAACACGAAAAGTAGACACAATTAGTTATCGGAGTGAAGTTGAAGTTTAAAACATCATGTCCAATTAAAATGCTTCTACTTTTTTCATGCATTGTCAACAAAGCATCGTTTTATACTGCACATTTAGTTCATGATATTTTCTCACGTTTAAACCAAATGTTCACACGTAATATTCAAATATTTTTGTAGTTTTTAATCGGCTTTTACCTTTTTTTAACGTTTTATTCGAGTGTATACGACCATGTATTTAGCGTGCGATAACATATTTATTAAGGAGTTTATGTTCAGTTTGTATATGTAGCTGTAAACGACGGGGAATTAAATTTCTGAAAAAAACTCGCCTTTTGAATAGCCATTTCTTCAAAATGGCTATGTTTCCAAATACTTTTTTGTATTTGAATGCACTTTGACATTTTTCATACTTTTCTATTGACGCCAACACAAATGTACAAAACTAAATGAGCATTTGAAATATACGTGTCTACTGACATAGTAAAAAATGAATTTTTGGAAGCTCTCCCTCTACCCTTGTGACCCTCGGAATGTACTATATGTGTGGGAGGTCTCTGAGGTGAAATGTTCATCTTGTGAACCTGAAACTTACAAAACTCGATGATATTTATATTTCCTTAATATAAAATACAATGTTTTATGGAACAGAACAAAATACAAGTTATGTTTCACTTACTTAAATATTTATGCCATGGAATTATTTAAAAGTAACGGATTTCAGACAATAATTCACCACATATCGTACATAGATTCTAACTTGTCTTTTTCTCGTTCAGCTTTAATATAAGTGTTCATTACACGAAGTAAGGTAGCATGTAGTTTTTCCATGTATAGGTCATCTCTCTTATCGCATTTAGACATAGCTCTGCGCCACGTACTCAAATCACACAAATGACAATTTTCAAACGACTCGACTGTTTCTTTCACGTTGCACAGAGTAAAGTTAGCAACCACAACTGGCACGTCATTGCTTTTCCGCATACTAATAAAATCCGCAATCGTCTCTGCAAAAACTTCATAATCGATTCCTTCCGGAATAAAAAATAGAATGCAATCCGCTGACGTCACTGTTACTCGATAAGCGTACGGCGCCGAGAACTTTATATCCCAGTCAAAATCTTTTACCGAAAATCGAATTGGCTGTGGCTGCTTGAAAGTCACACCGGACCTTAAGGACAGCCGTTTAATTAAGGATTTGCCGCGACGTTTCTTTCTACTCGCGCTCATTTCCGAAGCTGGTTCGAGTTTCGGTGTAATACTTGCCTCCACAACATTTAAATCCAAATCGCTGGACTCCTTCGAAGAAACTGCCTGAATAAAAGTGTCTTTAAATCTAGATTTTTCTCCCACCACAATCAACACACCAAACTCTGTTATTTTCTTGACCTCGTGATTTGCAAGCGAATTGTAAATTCTAATTGAAAGTCTTTTGATCGTGCTTTGTTTTTTAAGGTTCTTCATGTTTCAACTGCACACACGTTTCCAGCGACTGAGTTACTGTTGGTTTTATAACCATCTATTGTCTACCTAATAGTTAACACAAAACCGCAAATCGTGGTAAAAAGCATTGGGATTACAACAAAAAAACAAATAACCGATAGCTAATTTCCATTTAGGGAATTCAAATGGATTACATGTATGGACGTTGAAAAGTCCTACGTTTCAATTGGTTCACCATAAAGCTTGGTTTAAATGTTTAATGTTTTAAAATGTTTTCTTGGTTTAAAACTCGATTTTTATTTTAACAATTTTAAAGTTTACATCGAAAAATTCGAAATAGCAGGGGGGGGATTTGCGGAGTTATTCATTTTCGATTTTCTTACCAGAACACACCAACATAAAAAACAATGTTAACGTAAGTACTTTAAGTAACCACATATTTTGAAGAATGTCGAAAATGTTGTTATCATCCTCCCGCCATATTATTTGTTTCAGGTGTTTTGTATGGCATCCAGAAATGACGCGTCCTTGTTAATTTCTGGATCAGTGGAAACATTTTGATGGGATGCGATACCACTCGACTATTCGTTTACAGGTGGCAAGATAGCAAACGAAGGAGCCACGCTTTCTTCGGTCTCGTCCTAATCTTCGCTAGTTGATACATCGTTTTCCAACTCATTTGTGTCTTCTTCATGTACAAACTCCAAAGGTGCAGATCCTTCCGTGTTCTTTCAGCGATTACCTTTGGACGCAATCATAACTACCCGCAAACCAGTGGGAACAGCAGTTGTCACAAGTTGTCTACGGTATTCCAACATATCATCACCAATTAAAGAAAATAACTTGTCCAACACCAAATAATCTTCGGATCCATCAAATTTACTGGTTACAAAGAGCGGTTAATCCACATCAATTTCTCTCCAGGCAGTTAATAGCATGTCTGTCATCTCCTCATGATTAGGTGATGGAACCTTGCTTTTATCATTTCCCAACTTCTTCAGCATCAATATCATCTCCTTATTTCTATAGGAAGACTTGAGGTGCTGATGGAGATCGGTGCCGTTCGCCTGTACATAGCGGGATGCGAAATTAACGTGGGAAGAGAAATTAAGAGAAACTCCAACAGTTCCTGAACACGTCAGATGAGAAACTCTTTGTAGCATCATATAGTCATACTATTATATCTTCTGTTTACGCTATATGCTTTATTTGTGTTATATATTTAGATTCCCCATTCTTTAACTAAATAATATATAGAGAAAGACCTAATTGTTTACTCTTATCAAAAACGATTAACATCACGATACTCATCAAAGATCTCGGTTACGAGCTGACGAAACAGGAATTTTGATCGTATTCGGTACGATCGCCCGCTAGATAGAGTTCCATCTCAATGTATCTTCTTTCGACATCGCTCATGCACTATCTTGCAAGAAAGGCGGCTTCGTGACTTTGAGACAGAATGAAGTTTGAGATGTCACTGCAGAATTGAGGGGATGATTAATAAGAGCTAACTTTCATTTACTTTGTATTTATTATTCTCGCTGTCTCTATATTCTCTCACCCAATTTTCTCATTTTCTAAATACGTGTTTTGAAGCAATTCAGTGATGTTTTTTCCACACAAGATGTACAGTATAATCCCGATAAAACTCGAATATCCAAGGGGCTGACTAAAATACTTCGAGATGTTCGAGTTATGGGGGAGTTTTTATGAGAAACTATTAGGAAAGGGGAATAACAGTTCGAGTTATCGGTATTATACTGTAATATCAGTATGTATTTTACCGTTTTGGTTTTTTATTAGGAGAATGGATTATCATGTCTGACTCTGAAAGAAAACTATATTTCAATTGTTTCTTCAATAATTCTTTCCTCTTTCACCACTTACAACACGATTTCCAAACCGATGAGGGTCGGGTCTTCTTTGACCAAGTGTGGGAGGTAAATGTTTTTTTGGATCGGGTGCATACGGGTCAATAGGTGGCAGTCTGCGACCAACAGGTTCCGACATTCTTTCAACAACCGACAAACCACCACGGTGTCTTTGTTCCGCTTGCGGGTTCATTATATATTGCTCCACATTCTCAGGTGCAAAAGCCTGTCGCAACCCATCAGAGCGATTTCGTTCGTCAAGAACCTGACGACGCTCCTCATTGGGGAATACATCACGTTGTTGCGCCACTGAGTCTGGTAAAAATAAATTAAGAGGCTAGACGCTTGAGGGTAGACCGTAGCAATAATAATTTCAGGGTCTGTACAGAACCTTGAGTGATAAAGAACATTGACAGCGCAGGACATTTAACCAATACTAACCTAAGGGTAACTGATAACATAACGAGAAGATGTTTTACTGACCTCGAAGAATTCTTCGGAAGTCGTCGTAAGGGAGGCCTCGATCTGACGCACCACGAAATGGAGGCAAAGGACCCCCGCACCTTAACACGAAATATGCAAACGTATCAAAAATATTAAAACTCATGAATCTTCGAAAATCTCCAGAATTAAGATCCCGTCAAATGAAATTCGTGATTTTCTCGCACAAAACCAAACTATTGAAAAAGCGTGCAAATAACAGTTCTTCCGCTAAATTAAAAAAGAACTCCAACTTACTTTTCATCTATAGGTGGTCGACTCTCTAAATCACTCCTCCGATAAAAATCATCCTTCTGTGAGAACCGCGAGGGAGGAGGGTCTTGTCTGTACGCCTGTCCGTCAGAACTAAATCGTAAAAGAATGAAACTGAGTTATTTCACAGCGGTAGACACGTTTTATAAGAAGCATGAGGCTGAGATATGACAAAAACTATGAAACAAATAAGAAACATGGCCAGGCTCAAATAATTTTATCCTGTTCTCAGGGACCCAGAATTATAAGAAAACAGTTAATAAAGCTTGGAACACTTCTCTAACAAACTACATATTATGCAAACTTTCTACATTTTATACAAACACCGCAATGTCCTCGCAATTTATCTTTTGAATAAACCTAACTACTAAACTGCGTTTTTTCTTTGTCTAAGCATCTCTATAAAGCGTCTCTATTAAGAAACATTTGAGGCTCAAATTGGCCTGAATTTAAGAAACTTCAGACTGAAGCCAAAACGTGTGTTTCTTATAAAAAAACAATACAACAACAACACGTGCAGTTCCCTCTTAAGCAATTTCGAAAGCATCTAAATCCAACGCGAAGTTATCACGAAAGCTAAACGTTCAAATGAAATGGAAGTCGACGTTTTCTTTTAATACCGTTTTACGATTGCATGATATTTTAAAGTCTGCCAATATTTATATATTGGTGCTCTGTTATGTATACTCTACGGAGAAGATCTAAGGTTCGATAAGAAAACCAACACAGTTTAATGTGTGGCCATTATTTAAGTACGGTTGCAAGATTTCAGCCAACGGTTTAAACCACCTTTTAGGCTATAAACCGTTTAGAAGAGGTTAAAATGTCACAATGGAGAGCAATATTAATACATTTTTACTCGATACTAATTACTCCCATGGCAAGCTGTGTTACATTAAAATATTTCTAGTTTTCAAATGGATTACTTAATCAACCTTAACACAAAAAGAAGTAATTTAGAAATTTAGGCAACCATGACAAATAAAGGTAATCTACCTAAATGCTGGTGGAGGTGCTGGCAATCTGCTTCTATCGCTTTCTCTCTTCATTGCGTAGAACCTTTCAAACCTTCCGTAAAACATATCTTCGCTCTCACCTTGTCTCTTCACTGGAAAGCCCAATGCCTCCTGCGCACCACTCGGATTATAGTTGCTGGTGGGTGGCAAAGAAGCTGGCATACGTCGGTCACCAAATCCATCATCTATTCTCGGCCATCTGGGATCCATGTATCGCACTTCATCTCGGACTCTTGGTCTTTCTTCGCGCGGGAATCCCACATCGTCATGGTGACGAGCTGAATAGCGCGGGAACTGCTCTATGTACTGTTTACTTTCGTAAGGTTTTGCGAGAGGCTCGTCATAAGCCGCCCTCGGTCGGAAAGCATCATCGTAGCGCGGCGTTCGGACAACATCACCGTATGGTGTTTTCAAGGCAGAATCATTCTCTGTGTACGCTGATGACGAATTCGGCTTTACAAAAGAGTCATCAACTCTATCCAGCGGATCGGCAGTTATACGTGATTCATACATGGCGCGTTGGTCCTTTGTGTACTGACCTGGACGGGGTGTCCCAAATCGATTATCTAGACCTTTACTAGCTGGATCACTGACGGACGGTTCTAAACCTGGAATGTACGTTTCCTGCGGTTTAGTAACCGGCGGTGCCGGTTCGGAAACCGGTCCTGTATCGTCTTTGATCTTCTTCAAGATGCTTCTGATCTTCTGGCCGGATTCACTGTGCGGTCGTTGTGGTTGAGGTGTAGGCGCAGGCGCAGTGTTTTGCATGAAAGAAGGAAGATTAGAAAAGAGGGAAGCATTTTGCTGCTGGGGGTGAGCTAGAGATGACATGTTCTGTATGATGGGCGCAACATTTCGCAGAATATTTAGGATATCTGCGGGGAGCTCCTGAGGCAAGGACTTCGCGTCTCGATTCGGGGTGAACAAATTCAAAGTGTCGGAATTAGCGGGCTCTTTAGCTTTGGCACCCGAAAACGCAATATCCCACACATCCTCTTTGGGCGATTGGAAGGCAGTAGACGGTTTATTAGACGCGCGATTCCACAAGGAAAACTGTTCTTTTCTGGGTTGGCGAACTACATGACCTTTGAGTTGTTGAGCGAAGTCCTTTGGAGCGGCGGGTGTAGGTTTGCTTCGATGGTCCAGGGGTTTCTTGCTAACAACGGTAAGCTTTTTGACAGCTGCATCCTGCGGTTGTTCGTCAAGATCAATCTCGATATCGCTATCTTCAGGTAGCGGATTACCAACCTTGACTTTCGACTCACTTTGTCGCGCTTGCAAAGTAATCTTTATAGGTTTCTTCTCAGACCTACCCGATTTCCTCCTGCGATCCTCAGACTTTCTGGCTGAAGACTTCTTCTTCCTGTCTCTGCTTCCCCGCCTTCGCCTTTGGCCTCTCTCCGAGCTGCGGCTACGTTTTGATCGACCTCTGGACCGGTAAAGTGGAGAGTTCTTGCGTCGCTTCTTCTTCGCCGCGTGCCGTCCCTCCCCCGCGCTGCTACTTTCGCTGCTACTCTCCGACAAATTCGAACTTCTGGAGCGCCTTCGGTGACGTTTTTTAGACTTGTCATCTGCATCGTCGTCGTATTGAGGTACAAGGCTCCTAGTAATTTTGTTTTTTTCCTGCACCGTAGGCATCGATGGCGCTTTCGAACGCAGCTGTTCCAGTTCCTTCTCCAGATCTTTCTCTCTCTGCGTCAAGAAAGCCATTTCATTGGCTCGCTTCTCATCTCCTGCGGCAGACACATCGGCGTCATCTTTGTTCATGATAACAGAGAGTAGCTTCTCCTTAACAGACGGATCAAGACTTTCCAATTCAGGCGCCAGTCGTTTTAAAAGTCTTTCACGTTCAAGTTTAACCCTCAGATCATCATTTTCAGAGGCATCCTTATTATCCGACTGAGTATCACCGTCCCCCTCGGCTCCATGGCGGTAGTCGATTACCATAGACTCTTTGGAAGAATCTAGTCGCACTTTGTTGTCTCCGTCAGGAAACTTTGCACGGAACAACGACTCGCGTTTAATGATCATCATTTCACGAAACTCCAATTCCTGTCTCACTTCGCGCATGTCGCGTTGAATGCGTATCATGTCGCGTATGTACTCTTCTTTACGAGGGTCGCTTTCTTCGAGCACGCGCAAATTCTCGCGAATGAAATCCTCTTCCTCGCACAAACGCTTGTAGGTGTTTTCGTACTGTTGGTAAGCCGAGATGTCCATTTCACGTTCATGCAATAACCTTCTTTTCAGACCGACGAGATCGTTTTCATAATCACGAGAGATCTTCTTAAACTTCGCCTCGAACTCCATCTCTTGGGCGCGCTTATCCATATCGCCGCGTTCTAATTTTGGCGCGGGGTCAGCATTTTGCGGAGGTGATGCTGAACTCTCTTCCCTGCCAGAGTGCCTGGTAACGACTAGGTTTTTACCTTTCAGCCTGTCACGGAGGTCAACGTCAGTAGCAGGACTGTCCTGAATCTCCACCTTACGGAAATCGCCGAACACAAATTTTGAACGTGGCTTAGCAACCTCTTCGTCGTTTTTGACGTCGTTTTTCTTTTCGACCCATTCATCATTGTATATTGCCTGGCCCTTGGTTTCCTTGTTGCGACCTTTAAACGCCTTCTCAATGTGAGACCGACTTTCCAGGTGGGCGTTGAACGGTTTATCAGCATTGAACGTCTCATTGCAGGGAAAACATTTAAAAGGACGTTGTAAGAGCAAGATCCTTCGTAGATGCTTCTTACCGCGACAATGGCCGATGTAGTTTTCCTGCCCGGTACAAGGCACACTGCAAACCTCACAGAAATACTGCAGAGCACCTATCACGTTTAGGGACACTTTGCTGTTTGTTTTTGCTTTATCTTCATTATCTGTAATGTTTCTTTCGGTTTTCTTTTCTAACTCTTTTTTCTCCCTTTCTTCCTTTCTCTTGTCCTCTTCAGCGCGATGTCGCCAGCTCTCGATGTGTATCTTGTAATTGGACGCATTCATACAATTGACTTGACACAGTTGACAAAACACTGTGCTTCTTTCGGCCATGTTTCTTTCACCCATCTTTTGTTTTTCTGGCTCCTCTGCATCCTTCACAAAAACATACTTATTGTCTTTACGATCCTCAACATGTCTGTTGTGACGTTTATTCTTGCCGGCATCCATATCCTTCTCCCCCTCTTCCTGTCGCCTGCGAAATCCATGTATCTCCTCAACCCTATACAGGGGCTGGTGACGCGACATAAGGCAATGCGCGTCCAACTCCACCTTGTTCGGGAAGTTCCTCTCACATGTATAACAGAACTGCGAGTCCTCGGCGATGGCACTTTCAATGACCTTTCGTTTTTGCTTATGCACGGCCGACTTGTGGTGCTCATCGAATGCATAGCGATGGGAGAACTGCGACTTGCAGTACGAACAATAAAAACTTTCGCGGCTACTCTGTGAAGAAGAAGGGCTGCGACGCCTGCGAGGGGGGCTCCTTCCCCTACCGCGAAAATTTCCGCGTCCCCTTGAAAAAAACCCTCTTCCGCGTATCATAAGGATCTACAATGGAAATAATTTTCAAATTAATTGATGATAATTCATTTGTTGTCGATTATCGACAGAAAGAGCACGACCAACGCAAAGAACGTTTAACCACATGCTATTCAAACACACTTTCGCAGCACTCACCTTCTAGGGTTCTTTTACAGAATAAAACAAAATATAAAATAGTGTTTATTCCCTTGATGATGGCGTAACAACACTTTTAATCGCTAAACGGGAAAAAACATTTGCACTCTAAACAACAGAAACAGTTTTAAAAATGCATAAAAATACGGGATAAGCAGAAAAAAGACATATGTCACACAGCAATATTTAAACAAATTACAAAATAACAAGGCCACAGTTCATTTCTTATTTAGCCCTAAACAATGCACAGCTAACAAAATTCTAAATTTTGCAATGAGAACATAGCATCATATTCAATAATAAATATTATGCCATGTAATGTCATCAAAATTTTTATTTGAAAAATGAGAGTTCCAAAACTTCTCAAGTTCCACTCGTGTACGAGGCGAGGATTCATAATTTTTCAAACTTTATTAGTCAACATCCGTTACATCATCTTAATTCGTTGATTGGTACTTGTATTATGGGATGTCATGACTTTGTATTAAATATAAGCAACAGTTTTGACATATATTTGTTGCGCTTTTTGTTTAACCAAGTTAAATATAAAGTTCATTTCGGAACACCAGTACATAGTATGATACTCCTCAGCAGCATCCCTTAATAACAGCTTTTTTATAAGTGTCTTCTACTTCTTGTCCCTCTTTGTATGACAAACTATGTTATCTTCTTGGGAAAATCGAGAGAATGTGAGTCATGTAACATCTTTGACCTCATGGATATAAGCACCCATGCCCTTTATGCACTTCTACCATGGAGTTTAAAATGCAAAGTTGGTATCTTGCGTGGGTTAACTCACCACTGTTTTTCCTTTACCTGAGGTTGGCGTTAGGAAGGGCATCCAGCTGTAAAAAACATCTGTTCCATTGAATCATCAAATGATTAAACCTACAAAATTGTGGGGAATATCATCTGTTGAAACCCCGTCCAACCCATGTTAGCATGGAAAATAGACGTGAGAAATGTAAATAATGATGATGATCTTCTTGGGAAAATTGCAGTGCAAGCATCATCATTAAACCTGTAATCAGTTAAAAAACATTCATTGACATTGCTTGAAGGAGTTTTTTCAACTTGATCTTCACATTTAACAAACAAAATATTTGAAAATGTTATCATTAGAACATGCAGTTAGTTTCTTCAATGCTTTGGTGTAATTCAATTGATAACTACAAACCTACAATAAACAAGATGGTGATATGGCGTATCATTTTATTGCTGATGATCAATTAGCAAGTGGGAAAGTTGAATTGAAACTTCTAGAAGCCAACAATTGCATGTAAGATCCAACTTGATTCATTTCTGTTGCCTTTAACATTGTTCGGTGTAAAGATTTCAAAACTTCTGAGTGGGAAGTTTGTGAAGTAATCAGAAAGAATTCCAATTTCCAATGATAAACCCAGAATTACCACACTGGCTGTTGATTATTATAAATGTTTCTTCACACCAAATCGCGAGAATGATAAAATATCTCCGCCATAATAACATTTGATCCAAACCTGATGTCCTGTTACAGCTATACATTGATGGAAATGCTGTTGTGTGATATGGCAAATCCAACTACTAAGGGTATATGGAACCTGTAGCATCTTGGAATTTAATGTAACTACCCATCCGTGTTCTTTTTGCATGACTTCAACGGCGTTTAAAAAACAAAGGTTAGTACCTTGTGAGGTTTAACTCACCACTGTTTTTCTCTTCTAGAAGGGGTAAAAAATTGTAAAAAATTACATTTCAATAAACCATATACTTTAGGCGTACAAACTTTCGCGAGCAGAAACTTTCGTGATATTCGCAAATTTTGGTCCAATTCGCGAAAGTTTATGTTTTCAAAAATTCTCGACTAAACGATTCGCGAAAGTTTATGCTCGCGAAAAAAATCAAAACAATTTTTTTTTTAAAGATTTAAAGTATTTTCAGGTATTGTATTCTTCAAAACAAAAACGTCTCAATATAAACAAATTTAAACTAAATTTAATCTAGTCTATTTGAATAACATCAACAACTTCCTCTTTCCTATCGTTCAAGCGGTTTTGGTTTTGTGGTCTTGGTAAAGCAGGACCAAACATAGTTCTAATATCCATTTGTTTTGTGCGTTTTTTAGGATTCTTGTTTTTTTGAGAATTCTTCTTTCCTGAGGATTTCTTATTTCTTCTTCCTCAATAGTAAAACATGCGTCATTCTCAGTGATGTCTGTAACGTAACAATCCGTAATTTCTTCATTTTTCGGTTCCGTGTATCGTTCTCTAACAAGTTCTATATATCGTTTGAGAGATTTGTACTGGGTTGTAAGGAAAGCACTCACAACTGTATATACATTTTCTTCTTCTTGAAAATCCCTGCATTTAAAATATCAGTTTCCTCTTGATTCGTGAAAGTTTATGCTCGCAAAATTTTCTAAAATGGTTCATTCGCGAAAGTTTATGCTCACGAAGTAAATTTTTATGCCTCATTCGCGAAAGTTTGTACGCCTAAAGTAATGATTACAACCCACTCAATTGTGAAGAGTGCTATGCAGAGACTCTGTTCTATTAACGTAGCACTCAACATATATGGCATGTCATAGTTGATTATATGCCATCAATAACTGGAAAATTTTAAACAATAAAAATTTGCATTAATTTTCCCGTAGATTTCAACGGGTGAGTTTTGTAGTTGTTCACCTAACTACATTATTTAGCCACTCACAATGTTATATATTTTTATTGTACTTTCTTATTTTCTTACAGTATATATATGTGTACGTTTATATACTCCAGAGTTCTTGGTAAATTTATAATTGATTGATTATAATTTTCTTTTCACTGGGTCACACATAGGGGCAATACTTTCCTGTTAGCCCCCTTCCCACCCACCAGATTATTTTTTGAATATAGATGTATTTTTTATATTTTCCAGACTTCTCTGTCATGATCTTCAGACTCCATTTTTGCATGATACATATATTATCCAGACTTGTCCATGCACATTTCTTTTTCATAATTTCCTGTCTCCATTTGTCTGGAAAATATCTGTATTGTACAAGTGTGTATATATATTTTTTCTTTATATTTTCCACATATCTGTCCAATATTTCAAAAATCATTCATTGTTGTCACAATACTTCAAGTAACTTATTTTGAGTAAGATGAACTTTTTAACTCTATCAATTCAAATCCCTGACAAGCAAGCGTTATGTTTGTACAACAAAGAGGAGTGCTTCACAATCGCAAGATTTTCGCAAATGAGCATCAGATGTCATCGCAGGTAAGAGACCATTGGAGGTCGAGGAATTGCGGAGCTGAATCTGGCTCATGAATCGGTGCATGACATCATGGTTACCCTATAAGGATATATATAACATTCAAAATGACCACCATCCAATTTTGTGAGCAGGAACTAAGTAGTAGCATGAATAAAAATGCAGTTGTTGATTGGAACAACTACTTACAGGAAGTTTGTGCAGCAGAAATGATGAATGAATGAAACATCATCATTGTTTGACAAAATAATCCAGGATATAGCGGCATATATCCAACCTGTTTAAAATTTTTCTGTACAGAAAAATCCAGTCTGCGAAACATCGTCTTTATCTCTTCGTCTTCATTTATATCTTTGTGTCTTTTAAAAAAATAATCTGAGGGGGAAGGGACTAACAGGGAAGTACTCATGTGTTTGGTAAACTAATTCATGCAATATCGTCCTCATTTGTGTTTGATTTTACACCAATTAAATAAACACTTTTGTATTGTCTCTTTAAAGATTTTAACAATACAAATAGAAATATACAGTTATTGCAACTATTTTTTGTAACAAATATTATTAATGAATCAAATTAAAAATAGATATAAATGAATGTTTTTAAAATATTTATGTAATGACAACAACATCCATTAATATGTGATACAACACAAGGATATTTTATAAAAAACAATTTTATTTTAGCTATCTACTTAATTTGTTTGGCTCGTAAAATAACAAAAAGCAACAGCTATGGTGATGCAGAACTAATTATTAACAAAAATATGTAAATATTATGAAATGTAATAATGGCTGACTAGATTTCTTTCGCCTTTTCGCTCTGCTTTTGTAGTTAACCAGAAAAACTTCTAAAAGTATACTGAACGAAGATAAAGTGACGCCAGAATCTGAGGATGAGAAGAAAGGCGGCTTGCAGTCGCGTTGTCACGTGACTTGTTCCGAAGATACGTATTACTCGGCTACCATCTTTTAGCGAGGAGATCAAATGAAAATCAGATAGACGGAAATAAATAGATAATAAAAAACAGGGAATTGAAAACATCATTATTTAATCATGCCAAAATAAAAACAAAGTAGATCTGTGTTTTCGTATCCAATTTTCTCCATTTCGTTGACATAGAACGGATAATCTCGTTCCTTTCATAATACCCAATTTTTTGCCCGCGATTCAAACTGTTCTGGTGGAAAAATGGCTCCCGAGGAACATCTACAAGGATGGCATCTCCGTCGAGTACCAGACGTTTCTGGTGTTTTGCATTCTTGTTGGTCTGTTCTTGCTGCCATCGAGCCGCTTGAGGTGTCCCGTAAATCGCTGATAAAACTGGCAGTGATACCCTATACCTGCTAAGTCGTCAGGCAGGGTGAACGGGATCTCATCGCAGAATGCTTTCATCTGTTACGGGAAATCAAACGGTTAGTTAAGTTAAGAATTCCTATCACTTAATCTATTTTCTGCAGCAGGCCCTCTCCTCTCACTTTATATTGTGGGCTGTAAAAAGACCATTAATCACTAATGACCGGTATGTGCATTATACGTGTAGGCGAGAAGCGTTTATGTGCATTATACGCGTAGACGAGTAGCGTTTATGTGCATTATACGCGTAGGCGAGAAGCGTTTATGTGCATTATACGCGTAGGCGAGAAGCGTTTATGTGCATTATACGCGTAGGCGAGAAGCGTTTATGTGCATTATACGCGTAGACGAGAAGCGTTTATGTGCATTATACGCGTAGACGAGAAGCGTTTATGTGCATTATACGCGTAGACAAAAAGCGTTTAGATGGATCAGTATTTCCAGCGCATATATTTCTCCACTCTGTGAAATTGAAATACATAAAATGGTTAGAATTGTATATACATATGACGCAAGGAATTCTGGTAGTTGTATTCACGAATTTACAATTATGGAAACGGCCCATTGTATATACATACGAAACGTACTTGAGCATCTTTCAATTTTGAAAATTAATCGCGAGTAAAAATATATATATGAATAATTACATCTTATTTGAACGTGGTGTAACAAACGTCCTTAGTCAATTGGTAAATACTTTCTACACACTAGGTCGTTCTACTCTAGCGAGTAAAACTCAAATTTCGAGTTTTGTAAATAGAAAATCAAGCAGAAACAAAAGAAAAAAAGGACACTAGAATCATACAAACATGCGACAACAAAATTGTAAGAAAAAAAGATGAAAGTTGTCGATCTTAACAAAAATCCTCTGTTTGCATAATATTACGACAGCTTGAAGATATCAATTATAATAGCAATTATTGCCAAGGCCATATCGATTCGGTTGAATGTTTGAAGACAAAATTAGAAAAATTTTGCGTAGCAATCTCAGGGGCGTACCGTAAAATTTAAAAGGGGGAGTCAAACTTAAGAATGAAAAGGGCACAATTTTTTTAAAGCTTTTACTAATTTGGGCTCCGATGATGAAGCAAAGCCCCTGGCAAAGCCTGTTTTATTTAATGTACAATGTAATTTTAATTCACCGTAAATATTGTTTTTACAAATTGGTTAAAACAATAGCGACAAAAAAACAAAAACGGCAATGGAATGTTATCTTTTTCTCTCGGGAAAATGAAACCAGTTGTTATGTCAGTGTCGTAACCATCAATGTGATATTGAGGCGGGTCAAAAAGTTTAGTATCTAAGGAGACCCCAGCACGGTTGGGGCCGACGTGCTAAGAAAAGTTTTAGAATTCTCACCCTCTAGAATGGCTAAAACAGCCCTCTTGAAAAACTTTTGTAAGAAATCTAAAGCATCATTGAAAAGGGGAAACCATGAAGAGTGTGTATTTTGAAACATTAAGACTATCTTCTAGGGAAAAACAATAAGAATTCGAAAGAAATACTATAGTCAAATAGGGTAAGATGTTCGCAAATTCAAATAATTTTGCAATTCGATTCATCCAGTTTCAGCTTCAACCAATTTCAATTTTTTAACCTGGTGGTTACTACGGCACTGTGTGTAACCATAGATATACGACTCTCCCTAGTATGTCTATGGTGTAACTTTTGATGTCAGGAGTATTGCATCTGAAATTACCTCTTTTTTGTCAAAAAGGACACATAGTTTCAAAAGGGGGGGTCGTCTGCACCCAACGACCCCCCCACGTTACGCCCCTGAATCTGTCGTTACAAGAGGTTAAGAGATTCGGCGATAAATGAAACAGCAAGGTATACTTTACAGGAGCCTACCGCACACAAGCGATTTTTGTCGTTAAGGAAGGCCGTTCTGTCGCTGACTCGCGCGTTCCTCTCAAACGTCTTCCCTTCTTGTTTTAAATTTTGGGCGGTAAACATTATTGCGCCTATACTGACAACAGAATTGTACTTCTGCCATGAATATCATTTACTCCTTTTAAGTTACGAAAATATATTAAATAGATTATGGTGGTAAAATATTTTTTTAGACACGCTAGTATTATAATTGTTTAAAAATTTTGAACATAAATTGTCTAACAGAGAAGGTTGAAGATATTAGGTCGGGCGTAGAGTTTGATAACGAAAGCGTTGTCATCATCATCAGTCGACGTTCTTGGCAAAACATCGGGAAAGCGTCGTAATGACTTTAAATCATTTCGAAAGAAAAGCAATGTTAGTTGTTCGATGCTGACATTTCTACATACATCTGTGTAGGTCATCTTCAGAGTGGTTACACAGATAAACTTTATTGTGTCTAAAAGAGTCGTAAAATAACGAGAGAGGTTAATTGTGAGAAAATGACGCGTTCAGGTGTCGGTTAGGTTAATTAAAAAGTTTAAGATTCACGCTTTTTCGTGGACTTTAAGGTTAGGTTGTGGGTTTTAATGAGTAGGACTTCTTCATGTTTTCGGCTCCAACTATTTTGAAAATTGCAGTCGATAATCTTGAAATGAAATATCGGGGTGTCCTGATTTTTTTTTTCGATTCTGCGTTTGTGTCAGACCACTATTTTTTTATTCGTTCTTCTAACTTTTTATTATAGAAAGGCTATTGTGGCAACTAAAGCTTCATAGACATTTTATATTCATGTTGTCCCTTCCAGTTTTGTAAATAGAAAATCATAGTTGTTGCTACGAATACCAAAATTGGACTGAAAAAAAAAATCTGCAAGAAATATTGGTACTGAGAAAGTGTTGTTAGATATTTTAATTTCTTACTTTACCAAACTATTAACTTACTATATTCATTTTTGTTGCAAAAAACTATCAAAATAAACAACAGCGATGAGATATTTTACTCAACACTCAGATAAAGGGCTTCTGCGTACAAATATATTTCTAATATTTCAAAATCAACAAACAATTACATTTTCTGCAACGTTGTTCTTCATTCTCCAACGGTTCTTCGCGATTTTTATCTGACAGCTTGCCATGTACTGCTTTCCTACAAATTTAAATATATATATTATTTTTAGACGATGTTCAACTACCAAGGTACAAGTAACCAATGAAGTAGATCCAGGTTCACTTTCTACACTTTTTCAAGAAAGATATTTTGATAATTGTGCGATAGACTCGTTATTAGAAAATTTCCGAAAGATAAATTCATGGCATATTTACCAACATTACTTTGGGCAGAATCATCGGGATCACATATGGCAAACAGCATCAATTCATATGTTATATAACCCAGAAATCAAAGTTTCAGTTTCTTCAATTTATTTAAACATTGGGGAATCGTCGTGATTGATAGCATGAATGGTGTTGTCTATTTCGACGAAGGAATTAAGCTAAAATTAAATCAATCTAAAATTTAAAAGGTTTGATATACAATCAATGAAATTGTACGTGATTTTCCCATTGCAAAGTTTGCCAATGTTAAGATTCTCAGGTTCAATTGTCCAAAACAACCATCTCCAGGAATTGGTGCTTCCAGCTATTACGGATATATTATCTGGTAAACTCACACTTCCAACATCACAGTTTATGTGGAAGTTTAAGAGCATGAACGTTCATCGAATTGAATTACTTTACATAATTGTCACCATGGCAATGTCACCTTAAAAATAAAATTTATGGAAATATATTAGAGAAGTTAATTCTATGCTACTAGGGTAATAATGTAGTTAGTTGTTCTTGTTGATTGTATTTATATATATATATATTATAAAAAAATCATTCTGTATTTAGAGAGACAAACTTCATCTTGTCAATTGTTTTAACTTTTTGCTAAGAAATAGCTTAATTATTTTGTGATTATGATGCAAATAATGTAATCATAAAAAATATGGATTCATTTGATTTACTTTGACGGATGAAAAATATTTCAACACATGTTGTGTCATAACAATCCTAAATTAACTATAATTCACTTACATTACAGACGGACAAGCCTGCCGTTTTTCCTAATCTTCATTGTTCTTTAATTGTTCTTTACTGTGATTGTTTTCCCACCAACTTAGGTAAAAAATAATGACGTCACTGTCACGAGCTAGTGTGTAGAAAGTATTTACCTTAGTCAATACCCATACTTGAAAACTGCAAAGAGTGATCACTGTTAAAATGTTGTCGTGACTTATCTACAGTAAAGAATTTCTCTGTCTTTACAAAAATATCGTTATCATACTCATTGACGTGACGTTATTATTCTCATTGACGTGACGTTATTATTCTCATTGAGGG
This sequence comes from Candelabrum cocksii, assembly GCA_963930725.1. Taxonomy (NCBI): domain Eukaryota; kingdom Metazoa; phylum Cnidaria; class Hydrozoa; order Anthoathecata; family Candelabridae; genus Candelabrum; species Candelabrum cocksii. Next base: position 4,491,688 of record OZ005668.1, on the reverse strand, counting down.
GCGTTATCATACTCATCGGATTCTTGAAAATTCCTAAAATTTATTGATGAAGATGATTGTACCCTATTATTTTAGTCCAAAAAGATTTGAATTAAATTAGTTTATATTTATTGACAACTCCCGAACCAAAAATATCACAAGAGTTAGCCTATATTACGAATTCCTTTATAAAAAATGGAAAAAGGCATAACTAAAATATTTGATAATTAGTACAACAGCAGAATTAAAAATACAACTTAATTATAGTAATATATAATTATAGAAATAATATGGGATCTAATTACCTACAAGAATCTACAAACAGAATTTTAAAAACTCTTTTAGTTCTATTTTGACAATAGTTTTAGTAAGGCATACTATTTCTCCTTTTTTCATACATCGATCAGAAATGATGACATCATCAAAATATTAATGACGCCATCAAAATTATTTTAATACCAATGTGTGCAGAATATGTCGTTCTACTTTCATGCAAAGTTTTATGACTTTATCATATACCGGTAAGAAGATGTGAAGAGGGCTCCCCCGGTAATAGCATTTATCAAATCACACGTTTGAAATAGAGTTAATGGCAGGCATTTACCCAAGCACTTTTCTAGGTCCGGTATACGTTTATTAACTGGTATTGCATTAGTAGTGTGAAACAACCTTACTTTTTAATGTCATAAATAATTTTTACATTTGTGACTATTTGCCCAAATTAATTTAAATCCTCACTCTTGAAAAATATGTTTTCCTGGTTGCGGTTCAAATAGGAGTGTTTCTCTCTCAAAATTATTACATCCCAGAAAAACCTTATTTCAATGCATGGGCCCCAACATAAGGGAACGTTGGAGGTGTTCCCCTAACGCCATAAGCATTTGGTTGGTCACTGAAACTAGATATGGTCAACAAAAACTGTCCTAACTCAATTCAAACCGCTTGGCTAATTGCCTGAATGGAATTCTTTACGTAGAAAGCAATACTTTCCATAGAAAAAAGATTAGTAACTGAATGAACGAGTGTAATTTCGACAACTTTCTAGAATGCCAGAAAATGGAAAACTTAATAACAATTGTGACAAATATGTGATACCCTCTCTCTTCAGGAAGGCGATCTTCAGAAAGTATAAATAAGAAATGACTCTCCCACACGCCTCTCTGGCAGCCACTCCCGTCTAACACTTTGTAGTATTTAACACGCACTTATATATCTTTGAAACCACACATTTTAATACAAAAAGGTCGTTGATTTCTCGTGGAAAAACGATTAAATTATTAAAAACTGATATTTTTTATTTTTATATGGCATTACTTTGTGTTTCAAGCTTCATATACAAAGTAAAGAATAGGAGGGGATGTAGACGACAGGCATTTTTGATTGGTATAAACAGAAAGTAAAGGGCGGCACAAACCCTGCTAACTTGTTGGTCAACATGAAAATACGCGAATATGTTGGTACGGTTTGCTATACCGTTCTATATCATCAAAAAATTCGAAAATTATAAAGTTGCCAACTCCAAATATGATATATTTAAAACATGGCGGAAAGTGAAGCAGCTTCTTGCTAGTTCTTTTGCTAGAAGATGATGACAGACTTAAAATTATAGGTCAAAATCGGAAATGGATTAAAAAAAGAGAAGAAAAAGACATTTACACCAACTTAGTACAAGAGCTTCAGATGTAAGATACTAGAACATTTAAAGGAATGCTGAGAATGCTGAGAATGCTTTAAGCGGCTTCTAGCATACATAGAACCCTACATCAATCCTACCGAATTTTTCTGTGGGTCTAAAGTCATCAAAGTTCCGGAGAGACTTGGACTAACAATCCGTTTTCTGACAACAGAGGAAAGCTTTTGCTCTCTCAGTTATCAGTTTAGGATTTCTGAGAAAACTGTGTCATACATCATCGAAGAAGTCGTAAAAGCTATCACGTCTTACGTTAGAAACGATTACGTGAAAATTCCATCATCTCAAGATAAATGGTTAAGTTTACCGGAAGTGTTTTCTTCAAGGTGGAATTTCCCGAACTGTCTGGGGGCTATCGCTGTGAACACATTGTTATAAAACCCCTTCCTGGTACAGGGTTAGAATTTTTCAACTACAAAAAATCCTTTTCATAATATTGCTTGCCATTGCTGGGCCTGATTTTAAATGTTTGCTGGGCCTGATTGTACGCTGGTGTTGGCAGTAATGGTTGAATGAAGCTTTCGGAATTATCAGAATACCTTATCAGTATATATTTGTAGTGGATGATGCATTTGCACTAAAGAATTATATGATGAAACCTTATCTACAAAGAAATCTTACAGCCGAAAGACGAGTTTAAAATAGCGCTGGGCGCAGTTTCTAGATAAAGTAGACGAGTCTGTCTGAATCAGATCCCCCGCGAGACTCAGACAAACATTTCACAAATATTAGGCCTAATCCATTGTCATAAACGAACTTATGCTGCTCTATGCAAAAAGAAAGCCTAATAATTTGAATTAGACATCGTGTTCATACTGATACTTACAGAGATGGTCAGTACAAAACACTGTTGCTGGGGAGAGTATAAGAGTGATGCAAGGTACCCTGACAAACTCCACAAATCTTTGACGGAGATGATAGCAGCTGGAAAGAAAGCGTTTATACCTTTTCCTAAACCGTCCCAAGGAATGAAAAATGTCAATGTTGGGTGAATGCATGTTTTCGGGTGAACTTTATTACAAACAGTATATCAAGAAACACATATATATGTGTATTGCATTGGAATGGTGAAAAGGGACCGACTCTTGAGCATTCTGATGCATTTAAAGCAAACTACACGCCAACGCAAATTGAAAAAGCTTCTGCGCCGAAGAGAAGGGCCCGGTATAGGCCTGAAGGAGTTACTGAAAAGAGAAAAAAGAAATTATATGCTGAATCTGGTGGTGATACAGATCAATTTCCAGTGCCCGATCCAAATGAATTACCAAAAAAATCATGATCATACCCCCATGCCAGTACAGAAACACTTAACAGTTTAAGAAACCCAAACCGAGTACTATCAACACTTGCTTTCATCAAAGATTGACACAATTTTATTAAGAAACGAAATAACAATGATGACCAAGACGGAGCAAAAAGGGAGAGAAACCAGAAAGTAAAAGTGGACCATAGACCAAATTCTCCATAGAAGAAATGTTGTACATTTGTCTGCTCAGGTTAAGAAGTCACACTGTGGAATCACTGGCAGTGCTACTGAGTTCACCTGATAGAACAATCAAGGAAGATTTTTACAACATATATTCAACTGATGTACAAAGTATTTCGAGACATGCAGGAGTTTATGTTCCCTATGAGAGACACACTAAGGCAGTTTTTGCCAAAAGCCTTCAAAACCCTAAAAACATTTCTTGTGTTGTGAACTGCACCGAGTTTTGCATTGACGCTTCTCGCAATTATTAAAACAAGGTAACACTTTCTCGTCATACAAGCATTCTAACACATTTATATGCCTACTGTCACCTCAATTGGGGGTACTTGCTTCATTTCCGATCTCTTTGAAGGACATATTGATATTCAGATATTCGGAGAATCAAGTATATTGAAGGAAATAAAGCCAAATGACATAATTTTAGCTAACAGAGGCTTCACTGTCCAAGATGTCCAATCTTTACCAGTCAGTGTAAGAATACCACCATTCTTAAAAGGGAGAAAGAGTCTGAGCGCAGCAGAGGAACTAGAGACCAGAAATATCGCTAAGGCCAGGATTTACATAGAGCGATATAATGATCGTGAAAAACAGTTTAGATTGGTAGGCAGGATAATTCCACTGTCTCTTGCCCCTCTTGCAACTCAGATGGTAATGGTAGCTTGTAAACTTGTTAATTTTCAAGAGACAATTTGTAAATATTTGTTACTAATTAATTACCCATAGAATTTTGTACACATATAAGAATGATTTGCTTTGATTGTATGTTGGATTTTATTTTTATTTACCTATAAAACAAAGTAACACAATAATATATAACATTTTCCTTGGCTTATAAAATATAGAAAGCCACAGGAAACGCTAGACTTTGAATTAATCGTATAATGAAAAGGGGAGAGGTTACTAGCGCGTCACCCTGAAGTATCATAGTCAACAAATTTAACGGAAGTTTTTTTGATTCGGAGTCTTGGAGCATTATTGGTATTGACTTCTCGTTTTATTCTTGCTTCACTTCGGGGAATCGTTTGCTTCACTAGCACCCTCTTGTAACGTCGAATCTCATGCAACTTGTGAAATTTACGCAAATCAGTTAGGAGAAAGAAGTTTGTTTGTCTAAGTCTCGCGTAAAGTGTAAAATCCGTGACGTCAACTGCGCGCAACTCTATTACCGTCACAGCCGGGCAAGGCGCATGTCTGAATATCTTTTTGGCATTCTAGCTACCAGGTGGCGAATGGCAGGAGGAATCTTGTTGATCATTGGCGTCCTCATTAAAATTGACTTCCTCCTCTTCATCTTCATTTTTATTGTAGATGTCCTTTTTGCTGTCTTCTTCACTTGCTCAATAAATTTCATTTTTCCAAAAAGATCATCTGAACTTTGTCCACTCTTCGTTTTATTTTTCTTTACCAATTCCTTTCCAAGTTGTGCTCTCTATTCCATTTTGATTTGATAGCAACCATTTCAATATTCAATTCTTAACTAATTTCGGACAAAGCTTGTTCTTTTATACCCTTCTTTTGATAACTCTTTTCTGTTATGTTCCAAGACAAGCACGTTCTTCGTATAGATCGTTAAGTCGATCTATTTCTTTGAAACTCCGGATAAGTGTAACTTTCATTAAGTGCACCAATTTTATTGGTCCAATGAACAATATTTATTCACATAAGTGGAACTTTCCCCAAAACCACCTTAAGAACGTTCGAATCATTTTAATCAATACATTCTTTAATTGAATATTCTTGCAAAACATTCGATTGCTATCAAGTAATGAAAACATAAAGACTATATCAGTAGTCACATTTCAAAAATGGCAGCGGTGCAGTCTTCTACACGAAAGCTTGCTTGCTTAACTCTTGTAAACAAATACAAGGCTATAAAAGAAATTGATGCAGGCCGCCAAAGCTGTATAGCTACAGCAAAGAAATATGGTGTTGCTAAAAACACAGTTTCACAATGGTAAAAGTTGACGGAGCATTGATCGTCCTCGAAAAGTTCTCTTATTCCTTACATGATAAAATCTCTTTTCTCAACAAAGTTTGTAACGGGTTTAGTTTCTTTTATCATTATTACATCATTTTTAACACGATGCCCAATCTAAGTGATTCTTAGGACGATACTTCTTTGGGCAATTTGGCATTCAATTTTTATATTTGCATGGTCTCACACTCCCAATAAATGCATTACCTTCTCGTTTTGTTAGAAATGGCTCACTTCCCACAAAACTAGAGCAACGATATGAATCCAACTGCAAGGAATAATTTTTAACCAATAGCCAAACAAATCTAGCTAGAACGTGTTATCATTCCTTTTTGCCGATTCTTTTATGGAAAATCGTTTTTGAGAATGTTTCAAAACCAATTTTAATAATGTTTTAACCAATCTTCTGTTTTTCTTGTTCTTGTAGCACCACATTCCTCCAAGGATCACTGTTCCATGCTGTGGGTTATCTCTCATGCTTAGTAAAAGCTTATCTCGCTTTAACCATAACACGACTGCATCTTCTTCTCTTTTACTCAAGGGAGAATCTAAATCTCTCACACAAGTTACGTTAACTGTGGGATCACCAATTGGAAAAATTCGCCAAGTCATTCCGTTGAGATTTTCCTTGTTTCCCAAGTGTCCAAGATATCGAACGTCACATAGGACAATGTTTGGGTATTTTTTGCTAATCTCGCGAACGCTGCTTTCGTTTTTGTTTGTTAGGCCGTTATGATATATACGAACCGTCCAGTTATTGTAAAACGTACTGTTATTGGCTTCTGCAAAGATATAACTAACAACGCTTCCGTAAAGTTGCCATGTGTCATTACCAAACAAGGAATAAGACAGCACAAAACTATTCATAGACTGATTTTGCAAGCATATACTTTCATACAAACTTTCATTTAAAGGAGGTACTGGTGTATGTTTTTGTGTAAAAACTGCTGAAGATGCAAAGGTGTTTTATATTATATTATAAAAATATATTCATAAGAACTGCTTTATTCACTTTCTGTAAATAGATTTTGACTATATTAAATAATTTCATCATTAGCAAAACGTAGTGATATATTTCAAACTTGAAAGGTAGACCTGTCCACGAACAAGAATCGCAACCACCTGATCAATGTTGCCTGTAATGAAATCTTGCAAAGAAAAACCTTTAGCAATATGAATTTATCAAGGATTTGTGATAAATATTACTAGAAAATTTAATAGATTAACAATGTAGTGAAGCAATTCAGCAATCTATACGGACTTAATTGTTGACAACATTTGAGCAGATGGTGAAAGATGGTGACTTCGGCGACTTTACGCGAGTTATAGCAATTACTATAATTTCAGATAGGAATAGGTTTTCACTTCAATATTTTTATGACATCTTCAAGGTAAAAACTCATTAACTGATATTTGGATAAATAAAATACTAAAATTGAAATTAACATTTAAATTAAAGGAAAAATTCACAATAAGGAAATAAAATTAAAATTCTTTTATAAATAATACGTAATGTATATTGTTTATATTTAATGCCAAGTGCAAATAGCGTCAAACGCCTTTCTTTGTTTCTTTTATCATTATTACATCATTTTTAACACGATGTCCAGTCCAAGTGATTCTTAGGACGACACTTCTTTGGGCAATTTGGCATTTGATTTTTATAGTTGCATGGTCTCCCACACCCAATAAATGCATTACCTTCTCGTTTTGTTGGAAATGGCTCACTTCCCACATAACGGGAGCAAAGATATGAATCCAACTGCAAAGAATCATTTTTAACCAATGGCCAAACAAATCTAGCTAGAACGTTTTGATCATCCCATTTTGGCGCTTCTTTTATGGAAGATCGTTTTTGTGAATGTTTCAAAATCAATTCTAGTAATGTTGTACCCAACATTCTGTTTTTCTTGTTCTTGTAGCACCACATTCCTCCAAGGATCACTGTTCCATGCTGTGGGTTATCTCTCATGCTTAGTAAAAGCTTATCTCGCTTTAACCATAACTCGACTGCATTTTCTTCTCTTTTACTCAAGGGAGAATCTAAATCTCTCACACAAGTTACGTCAACTGTGGGATCACCAATTGGAAAAAATCGCCAAGTCATTCCGTTGAGATTTTCCTTGTTGCCCAGGTATCCAAGATATCGTACGTCACATAGGACAATGTTTGGGTATTTTTTGCTAATCTCGCGAACGCTGCTTTCGTTTTTGTTTGTTAGGCCGTTATGATATAATCGAACCGTCCAGTTTTTGTAAAACATGCTGTTATTGGCTTCTTCTAAAATATGACTAACAGCGCTTCCGTAACGTTGCCACGAGTCTTTACCAAACAAGGAATAAGACAGCACGAAACTATTCATAGACTGATTTTGCGAGCATATACTTTCGTACAAACGTTCATTTAAAGAAGGTACTGGTGTATGTTTTTGTGTAAAAACTACAAAAGATGCATAGGTGTTTTCATAAAAATCCAAAGACATGAATATGTTGTAGAACGGTATTGTTAACGAAAGAGTGACAAGTAATACTATCCAAAATGAAATCGTTCGAAATTTCTTCATTTTCGTTGCTCTGGCAAAGTTCGGTTGAGCGGATTTTTTTAAATTTCATTTAAATTCGCCAAATGTGTACTTTCCACAAAAATATATTCATAAGAACTGCTTTATCTATAAGAAGAAGAACGTTACGAAATAATACAAAATTTTTCTATATTATATATAGTTTGTTTTCCGTTATCATATTAATGATATCAGTAAATGCTGTTAACCTGATGAAAAGTAGCAACATTTAAAGATTATATTTATATTTCATCATAAACATATCTTTATTTTTTTGATTTATTTGATAGTTGTAATATATCATAAGCATGGAACCTACAGACGTCTCATAAGCCTTATCATTGGATACCATATTTTAAATACAATTTCATAGAGTTACAATACAAGGAATATATTGTTAATCATATATCGCTTTTTCCGCATTAATCAGTTATCAGTAATTAGCTCTGGACAAGAACAAATAGCTAGTCCGAACATCTATCCTTGAAGCTATGGTTATGTCGAAGAAGTCATGGGATGAAGTAAGCAAAAAAAACATACAGATAAACAGATATATATAGATACAGATATACTTAATATGAACCAATAGAGGTACAAAGACTCGTTAATAGAAGTTGGGAAAATATAGAAGACCTACACTTGAACTAGAAGCCGTACATCAAACAGCTGATTCAGGAAAACGTCCCATCTGCAGAATTTATGAAGGCTACCAAGCGCATCAAGCCAGACCGTGCCAGTAAAAGAAAGTACATGTGATGATGATCGGCAGGAAATGCATAAATTCATAATGTCGTGCGTGCGTGCGGTCATGTTCAAGACGATCGTGTTGATATGGATTTTTTATCTAAGAATTTGTATCAATAAACCAAGATTTATTACTGCTGATGACATTAGTATAAGATTTGGTAAATGTGACATTTATGAGAAGCTGAAGTGGTCTAAGCGTTGCGCTCAAAATCAAGAGGTCCCTGGTTCGACTCCCATTCAGGTAGAATCTTGCCACATTCCTGGAAGTACTGCGCTCAGTTTGTTTCTCGGTGAAGTGGCTTATTCTAGAGTTTCTAGGATTTGTTTCATGTTTCCGGGTTAAGAGCTGAGATAGGGTAGGACCTTATATAACATCATTTCCAATACACAGGACTCTGCTGAGTCATAGGCCCTGCCTCTCCTGTGTATTTCCTTTCTAAAAAAAAAAAAGTGGAGATATCGAACAATGTCCTGGTCCAACAAAGATCGCCGATTACTGTAGTTCTCGAGGTTTCAAAATAGTACATCAGAATGTATGTGGATTACTATCGAAACTTCCACATCTTGAAACTTTTATAAACATGACTCAATCAAAAATTGATATTTTCGCTGTATCAGAAACACATATAAAAGATGGTGATTTTTCAGATAAAGCTACGTTGTACTCACTACCAGGATTTACATTTATGCATCGAAACAGAAAAGATGGAAAAGGCGGTAAAGTCGGAATTTATGTCAAAAATGAAATATACTTTAAACGCAGACATGATTTAGAAAATCACACAGAGAGCCTTTGGATTGAAATTTGGCTGAAAAAATTGAAATCTTTACTAATTGGATGCTACTATCGCCCTCCTGAAAGTTCAAGGTACTTACCAAAAAACTTTTGTGAGTTATTAAACGAACAATTAACTCGTGTCGTTAAAAATAAAAGAGAAGTAATAATCGTAGGTGACTTTAACGTCGACTACAGTAAAGCAAATATAAACAAAGAATTTAAATCACTTCTTAACACATTTGGTTTCAAACAAGTTGTTACGCAACAGACAAGAACAACAGAAACAACAGCGACGCTGATCGACCTAATTATAACAAATAAACCAGAGAACTTAACAGAAATTAATGATTTTCCAAATTCAATTGCTGATCACGACATGATTGCATGTTGCAGAAAAATAAACTTTAACCGTTACCAAATGCGAACAATAAAATGCAGAAATTACGCACGCTACTCACCAGACGATTTACCTGATGATGTCTCCAACGTAGACTGGACGCCAATATATCAATCATCTAGCGTCAAAAGCGCCGTACAAATGTTTACCTCGACGTTACAAAAAATCTTTGACACTCATGCTCCCCTAATCGAGAAACGGATTAAAGGAAGACCGTGCCCATGGTTCAATGCCAGCGTAAAAAAGAAAATGAACAATCAAGATCAATTTCTAAGAAAAGCGAGAAAGACCAATAGTCCAACTGATTGGCAAGCATATAAAAGGTTAAGAAATGAGTCCACCAAAGACATAAAGAAAGCAAAATCAAATTTTCATAAGGAAAACTTAAATGAAAACATTTAAAACCTAGAAAGTTCTGGTCAGCTATAAAATCGGTTTTCCCCGGGAAGTCGACGATTTTACCTTCGTATGGTAAATCTGACAGCCGCCCCAGTCCAAACATCTTTACGTTTCTACAGCATCACGCCACTTACACTAAAGAAAACCATCTCACCACTTGTGGATTTTACTTGGCGTTATATTGTAGCAATTCTCTACATATCAATTCATGCCATTCTACATCTTGCTTTCTTACCATGGCGACCCATAGCTTTACATCATTCATAAACTCATACGTGTCACATACTCAGCGTCCCACAGGTCTCATCAATCACCTCGTTAATCTTTTGTTTATACGTTCACATTTTGTAGATATATTGAACGGCAGAAACTTCCTCTACCCCTTTTTAATCAAGAGAATGTCAACGTAGGTTGAGCAAGGAAAGTCGCGGTGTTTTTATATTCAAAATTAAGAGTTCAAACAACGAAGCCTTTGAACTATTAAAGTGGTGACCTCGTCGTGATCATTTCACGTTATTTTTACCTTTGTTAATTTTGCCAACGATCACTCCCGCTGATCTCCTCGCCGCTGTTTTTAGGGTTATTGTAAACCCATCGCTGCTACGAATGGCTCTTCTTCATCCACCAGTCGTCTCTTTCATATCACGGACCGTCCTACCGGGACACGTTTCCTCCTTGATACAGGCGCTCGACAGCTGTCTCACTCGAGAGCCGCCTAAATCGAGAGCAGCCTCACTCGACAGCAGCCTCACTCGACAGCAGCCTCACTCGACAGCCGCCTCATTCGAAAGCCACCTCACTCGACAGCAGCCTCACTCGACAGCCGCCTCACTCGACAGCAGCCTCACTCGACAACAGCCTCACTCGAGAGCCGCCTCACTCGACAGCTGCCTTACTCAGCGTCCCACAGGTCTCATCAATTACCTCATTAATCTTTTGTTTATACGTTCACATTTTGTAGATATATTGAACGGCAGAAACTTCCTCTACCCCTTTTTAATCAAGAGAACGTCAACGTAGGTTGAGCAAGGAAAGTCGCTGTGTTTTTATATTCAGAATTAAGAGTTCAAACAACGAAGTCTTTAAACTATTAAAATATTCTCCAACTACCCAAAAGGACGGAAAAAACTTTCAAACTTCTGTATATATCCGTGTTGTCTGTACAGAAAAAACTAAAATCATTGTCACGTCAAAAAGCTACTGGTGTCGACAATCTACCACCTGGTCTCCTGAAAGACTGTGCAATGCTGATATCAAAACCGCTCAGCCACATCATCAACCTATCCATCAAATCAGCAACAGTGCCTTCCAGCTGGAAACTCGCCAATATCACACCCATCTTCAAATCAGACAATCCATCGTCTCCTGAAAATTACAGACCGATTTCAGTTCTCCCCGTATGTTCGAAAATACTGGAGAAATATATCAACCGAGCACTGAAAAAATATCTGGAAAACAACAACCTTCTTTGCAGCAGTCAACACGGTTTTCGAATAAAACACTCGACCAAAACTGCATCTATTCTATTCTGTGATTCGATCAGGAAAACATGAACAAAGGAATCTTAACTGGTGTAATTTACATTGACTTGTCAAAAGCCTTCGACACGATTGGTCATAGTGCCTTACTGAACAAATTATCTGCCTACGGAATACAAGGAAGTGAGCTACAATGGTTTTACAGTTACCTATTTAATAAAAAAACATATTGTACAGAATGGTAATGCCTACTCCAATCCAGAGCCTGTCTTTTGTGGTGTACCACAGGGTTCGATTCTGGGACCGTTACTGTTCATACTTTTCATAAGTGATTTAACTGAACATTTGGAATACTCAACAGTTCTTATGTATGCCGACGACACAGTCCTGTACGTCTCAAATAAGTACTCAACAGAAATCGAACGTTGCTTAAACCAAGACATAAAAAACATATTGTCCTACTTTCAGGAAAATGAACTCATTATAAATATGAAAAGGGAAAAACCGAATTGATGCTTTTCGGTACGTCAAAACGCCTACAAGCTGCTGGAGGTACTATCAAGGTATTCTACAACCAACAAAAAATAAACTTTACAAAAAGTTATAAATACCTTGGTACCATAATGAACAGTCAATTAAACCTGAATGAGAACTTCGAAAAGTCTTACAAGAAAGCTAGTAGCAGATTACGTTTATTGGAAAGAATAAAGTGTTACCTAACTACGAAAGCAGCACACTTGGTCTTCTTGACAATGATAGTACTGATAATTACCCTGAGTTGTATACTCAAGCCATATAACGAAACACAAAGAGCTAAATTAAATTCACTCGATGCAAGAGCAAAGAAAATCATCAGTATGGAAAAAGTGATCCCATCAATAGAACATTTTGCTGATAGAGAACGTTGCTTGCTCGTCCAAAAATGCATCACCAACGAAATGAGTGGGAAACTTAACAACTACTTCACAGTACTCGAACATAAAATTAGGACCCGAAACAATGAACATAGTATCAAATTACCAACAGTTAAACTGGAAATTGCTAAAAAAGGATTTTTCTTTGCAGGAGGGCAATTATATAATAAATTATCGATTGAGATTAGAAAAATTAAGGATTTTAGAAAATTTAAAACAATGCTGAGGGCATACCTTACATGATGAGATATTTTGTGACACATGCCTGCAGTATTGATTTCTCTTTTTATCTATAAATATATTTTAATCTTTTGTTTTATTTACCCTAACAATAAATTATTAACTTTTTTCATTTTTGCACAGGACAGACACTGATAGCAGTTTTTTAATTGTATATATGTACATTAAAACTGAAGTTTTTCATCCTGTAAAAAAATTCATTCATAATAATAATAAAAATAGAATTGCTTTCGTAAAGCTGGGATGCTTTTTTAAAGCTTTTTATCCCAGGCTAGTTACGGTTGTCATTATGTCAACCGCGGTTGTCGAAAAACCGGGAACGAGCTCTATTAATTTTGCAGGAAAAAATATTTTTATTCGACTTAGTACCTTAAGCGTATTAATTAATACTGGACCAAATCGTGCGGGATTAATTCTTGCGATACTTATTTTTGCGATTTTTTTCAAAAATAGTCATTTGCAAAATTTGACTGAATTGTTTCTCCTGAAAACCTTTCATTTTCATAAAATACGATTAAAAATGTTTCTTTAATATTAGATGTGCCAAAATAAATCCCGTAAAAATCCTGCTGTAGACACAATTCGCAAAAATAAATACCGCAAAACACAATTTTTTTTACCATTGAATCGCAAAAATAAATATCGCAAAAATTAATCCAACATTAATTAATACGCTTAAGGTAGTATTTGTTCTATGGGGGTGAAAATTCAAACAAAAAACTAGCCTTTTTATCATCTTAGCAAAAATCGAGAGAAAAGGATGAAAATACTCTTTTTGTATTCTTCGTTAAAAGCAAACAAACCAATCAATCAACGAATCAAAAAAACGTCCACAATCATACAAGCTGGAAAGACCCATCAAGAAATCCGAGGCCCAGGCAGATGTATATCGACTTTCAAATAAGGTGAACATAACGTGTAAAGGACAACTTGGCATTGTGTTATCAATAGCCAAACACCATCGATGGCTTTGGTAAAAAGAAGACCCAACAAAACAACAAATGAAATTGGAGCAACTTTTCCCCACTTCCCGAAGACGATTGAAGAGTGATACTCACCAAGAAATAGAATTCTTCTCGCGTTTGTGAACAAGTGAACAAGCTTTAGTCGTATGCACGGTCCAATCTTTATTACAAGTTCATGAACTGCGAATAAAATGAAACTCTAAATAAGCCCAATAAAAACAGGCCCAACGACACCGGGGGGCTGAGGGGGCTAAAAAAAGCTTAAAAAAACTATTAAATTACTAATTTCAAACTATTTTAAGCCAATGTCATAAGAAAGACGAGAGTCAAAAACTCAAAAATTTTCTGGCCCATTGACCCCACGGACCCCACGGGTGGCGGATGATAATAAATATACCTGCTCAGTAACTTAGCTCTCCCCCCCCCCCCCACTCTTACATTTATGTGTTGTAGGGCCTGAAAAAGTCAAAGAAACCGATCGATGTCATAACCTTGGACTTGAAAAATAGGAACATTTTAAGTTTCTGGAAAACCAAACAACACACCACTCCACAACTCTTTCTACGCTCTATAAAAGCTATTTGGAAAACCCCTTTTCGGTTGGGACTTCAGCATAACGTGTGAAGGTTTCTCTTTTGAGCGGCCGTTTCAAAGTCATGTCTTAATAAATTGCTTTGTGACGGATTATTATCAAATCTTTTAGATTAATTGTAGCGTTTTTGATGCGATACTTGCAACATTATGTTTCTTGGAAACGATGACGATTTTTATAACATACTTTTACAAATTTTGGAAGGCAGCCACGTTACGTACAGTAAAATCATCCCCAATAGGAGCCATCATAAAGTGTTATTGTACGTTATTCGGTCCGCTAGAAAATTCTTTGTCGTTAAGAAGCAGGGAAGATTTTTCAAACGGTTGGGATGGGCTTTCATACGTTTACTTTTGGAACGTAAAATTAATTGGAAATTTGATTGTTAATTATTCATTTCAATTTTCACATGAGAATAGAATTCGTAAAACCTGTCGTTGCGTGTCATAAATCGATGTGCCAATTACAAAAACGAAACGAATAAACGTTGCATCTATTGAAAGCTTCACATCGCTCTGTGTTCGCATCGAAATATTGAAAGAGGACGTTGATTTTAGTGAACTAACCTCTCTTGAAGAGCATCCCGAAGTCCAGTGTGACACAGTGAACACAGTGGTAATCTCATTGAATTTGATATTATATGGCTGTTTTGTTGATGTGTTAATTTAACAAAATTATTTCCATAAGTTTTATTGCAACATTTTTTTAATTTTGTACAGAGGGGTGTATCAGCAGCAGAGCAAACTTAGGGTTTCTTCCCATGTACAGTTTTCTTTCTTAGAATTCGCAGAATGTGCAAGATATTCGACCTACAGGTATCATGCGAAATTTGTTCAAAAGAATTTTTTTAATATCACCTCTCAATAAACATCATCTTTTGTCTGCCATTATAATTGTTGTAAGATATAAGATAGTATTAGCAAGAAATCAATTGCAAAAAACATGGGTTAATGGGAGACACTAGTCCAGATAGGCAATACACTGGTGCTTTCGTTCCAACTTTCATCCCCGCGAAGATTGATGACCGAAAAGAATTTCTTAGGAAAATTCAGGTTCAATTCAATTTTGAATACTATTTCTCATTTGGAGGATGGTTGTTTGTGAAAATTTAGAATGATCTCAATGACACGTTAAACGAAATTCGAATTGGAAATTGAATGGTTTTACAGCATATTTTATTCATTTTGCTTGCATCAGCCTCCTTCTTACGTCGACTTTCTTAGCTTAGTTTACAAGAAATACTTTTTGCTTACAAGAAAAAGCGGCGTAAAGGGTCCCGTCAGACAAAAGGATTAACGTATACTAACTATATATAAGTGTGGCACATGCACCCATCACCTAGCCGTAAGAAACTTTTTGCCTACTTCTCTTTATATAACTATCTGCAATGCACGTGCAAATTTCATGCATAATTAAGTAGCGCATAGTTTAGTTGCGTAATCACGTTTTTGTGTTTAAAGTACAGATCCTTTTTAGAAACATGTCATGTATTTTGTTTTCGTCTTCTCGCATTTTAGTATTTTAGTGTGTTTTAGCGTTTTTCTTTCACTTTTTATGATACTTATTAAAACAAAAAAAGTCGTAATAATATAAGAAAAAAAAGAGTCGGCAATTTAAAAACTTATAAAAAAATATTGGTAAGACGTCTTGTTCCGTTTTATAGTAGGATTTTCCTTTAATCGGAATGCTAAGCGTGTAGCGCGTAAGACGCAGTGGTATTATTATATAGACTAAAAATTACATCTATGACAAAGAATTACTGTGTCAGACCCCATGTGATTTTTAGAAAGATTTATATGTATCTATCTAACCATTATATATATTATGTACATTCCTTTTCCAATATTTTTTACATATCTGTCTATATTTCAAAAATAATTCATTGTTGTCACAATACTTGTTTTGAGTAAGATGAACTTTTTAACTCTATCAATTCAAATCAAAAAGAAAACAAAGAGAAGCGCTTCACAACCGCACGATTTGCGCAAATGGGCATCAGATTACACTGCAAATAAGAGACAATGGAGACCGTTGGAGGTGCAGATCGACGCATTGCGGAACTGAATCTGGCTCACGAATTGGTACTTGAACACTCTAGATAACTAGAGATATAATTCACTTCATTTATTGTTGGACATTCGAAATGACCACGGTCCAATTTTGTGAACGAGAACTACTTATGAATAAAAATACAGTCCCTGATTGAAACCACACTTACGGGAGGTTTGTATAGCAGATTTGTTCCGAAACCCTATTCAACCGGTGGGCTGAATACAACTGTTGAGATCGACAAAAACCTATTTAGTCTGCGTAAAAATCATCATGTAAGGGTTCTACCATAGCAATGGGTTTTTGCTGGCTTCTGTCGCGAGAATAGAGAATGCATTCAAAGTTCAATATTGCCTGGAACAACTATAATGTCAGATTTGTGGAGGGCTTATGGTGGTATTAATGCTATGGTGTTCAACTATTTTATTGTGAACCATACGATAAACTTTGTGGATCTGGCAAATGGAGCACATAAACAAAATATCGAAAACTTTTGGAAATTAGCAAAACCGAGAAATAAAAGACAACATGCGACCAACAGACAAATTCTGGATTCTTATTCTTTCTTTATAACTGCGTGACTTTTCAAAAAATAATCTGGGGAAACTAACAGGAAGGTACCCTTTTTAAGTCTTGAGTTTTGAATTTGTATTATAGTTCTTGTTTAGCGTTATCACTTTTAGAAAAGGTTTTTTATAGTTACAAAAATCAGCAGATGATCAGTTAGATCAGTTTGGAAAGTACCAAAATCAAATTCCTTATTGGGGATATTGCCCACCAGAATATTGTAACAACGGTATTTTCTTCTTGACTCATTTATTATCTTCAATAATGTCTACTCTCCTAAAATATTTATTTTTCCAACTATATATTCTTCTTCGATAATGTTCTCTTCTACTTGTATGTAAACCTACTTCTTGTGTTAAGGCGGGTTTTTACAAGTTTGGTTCTACTTCAGATCTATTGTCTCTTTGGTGTGTAATGGGTACACACTGGTCTATGATTGCTGAGAACCGAGACCCGTCTCACTTAGACAAACTTTCACGATTCTTCATTTAATATTCTTCAAAACAATTTAAAAAGTTGACGTCATTTCTTTATCAGAGACGTAGGCGACAGCCTATTCTCCTATTGAGGACAACTCGAATTATTTATTACCCTTAATTATAGGTTCAATAGTAAACCACGGGAGAATAACTGCAGCGGAGGTGGAATATGTATTTACGTTTTAGAAGCCACTCGTCTAGTTGAAAAAGTAGGTTTCTCCGATGGAAACACTGAAAGTCTTTTTCTAGAAGTTATTAAATATATATCTATCCTTGTTGGTTGTGTTTATCGCCCTCCAAGCAGAAAAATTGAAGATTTCAAAAAGGCTAATGAAGAAAAAAGACGCATATATATTGTTGGTGAACTTAAATGTGCTTTCTTGCAATACGTTCTTGCAAATCTAAATCTTTTTATGACATGTTATTCAAATACAACGTCCTTCCCATCATCAATAAACCAACATGCATTACCTGAACATCTGCAACCTCTATTGATAATATTGCGAGGAGAAGAAAGATGATTGCACTCACCGAGCTCAAACAATTGTGGAAGCAGTACTAAAGGTGCGCATAACTAATGGAAAGGATGATTGACATGTTAAGGACTCTCACTGAGATAAAAAAGCGTCTATTGAAGCATTCAGAACCAAATTATCCATTTCAAATTGTAAGATGCAAAAGGTGTGCATAGCTAATCAAAGGGAAGTTTGACGTAATAAAGAATACACGCACTTGAAAAATAACGCCTATGTTGAAGCATTCAAGAAACACAATAAAAAGCGAAAGGTTTTTAAAAAAGAAGAAAAAAAGAAGGTTTACATACAAGTAGAAGAAAACATTATCGAAGAAGAATATATAGTTGGAAAAATAAATACTTTGGAGAGTAGACATTATTGAAGAAAATAAATGGGTCAAGAAGAAAATACCGTTGTCACAATATTCTGGTGGGCAATATCTCCAATGAAGAAATTGATTTTGGTACTTTCCAAACAGATCTAACTGATCATCTGCTGATTTTTGTAACCATAAAAACTTTTCTAAAAGTGATAACGCTAAACAAGAACTATAATACAAATTCAAAACTCGACTTAGAAAGGGTACCTTCCTGTTAGTTTCCCCAGATTATTTTTTGAAAAGTCACGCAGTTATAAAGAAAGAATAAGCATCCAGAATTTGTCTGTTGGTCCCATGTTGTCTTTTATTTCTAAATTACGCTAACTTCCAGGAACTTCGTTGATCTCAACTGTTGTATTCAGCCCACCAATTGAATAGGGTTTCGGAACAAATCTGCTACACAAACCTCCCGTAAGTGTGGTTCCAATCAGGGATTGTATTTTAATTTATAAGTAGTTCTCGTTCACAAAATTGGACCGTGGTCATTACGAATGTCCAACAATAAATGAAGTGAATTATATCTCTAGTTATCTAGAGTGTTCAAGTCATGTACCAATTCGTGAGCCAGATTCAGTTCCGCAATGCGTCGATCTGCACCTCCAACGGTCTCCATTGTCTCTTATTTGCAGTGTAATCTGATGCCCATTTATGCAAATCGTGTAGTTGTAAAGCGCTTCTCTTTGTTTTCTCTTTGACTTGAATTGATAGAGTTAAAAAGTTCATCTTACTCAAAACAAGTATGTGACAACAATGAATGATTTTTGAAATATGGACTGATATGTGAAAAATATGGAAAAAGGAATGTACACGGTCAAGTCTGGATATCATACAGACAATGGAATCTGAAAAATATGTTGTCAAAAATAATCCCTGGTAGAGGCTAACAGGAAAGTACCTAAAAAAAGAGCAATGGAGTGAGTTGAACAGTAGACTGCCGTTTTTTTAATTTTCAATTAGGGGGTTCAGTTTTAGATCGGGGGTTCAGTTTTAGAAAAGCGCAATTTCTTTAAATTTGGGAGTTTGATAAAATTGCAAAAATGTTTATTTTTCTTAAAACATTTATAGTTTGTCTCAATTATGGAAGAAAATAAGAAAAAAGTTGCATTTATTGTTTTAATGCCATATTATATAATTCTTCGCTTGGTTTCCATCAAAAATTTACACCTTCATAAAAATTATAAAAGCCAAGGTGGAAGCATTTGTCAAAGTGCAACACTTTATACCTCGTTGAAATCACAAAAGAAAGGAGATTTCCGCTCTGTTGGTTTCTAAGCTCCTACGCATGTCTACAAAAAATAGACCAAAAAACCCAAAGACTTTATTTAAATGAGACCATAACTTCTAGTAAATTCCATCTTTCCTCTAATTTTTTGCAATAAAATTATTAACAAAACATTTAAGCTTCCACCTTGGAAATCACTTTTATTTTGCCTACATTAGTCTGTAATTTGCTATTTTTTCTTTTTCGGTCAGTAAAATACATGCTTTAGGCTATAATGTTTTTAGACCTTCTCCATATTGTCTTTTTATCGTCTTTAATTTTAAATTTTAGGCATAAAATGATTAAATTCTACAACAAAAATATTCTGGTCAGTAAATTATACATTTTGACTATTTCTGGTCTGTAAATTACATGTATTTTTGGGTAAAATCTTCCCAAAATTTAGAAATATTACCATATAATCTTCATGCCAAATATGAAGCACCTACAATGTACATTTATCATTGTTTTGTTCTGACATAACCCCCAATTTTCGTTTAGTATAACAATTTTTTGGAACCTTAAAGCCCTCTAACTTTTGATTGCGCGGTTCAATTTCAACAAATGACCCCTCGTTTTGTTTATATTTCTGTATTCTATACTACAGTAATAACAATGATTTGTAATTTGAAATCCGCGACCCTAAATATATAGTTCTTACGGTCAAACGATTTCATGAAATTTGTTGTGACGAGAGAAAGTTGAATGCTTATGAATTTTGCGAAATCATATTGAGGTCCGGACGTGTGGAATTCCTTTCCCGACGAGAATATAAAAAAGAAAACTCAACACTTTTTTAACGAAAACTAACGAATTTCTAGTTAGCTCGCTAAATTTCAAAAATCATCTAAATCAATAAATCAATACTTATAAGTGGAAATCATAAAAAATTCCTACCATAACAACCCCCAAACCCTTTATAAACCACATTTAAAATTGCATGGATTTTAGCTTCCACTTTTTTTGCCATATTCATCATTTTGAACGTAAGAACAATTTTAGGACGTTATCATTGACGTATTTAAATCAACCAATCAGATTGTGTTTACGTCTTCAAAACAAACCCTTTCAATCAATCAAATAGCTTTCTTGGTCACGAGCTGTCTTTTGATTTGTATTGCTTTTTGTTGTCTTACTCCTTCTTTTTATCGGGGTCTATATGTACTTGTGGAATTCGAATAAATATTACAGACACTGATATTGTTATATAAATTTCCCATACAAAACTTCTATTTCAAAACTAAACTAAAATAATAATATACAACAAAAATGTCATGAAATTTTAAATCAATCAATAAATAGAACGAATTTACCCGATTTTACTAATAAAATTTCTCTTCGAATTTATAATTAATACTGCTGAAGTAAACACCCGTAGTGTTTGTTTAAACGAGTTCAAACTTTACGCCTCGATTTTCCAAGCGCTTGACCAATCGGGTGCCTTTGAACGCCGAACCTGCTGTAAGCACCCCGCCACTAAAATAACGAAGTGCGTGAAGGATCGCGTTCATAGCCAAAACAAATAATGAACTACCTGTTTCTTAGTTCATCATCAAGAAGCGTCACGGCTGAAGCAACAACGCACATGGAGGTGAATATGTAGCCAACCTCTACGAAAACCAAGCCAATTACGTATGCAATTATGTTAAGAGACACGTTAACCCGCTGTATCTATTACGTGATATTTTACACGAATAAAAAATCCGAGACATTTCTCAAAAACTAAAAAAACACTCTCTTAATGTATTATTATTTAACTACATATCCTAATGCAAACCCGTTTTCCCATATTCGTAGTAAATATTAAAGACGATGGAAGTCTGAAGATAGCTCATGGAACAATGGAAGTCTGAAGATGGCTCATGGAACGATGGAAGTCTGAAGATGGCTCATGGAACGATGGAAGTCTGAAGATGGCTCATGGAACGATGGAAGTCTGAAGATGGCTCATGGAACGATGGAAGTCTGAAGATGGCTCATGGAACGATGGAAGTCTGAAGATGGCTCATGGAACGATGGAAGTCTGAAGATGGCTCATGGAACGATGGAAGTCTGAAGATGGCTCATGCAACGATGGAAGTCTGAAGATGGCTCATGCAACGATGGAAGTCTGAAGATGGCTCATGCAACGATGGAAGTCTGAAGATGGCTCATGGAACGATGGAAGTCTGAAGATGGCTCATGCAACGATGGAAGTCTGAAGATGGCTCATGCAACGATGGAAGTCTGAAGATGGCTCATGCAACGATGGAAGTCTGAAGATGACTCATGGAACAATGGAAGTCTGAAGATGGCTCATGGAACAATGGAAGTCTGAAGATGGCTCATGGAACGATGGAAGTCTGAAGATGGCTCATGGAACAATGGAAGTCTGAAGATGGCTCATGGAACGATGGAAGTCTGAAGATGGCTCATGCAACGATGGAAGTCTGAAGATGGCTCATGGAACGATGGAAGTCTGAAGATGGCTCATGGAACTTTGAGCCATATATATATATAAATATAACTTTTAAAGCCACTTTAATGCTTCATATTTTATTCATCATCAAATATTAAAGAATATATATACCTTAATAGGACCTTTACGCCATAAATTGCTTAAAATATTTCAAATTCCCACTTTGAACCAATACTAAACACGTTTATAGAAAGAAAAAAAACGAACCTGGTCCAGTGATCTTAAAGGATGCTTTGGCGTTGGGTTTACCAGCAGAAAGTCTACAAACAAACCACATGCTATGCTTTAGATCTAAAAGATTTTTTCAACTAGCTTAAATCAACAAACTGTTCACATATTCTACAATGAAATTCGTTAAGACATTAGTGTGTATTTTTGCGAACATTTTTACCCAGATTCAGGTTTCTTTGAATAACCCGTCCCGTGAAACATCATTGTGAAAGCACCTCTTGAAAGCTGTAAACGAGGCGTATTACTGATTACTTGCATAGTAAACCAAAGAAAAGACGAAGTGAATCGTTTAAGTACCTCCTCTCTTGTTGGACCTTCCAGTGAGAAAGTACCAAAGGAGAACACACGCGGATACTGAGTAGAGAAACACTCGATGTCAAGTTAAGTTAAGCAATATACAAAGAAGGCAATAATAAAAACTATTGTTTTAAAATTGAGAGTGGTTTTTGCCACTAAGTACTTTCAACCGCAGAGACAGACAAACCCACCAAACGTATGTGTAGGATTGGCAATAATATTTCTCCTCGTCTACACACGTGGACTCACACATTTATGTACTTGTAATTATTGTCATAAAAACAAACGTTCCTTACATTTTCCAGCAGTTTGATGCCAAACTTAAACTTCGTAAAGACATATAAAAGGAGACCAAAAAGTATCATAAACGCCATGACAACAAACGTCTTGCAAGTCAAATAAGCGCCATACTGAATTGGCGTTTGCTCATGGTTTTGGCTCTCGAATAACTGAGTGCGTCTGACCACAGATGGATCCGCTCCCATGAAAGGGATCATCCATTTTCCCTCTGAATCCGAAAATCCTGGATTTCTATTAAACAAACATTAAAGAAAATTTGTAAAAATATAACAAACGGCAAAAAAATATATTTTATAAATAAACTAGATATAAAAACTCATTACTTTTCCACCAAGAATAGAATCCCCCCCCCCCCCCCCCCCCCCTTTTTTCCAACAGGACAAAAATATTTTTAGCTAATCTTTTCATAATTCAACAACAAAACAGACGTTTACTGCTGGCTATTCCTTATACTCCTAAAAAGGAACATTTCCACATGTTATTTACTTGTTAGAGTGGGTAGCTTCATAAATTCTAGCAAGAAAAGTTAGCAATTTAAAAATTTAATTTTTATGTAAAACTACACAGGTACCTAGTTAAGTTCCACTGATCGCTTCTTAAACAAA
Organism: Candelabrum cocksii; assembly: GCA_963930725.1. Taxonomy (NCBI): domain Eukaryota; kingdom Metazoa; phylum Cnidaria; class Hydrozoa; order Anthoathecata; family Candelabridae; genus Candelabrum; species Candelabrum cocksii. The sequence continues at coordinate 4,468,344 of OZ005668.1, read as the reverse complement.
ATCAATTGGAAACTTATAAGTGGAAGTTATAAAGAATTTTTGCCACAAAAACCTTTAAAAACAATATTTTTAAATATTGTAAAATTTTTTTTAAAAAACCACATTGATTTTAGCCACCTTCTTCTTCGTATAAATTTTAATTTTGAAACAAATATATTTAATTCAGCCAATCACACCATTTTTCGTTTGATTCCATTTTATAGTAGTATTTTTTCAAATTGTAATTAGAAAATGTTTGAAAATTGTTATTACTTGACGCGCTGTTTTGGGCCGACATAACTCATGCGGTCTTTGAATATGGCTTTCTGTTGGACTTTTGTGTTACCAGCAGAAGTTACGCTGTGAATAATGGTGAGATAGGTGCCATAGTTACCCTAGCAACAAAAGAAATGTCAATGATTCACAACATGGAATTGCGAGAACATTCTCAAGCCTACTGAAGAAACACTTACGGTAGTAGCACCATACAGATGAATGTAACTTTCGGCAGCAGTAAGCTCTCCTGCGGAAATGAAAGGATTTTACCTTTTAACGTTTGTATGAAATAACAATGAATGAAGTTATCTAACCTGGAAACTTTTCTCTGAACACCTCTAAACCGACATCTGCAGGTATCGAGTCGAAACCGCATGCACCTACAATGTGGATGCCTTTCAGCTTAGCTTCGTCGTTGTACTTTATCTGGCACATTTGCAGAAACTGAAATGAAAACAAATAAACGCCTTAATATTTTAAGCTTTAATTGTAGTTTGGGGACACGATGAAAATAAGCACATTTGTCAAAAATTTTGAAAATGATATTATTATCGGATTATTATCGAAAATTAAACAAATATTATATATTTTTCTTTTAAGCTTGATAAGAACAACAGACCTCTGGTTCACCACTGATATCAACGTAATGTGTGGACATCTCAACACAAGCCTTCACTACTTGTTCGCCATACCAACGGAACTAAATTAAAACATTTGATAGCTTTGAATTACCAAAATTAAATTTTATGATCATTATAGTGCTTAAAAATGAAGATTAAAATTTGTAATAAAAAACATTGAATATTTATTGCTGAAATATTATTTACCACTGTAAAATTCTTATTGATTGATCATTTTCTTCTCAATGTTTTTATTTAAAAATAAAGCAGGGGAAACACACTCTTTGGACAATTTGGAAAAAACTTGAAATTAACACATTTTTATTTAAAGAGTAAATTTTTGCGATTGAAAAAACAACAATATTAAATGATCAGTTGATGAACTAACAGGTCCGACACAATTGATAACCACGGAACTCTGCTGGCACATTTCACGTATGGAGTCTTCATTTGAACTGTTTGCAATTATGATTCCTACGTCATTAATGACATCAACTCCTGAAGAAAAACCAAGTACTTTATCAACAAAAAGAAAACAAGGTCTATCTAGATTCAAGAATGTCAACAAATTTTCAGATTGAAAACTATCCAACAACTCGGAAGGAAGTATAACTCCTCCTGTAACTGGGTTCAAACATCCACTTACCACATTCACGTTTCACTACATCAAGAACTTTCAACAATTTTGTTTTGTTTCTTCCAGCGAGTGCAATTTTCTTATTGCATCCCACGCGAATGGCCTCACATACGACATATTTTCCTGTGTAACCAGATGCGCCGTAAATTGCAATGTCATATGGTCTTGTAGCCATCTTAACCGCGTGTTTAAAATCTTCAATTAGCTATAATAATGGTTGGTTAAATATATATATACTATATAGACTAAGCCCACATGTGAAATGTAAGATTAACAATGATATTATATTTTTCGATGCAAAATACTTGCTTTTGTTATTTGCATCATATTTGTATTTATTTCAGGCGCTTGTTTTTGATGACATTTTAAAATAAATTTTTTTGTTACATTTGATAAAATAACATAAAATGTTGCTAGCAGTCTCTAAAAATAGGCATTTAAACATCCTACTCGATGAAAAACGGTTGATTATGATTATACAAAAATGGTGACAATAGGGTTAAATGGGGTGTTCTAAGTGGCAACCATTATTTAAACCTTAATATGTTTGTAATCTTTCAGAAATTGCACCCCTTAAAAATAATAATAAATAATAACAGTTAGTAATAATAAGCCTTTTCACCTACTATGTAAAATCCACAGTAGAAGCTTTGGATAAATCTAATCTTGAGGTTCTAGCAAAGATTGAAATATATATCTGATAAGCAACAGGTGTTTAAAATGATCAATCCGTTACTTGAATCCTTTGTTTATATCAAGAAGGAATCAAGTAAGAAAGCATTGGGTAGCTGGGAAGTCAAGCTCACAAGCAAATCTTATTGATCATACTCGTGAAAGAAAACAATTCAGTAAGAGAGTGTTTTTGTATCAACAAAGGCAATTTGCCGGCCTGGGAAAAGCTGATTTATCTATTTTACAAGCAAGAGACATTTTGCAAATGTTAGTTGATGAAATGGAACCAACTTGTTGTGTCGTGTAGAATCTATCTCACCAGTGAATTATTTATAACTGAACTGGAATGCTTGGCATTCTTCAACCATTATGTAACATTTCCTTTCTTAAACTTTGTTGAAATCAACTCAATCATTTTCAACACAATTTGATTAGCTGTCAAATTTCTAATTAATATCATTGGTTTACGTAGAAAAGTCAAAACAACTTTTTAACTATAACAATGGGAATAACGTCTTCGATGTCAGTCTTTTCTGTCAAAGCTATGTATATATAATATATATAAAAATATATTTCAGAATTATTTGGCATATATATACAGAATGTATAGAGAGTTTTTTTATGTTAAAGTATATATATAAATGTTTTTATTGGATAGCATGATGCACTATAGAAGTTATGGATGCTTGTACAATGACAATGTTATTATTTAGGCATTTTCCATCAAGTGGTAAATTGCTTTTGTTTCAGCCTCAGTGTCATTTTAAATAAAGCAAAATTAACAACAACGATAAATTCTTAAGCAAGAGAAAAACCTTCATTGCACAAGAAAAAAAGATTCTCCACAAAACATTTCACTGAATAGGCAAGGAAAATTTTTCACCCATGGTTTTTAGGATTCTTACATATCTAGACAGGTTTTAAGATGGTTTTCAGTCTAGGTGGCAATGAACTTGGGTGAAGCTGTTTTGGGGGTGTTATGGATTAGGTATTTCACTCTGAAATTCCCAACTGTCTATTAGTTGGTGAAAGCATAGTATATTACACTACTAAACTCGTAAGAAGAAGGCTAACAATGGCGTCAAGATTAGGGAAGTTGTATCTTTTGACAAAAAAACTTCAAACCAAGTAAAATTTTATTGATTGATATCCTCCTATATCGAACTAATTCGAAATTCGAATGTTTATCCTTCTGGTCTCTCATCATCACTATCCTTCTGGTCTTGACATACCTTAAAGGTATTAATTTTCGCGAATTTTTGGCAAATATGTTGCCATTCGCGAAGTTAAATTCTCGCGAATTATTGACAATTTTGGCATTCGCGAAATTAAGTTCTCGCGTCTTTTAGCAAATTTTAGGTGCACAAGCAATGGCGTTCACCAAAATTTACAAATTTTTGGAGCCCTCGTCATACCCTTGGCCGTATTTTATAGTCTGTCACATAGCTGGGCTCAAATGGAAAATGCCCTTCAACTACGAAATTTTACTGATTTTGTTTCTTCAAAAGTAGTATAATTTCATAGTGTCGACTGATTTTTTAAATTCTGTGCCCAAAGTGTCAAAATATGGGTTTGAAATTTGGGCTTAAATTCCCATAGGACCAAATTTTGATATCATCCATAATTAAAACCATTCATATAATCGGTTAGATATTTTAGTGAGGATAAATATATATGAAAACAGTATAATCAAAAAATGAACCACTCTAGTGATATACAGCCTAGAAGTTTTTAAAATCCAGGGGGTAAAACACATAAATAGTTTATCATTTAATACCATATTTTTGTAAGATATTTATTAAATTTATATATTATTATCTATGTCGATTTGCCAACAAATAAAGAATCTAAAAAGAAAAAAAAATTACTATGCCGGGAGTTTATAATTAATTATTTTTAAAAATTGCTACCCCCTGATATTTACAATAAATAGTTTAAATGCCAAATTTTATCTAATGACAATGTTTGATGACGCTAATATTATTTTTCAAGTGCAATAATTTATTTTTATAGGACGGGGGTAAAAACATGAATTTTAACCTTCAAACTAGAGTGAAAGTTCTATATAAAAAAGATTTAAACTTCTAAATTAACTGTATTTTTTCTAAACATAGTTTTCATGAAATAAATATTTAAACGTTCTCTCATTAGAAAATATAATTGAAACACCTGCAATAAAATTAACAGACTGATATTAATAAAAATGTTTACATTTATTTTTTAGTGTGTATAAACATAATAGTAAACCATGCTTCCATTTTGTGAGTGAATGTTATATCTAAAGATTGCTAAATAGATAATAATATATAAATTTAATAAATATCTTACAAAAATATGGTATTAAATGATAAACTATTTATGTGTTTTACCCCCTGGATTTTAAAAACTTCTAGGCTGTATATCACTAGAGTGGTTCATTTTTTGATTATACTGTTTTCATATATATTTATCCTCACTAAAATATCTAACCGATTATATGAATGGTTTTAATTATGGATGATATCAAAATTTGGTCCTATGGGAATTTAAGCCCAAATTTCAAACCCATATTTTGACACTTTGGGCACAGAATTTAAAAAATCAGTCGACACTATGAAATTATACTACTTTTGAAGAAACAAAATCAGTAAAATTTCGTAGTTGAAGGGCATTTCCCATTTGAGCCCAGTTATGTGACAGACTATTAATAGTAGAAACGATTCCCCCCCCCCCCCTCCACCCTCTATTTTAAAATGTACATCAACAATTGCATGGCCTTTATTCGAGAATCGAGAATAATGTCAGATCGACAGTTGGATCTTTACAGATACCAAATTTGGAGATTTTTGGGACCCTTAGAGGGACTAATTTTAAGAATTTTCAAATTGTTTTTTCATTTTGGTGACCCTTACAGGTACTGATTTTCCAAAATAGTGTTTTTCTCAACGCTGGTATTGCTGAAGCAATAAATGAAGGATCCGCACAACTACCATCCCTCGACCCTTTCACTGACATTACCACGGCCACAGAGGATATTATGAACCCATCATACAGCTCCTTTTCAGGCCAGAAAGCCCCTATGTAAACGAAAGAGAGAACAACTCCTCGGACGAAGACTTTGATGTTGATGACGGGCGTAATGCGTTCCAACTATTCGATGAATAGTTTGTTGTACTTTTTTGTTTGTTTGTTGTTTTCTTTATTTTTACTTACGTTAGATTTGCTGTAGAATATAAACATTGCGAACAAAAAAAGTCTCCTTCTTTCAATTTTGATGATAGGCCAATCGCGAAAATGTGTTCGCACTAACAATTCGCGAAATTAAGTTCTCGTGAAGTCCAAAAAATTCTGTAATTGCGATTCGCGAATTCGCGAAATTTAATTCTCGCTAAAATTAATACTTTTAAGGTAGTATGGTGAAAATCATGGAAATGTGTTATAGTATTAAACCCTAGATTAAAATTAGTCTAGGCCCCAACCTTTTTTTGATATCTTGGATTATTGAAAATGGGGCTAATTGGTAAATCTATTAAATTCTGTCTTACAATTCATAAATCATCCCAATCAATATGCAATGCTTGTTTATTTTATTAACACTTTATATTGGTAAAAATGCTCGGCAGCTACCTGCTACAAAAAAACATGAAAAATATGTTTAATGGCTATTTACATGTCAACACAGAATTATTCAACAAAACCAATTATTCAACAAGCACTGTGATAATACTTATTATCAAATGACAATTATCACAGTGTGCAAATGTTATGATTGTCCATTGATGACTTGACATATTGTCCGACTGAATTATCTGATTGTCTGTCTTATTGCTTAACCCTTTCATTACCGAAGAAAAACACCCCAATTTCCCGAGGCGTGAAATTGGAAAAATACCCTCCCTTACTCAATTGATCATAACTTTTGAACCAATTCTTCAATGTACTCCAAATTTGGCTCCTTTTCTTCTTATAATTTTTGGAACAGAATTACAAAAAAAAAATCAAAAAATTTAAAATTGCGGTGTTCATGATTCAAAATGGCGGATCTGCAAACAAAGAATAATTTGAAATTTTCAAATCAATTTGTCGAGAAAATATATTTTTGTCGAAAAAATGGCTCAAAACCTACTTTTCATGGAACTATAACATATAACCTATAAATCTGTGAAATTTTATAGAAAAAAAACAATCTGAACAAAAGTTATGCGTAAATAAAAAATTACTGTAAATTTCATAAATTTACGCGATATATTGTAATATATATAGTATACATCTAAATAAAAGTAGCTGATAGAGAATATGCCTTTAGTTATTATTTCCATGTAGGAAAGAGATTTTGGCATACCTTGGAACCAAATATTATCAGAGTAGAATTTCAAAAATTTCAAAAAACTGCTAGAAAACGCTTCCAATTTTGCAAAATAGACTTGAAAAAAATGGATAGAAAATCTTTTTTAGCAATTCAATAGGCCTATAAAACAATAAAAATATCAAAAGAATCAAAACTATTATGAAAAAAGGTAGAACAAGAGAAGAAATGTTAACAAATCCCTAAAATAAATAAAATGCAACTAAACATCATCCTCCGGTAGATGGTCGTAATCTAGCAAGGTATGGTAAATTACAAACTACAGCTTAGATTTGCATGTGTTTTTTTTTGCCGTGACCGGAATTTTATCTAGTTTCTAAACATAGTCGGCTTCTTGTCTAACTCGAACTTAAACAAAAGTAAAATTGATTTAAGACCGTACCCAGCGGTGCTGGGTACAGGGAAAACGGCGCAAGTTTTTATACCCAGCCACGCTGGGTACAGGTAATGAAAGGGTTAACTGTATCCGGGTTCACACTGAACGGCAGCTTCAACCATGCTCTTGCTGTTCCACCAATTGTGATTGGTGGTTGGAGAAATTGTACAATGTCAATGTCCTTGAGATCTGGGTGAGTAAATGATGCTCCGTTCCTCTTCGGAAATGTTATTGTTACAAGGTCTTTATCTCTATTTACTGCTGTCACCTGGCCAACAAACATCTTCAAAGTCTTTTTAGTTGTGTATTTCACAACAACTTACACCCCGTCTTCTAATGTAGGGATCTTTTCTTCAATTGGCTCAATAGGATCATCAAAATACACCATGCCAACGTGCCCCACTAAACATGTACCAACTAGCCCCAACATGTCAAAAACTATAAATGTTGATTTCTTTCTACTTAAAAATGGTGGGCCAAATTCAAACATAGCATAGTTTTTAAAATACAACCTGTACCAACTAGCCCATATCGCATGACAAGTCAAGCAAGATCCAAAAGAAACAAAAACTTTAGCGAATTTTAAATATGATCAAAAACCGTTGTAGATGATGATGATATAAATGTGTTGATGATATGGATGTAGATGATATCCCAGAGCCTGAAAAATTTGTTGCTGAAAATGAAGAAGGTAAAAGATTTGATATGTTATCTTAATTATGAATCTATGACTCTATGAAGTGGAACAACTTATGTTATATTTTAATTCTTGAGATTCTTCTTCTTTTGATCATTTTGCAATCAAACAACATGACTTGTAACAAAAGTATTGCAGAGGCTTACCACCATACCAACGTATTAAATAATTTCTTTTATTTTCTCTCTAGAATTTTCTGTCACTGTTTTGAATGCAAAAATGCCAGTTTAGAAGAAGAAAGATGCCAGTTTAAAAAGGTTGTTCAAGATGCAAAAATTGCGTAAAAAGGTGACATCAATTTCAAAAGCTATTTTCAGACCTGTTATACCTGTATAAAAATTTGTCGCCATGAACGATTGCACAAAGGTTTTTATCGAACGACCCTTCAACCTCAATACTCGTGTCAAAACTTGGTCTAATCATAAGAACACAAATACCATCAAATATTTGATTGAATGTGCACCATCAGGAGCCATCAGTTTTATTTCGGAAGGATGGAGAGGCAGAGTGTCAGACAAGGAGATCACAAATAAATATGGTTTCTTAAATGTTATTGAGAGTGGTGACCAGGTTTTGGCTGACCGTGGTTTTACTATTAGCAAAGAATTGGCTTGTAAAGGAGGTGTATTGGTAATTCCAGCTTTTACCAAAGGTAAAGACCAACTATCTGCTCTGAAGTAAACAAAAATAGCCAATGTATGAATATACATATTGAAAGGGTAATTGGACGAATGAGTATAACCACCACCCTTCTAAGGGAAGTATGCTTCGATGTGAGGAAAGAACCCTGTTTGCTAGGATTGACAGGCGAGCGTTTCGCACACAGAACAGCGAACGAGATAAATGAAGCAAGACTCAACATTAGTGCACGAAGCTTTTGGACCGAAGGCCAATGAGTTTTTTTAAATGTAAAGGGTGTTCAACCCACACGGCACAACAACCCAGCGGTACAATGGAATGAAGCTTATAAAGTGCTTCGCAATGAATGAGAAAGAAAAGATAAAGCATTAAAACGAACGGATCCTTCAAGTAGCAAACGGATCGTTCACGGCACTGGTATTCGCATCGAATGGGGCAATTGGCAAAGAATGTGCAGCGTTCTACAAACGATTATCCGCGATGATTGCCGAGAAACGCAATACGCCGTTTTCACAGACATCAATTTTCATCATACGAAAATATGCTTCTCCGTTCGACAATCCGTTGTATCTGTGGATCGTGCAGAATAAACGAACCGGAAACAACGCTATTCGATATAATGCGGGCCGATCAAACAACGATTTGTGAACAATAATCAATGAACCGATAAACATAATGTCCTGTTAAATCCTTCATTTCTTAGAATGTTTTTTTTTGTCAAAATAGTTGTATGTGTCTTTAAACAGTTCAAAATATATGTTTGTTAACAATCTATAACTCGTTTCTCGTTCATCCAAATAGCGAACAATTCTGCTTTGTTTTTTTACCTGTAGTTCATAAGAGAAGAGTGTGTATCGTGTGTATACGAAAAGAAAAAAATATGGCCGCTTGAAAATCAGTTTATGGGGGTTAGTTTTTATTTGATTTAAGTAAAATGCTAACTAAAAAGTGTTATTATAACCGCCATCTTTGTTTACTTCTGCACCCAAAACCGCGTGGAGCCTGGAAACGACAACAATCTACGTCACTAAAAATCCGTCTATTTTTTCCATGGTAAATACTTTCTACACACTAGCTTGTGCCAGTCACGTCATTATTTCGAGTAACAAAACTGTGGTGTTGGAAGTGTGGCTTGACAAGATAATATATCCGTAATCGCAAGGATAGCAGCTACACCACAACTGGCAGCACCAATTCCTGTAGATGGTTGTTTTGGAAAATTGAACCGGAGAATGTTAAATTGACAAACTTTGCGATGGGAAAATCAGGTACAATTTCATTGATTGCATATAAAACCTTTTTAATTTTAGACACAATACTTTGATTTAATTTTAGCTTAATTCCTTCGTCGAAATAGACAACACCATTTATGCTATCAATCACAACTACCCCCCAGTGATTATTGTTTAAATGAATTGAAAAAACTAAAACTTTGGTCTCTGTGTTAACATATGACTTAATGTTCTTGTTTACCATATGCGATGTAGATGATTCTGCCCATACCCAAAGTAATGTTGGTAAATACGACATGAATTTATCTTTCGGAAATTTTCTAATAACGAGTTATTATTATCAAAATATCTTTCTTGAAAAAGTATAGAAAGTGAAACTGGATCTACTCCATTGGATTCTGTACTATACAGTTTTTAATCCCATGTTTCAAAGGTAAAGCAAAATACTTGTTTCCTTATCATAATAGCAGCTTCATTGAATTTTCTTAAATCATCCAAACTTGTTTTAAAGAACAGATGCCGATGCTCTCAATATGCACAGATTTATTTGGAGTGTTCTACAAAGAGTGGATTGATGGATTGAGAAGGTTTTGATAGGTTATCTAAAACATGATTATGGAATTGTTCCATTGATTCTTTTAGGTCCTTCATTTTGTTCATGTTTTCTCCCTTGATTGCACTTTTTGACAAATCCGGAGTGATTTCTGCCTAAATATTAAAATATTTTGAATAAAATCACCTTGATAAGCAATTTCGCATCACACTCTTGTTTTTTTGTTTGTATGTATGGTTTGCTTGTACCTTTGCTATATCCAACTTGGTAGTTGAGTATCATCTAAATATAATATATATATTTAAACTTGTAGAAAAGCACTACATGGTAAGCTGTCAGATTAAAATCGTAAAGAAAATGATGAATAAAGTTGCAGAAAATGTAAATGTTTGTTGATTTAGAAATATTGTAAAGAAATATATTTGTACGCAAAAGCCTTTCATCTCAGTGTTTTGAAATATCTCATCGTTGTTGTTTATTTTGATAGTTTTTTGCAACAAAAATGAATATAGTAAGTTTAATAGTTTGGTAAAGTAAGAAATTAAAATATCCAACAACACTTTTTTAGTACCAATATTTCCTGCAGATTTTTTTTCAGTCCAATTTTGGTATTCGTAGCAACGGCCAACTTCCAAGGGACAACATAAATATAAAATGCCTATGAAGTCTTGCTTTAGTTGCCACAATAGCCTTTCTATAATAAAAAGTTAGAAGAACAAATAAAATAACCGTACTCATTAAAACCTACAAACCCAACCTAAGGTCCACGAAAAAGTCTTAATAATAATAGTCGAAAATCTTAATCTTTTTAATTAACCTTCGACACCTCAACGCGTCATTTTCTCACAATTAACCTCTCTCGTTATTTTACGACACTTTTAAACACAATTTAATTTATCTATGTAACCACTCTGAAGATGCCCTACTATACAGATGTAGATCGAAATATCAGCATCGAATAAATAACATTGCTTTCGAAATCATTAAAAGCTTCTTAGGCCTCTTTCATTATCAAACTCTACGCCCGACCTAATATCTTCAACTTTCTCTGTTAGACAATTAATGTTCAAATTTCTTAATTCATAATTTTCACGAGGAAAAGAACTTTTTCTCGTTGATTATGTCTGCGAATCATTCATTATAAAATATTTCACAAACAAAAGCTTTTTTCGCAAATGGGTCAAGAAGTTAAAATTGAGTTTGAATTTGAGTTAAAATGTAAAAAACCTTAGCGGAAAGAGGGGGACAACCATCTGATAGTTTTAGACTGATTATAATTATTTAACTTGGGGTGATAGAATTGCTAACGGCTAACACTACAAACATTTGACTAGATTCAGGGTCATAAAACGGCAAATTAGAAGTTCCTTATGTAAATCAAGTTGCATGCTGATGTGAAGTACCAATAGTACCATACTTTCTGGGTATACGCTTCCCTCTTTATTCACTTCCGAAGCGTGTCTAAAAAAAGATTTTGCCACTATTATCTATTTAATATATTTTCGTACATATTATCTTAAGGGAATAAAAAGTGCAATTCTGTTGTCAGTATGGGAGCAATAATGCTTACCGCCCAAAATTTAAAACACGAATGGAAGACGTTTGGGAGGAACGCGCGAGTCTGCGACAAAAATCGCTTCTTGTGTGCGGTAGGCTTAAAACTCCTTCTATAAAGTATACCTTGCTGTTTCTTTTGTCACCGAATCTTTTAACCTCTTGTAACAAAAGATTGCTACACGAAATTCTTCTAAAAATGTCTTCAAACATTCAACCGAATCGATATGGCCTTGGCAATAATAATTGTCATTATAATTGATATTTTCAAGCTGTCGTGATATTATGAAAACAAAGGATTTTTGTTAAGATCAACGCCTTTCATCTTTTTTTCTACAATTTTGTTGTCGAATGTGTATGATTCTAGTGTTTCTGCTTGATGTGATGCTTGATGTGATGCTTGATTTTTTATTTACAAAACTAAGAAATTCGAGTTTTACTCGCCAGAGTAGAACGAGCTAGTGTGTAGAAAGTATTTACCTTTTTTCCATCCCTCAAAATGCGAAAACATTTTTAAGTTAAAACATGTTAATTTATGTTACAACAAACGTAATAATTATGCGTATAAAGAATTTTCAAAAATAAACTTTGCAAGTGTTTTGACGAATTGAATTTTTGTTTTGAATTTTTTTTTGTGGTTAGGTTTACACTAATACATTGCTTAAGTAAGCATTTCTCTTTATTTCTCTTTCTTCTTTAAATTTTCTTGTGGTGCTAGGAAATTTCTCACCTGGTAATTTCCCACCCGGAGGTTTCCCACCCTGTAAGTTCCCACCCGGTAAGTTCCCACCCAGTTGTTTTCCACTTCTTTACACCCGGCTCCTCACAACTGGGAGATGCGTTTTACATTTTGCATTTCATCCATATTGAACTCTATGGCAGATACGATGTAGAGAAAAAGCATAAATAAGAACTGGTGTTTCAATATCTTTTCAAGTGAAAAAATAATTTGTTACAATACTAAACGAATAGATAGGTGCTTAACAAAATAAATTAACAGAAGACATTATTGGGAACGTGGAAAACACTCCTTGTTTTGTAATAAATGTCGAGGAAAAAGGTAACAAAAGAATGCGAACTGAAATTACAATCTAAGGTTGTGAGCTATGGCTCTAAGGTAAGGTAGCGGTTGACGATTAGGATAATCATCCACAATTATTCGAAGTATTCTTCTACTGCAATCAAGATAGCGTGGAGCGTCTTCGTGGAGGTGGTGGGTGACCAGCAAGATGTTGAGTTATTGAGACGCGGATGACGTTTTCTTCATTTTGCAAGCCTTTAATGAATCTCCAAAATACTGGATGGTATGACTGCACTTGGGATTGGAAACTTCTGTGCCAACCCTCGACGCTGTTGTTTGTACGTGGTAATTCCTCGTCAGTCCTATGGTACACGTTCCACATCTCAACTTCAAAAAGGGGAGGACGTCTTGGTGCATTTTTTCGGAAGCGACCAACGTAAGTATCTTCAAAATACTCAAGGAACTTCATTGAAGGTGTTCCGAATATGATCGGCTAATTCATCAAACCCTTGGATCACTGCAGCTGGTGGTAAAAATGCTAGGGCACAGATCATTCGTAAATGGAGTGCAAAGTCTTCAACATTGTTGTACCTTCCTTGCAACCCAAGAGATTGGATGTGTTTCGACACATTTTGAGCATAGATGGTAAAAACAGCCTTTTAGAACTATTTGGTTATTTACTTGTCGAATTGCATTAATCGCACTTCTTTCAAAGTCAATTAAAACATCATTTGGGTTTTGATTACCATTGCCCAGCCTATTGAAAAGTTCTTGATAGAATCTGGTGTATGTTCAGTTTTGTTTGGTAGTAGTGCAAATATACAGGGAAAGATTTTTCCATCCTGTTGACCATGAACGGTATATAGTTGGAAAAACAGCTCAGGACAAACTTTAAAAGTACCGTCAGCATACAAGTGATCTTATTCTGTTAAAAATTGTAAAGCGAGTGGAGCAGCAAAAATAAAAACCCTGTCACGATCTCCAACACCACTGTCATAAAGTAAAAACTGGTTACCATTTGACGTTATTTGGTACTCATGTGGAAGGACAAGAATAGCGTCTCGCGTGAGTGGGTTCGAGGGGTGGGGTTCTGTTTTAACGGGCATATCTGATGTTTCTCCTTAAAGTTTCCAGGGATGGTACATTTACAGCCGCTCCTTCGGAAACATTTCCCAGTTCCTACCCAGAATCTGCTGGCTACTTTCTTCGCTATCTTCTGCTTTCCTTTTAATGTTTGCTTTAATTTTTGTCACCTCGACATCAGTCTGGGAAGGTGGGTGTGTATAAACATTGTTTTCGCCGATGAACTGATCAGTTGCAGATAATTTCACTGTGGCGTGACACTGTGTACCTTTCTGCCTAGTATGAAAATAGCAACTTTATAAGATAAGGATACCATTTTCCTGATAAAATGACGTCTGTTAGGGGAACATTTCAAAATGTGCATGTAAATGTCGAATCAAAGAATGTAAAGAAAGAGGTCACGAGAAGATTTGAAGGCGGTTCGGCTATGTCAGACTGATCTTCCTGAAGATTCAGTCTCAGAAAGGCGGACTTTACCTGCCTCATTCCCTTAAAAATTCACGCCTCTGATTTTTGAGTAACTAGGAAATTATTAGGGGGCGTTTATTAGAGAGGGATGTTATGAATGGACTGATAACCACAAAACATTGCCATAAAAAATACTGTGCAGTAACGTTAGCAACGTGTTTTTTTACTGAGACGTAAATTTCATCTAGACGTAAATTCCATGTAGACGTAAATATCGTCTGAAAGTTTCCAGACAAAAGTTGAAAGAAATTATGGTAATGATTACCTCAAGATCCAACTTGAAACATCATCCGCTAGCATTTTTTTGAATACGTAAATGTAACCGTCTTTCATCAATTTTCTTGCCCCTCGTTTAGTTGTGGTAAACTACATTGTTTTTCTTTTTTGAAAAGATTTAACTACACGTTTTTTTATAGCAACTTTACATGTGAGACTCGTTGTTGCTTAATCGTGTGGTTTTTAAAACTGTGTAGTTACCACTCGTGACCTTACTTTTTTCCGGGGTTTTTTCGGTTTACATGTGAGACTCAGATTTGCTTAATTTTAAAGCAACAACAAGTTGCTATAAAGTGGTTTTGGTTATCAATCGTTATCTCTTCCGGTTCTTCAGTTTATTGGGTGGGAACTTTTTACTGGGTGGGAAACCTCCGAGTGGGAATTCACTGGGTGGGAACTCACCAGGTGGGAATTTGACTGGTGGGAAATTGCCTGTCACCAATTAAGAACAATCTCACTTGAAAATTAATCCTCGCAAAAATTAATCCACTTAAGGTAGTAGATTCATTTTTTAAGAACAACAGGTGACAATGTGGCCATCTAAAAAAAAAATACATAACACCTGTTAATGGTGTTTTTCGGAAACTGTGTGCGAGTTATCTTTGACTTTTTTGTATTGTCCATTTTCACTACGATTTTATGCATATACATTCAATTGTATAAAGCTCTAACATTTTATCTTGGGTTTGCTATCAAATATTCTGTGTTTTTCTTATCTTTATTCACAAGTCTGCAAAGACTAAAACCCTAAAAAAACTCTCTAAAATAAGAACAAATTAAGAACATTTCAGCCTGAAAATTTTAAGAACAGCCAGCCTCAACCCCAATTTTACTGGTTCTTATAAAAAAAAGAGTGTATACCCTATCACTCCCTGGTCCAACGGCTGCGTACGAGATGTGGTACACCTATATTTTTTTATAAGAACATAATAGTTTATAAGAACGTTTATAAGAATTAAGTCTTAAGTTAGACTAATATTAAGAACATTCCATAGCTTGTATGGATGTATATTGTACAGTAAATGATAACTCCGTTTTTTAAATCTTTGTTTGGACGGCCAAATCCGAACAGTTTGGAAATCATCTTCTTGCATCTTCGTGCTTCTTGCAAACGCTTCTTATTAGGCATTTCAGAACTTTGAACGATATTAATGTAATCATAATTACTTCTTGTGTTCTTTTGTTACATTGTGGGTTTTGGCAGAGCCTACATGAGCAGTTTACAGTCTATTGTCCTATGTCTAAATTATTAAGAACATGAAGGCTTTATATGATTCAGAATTAAGAACATTTTAAGAACTTTTTTTAAGGCATATTTTTCAAATATCTAAGAACATTTTAAGATACAATGATTGCTCATAAAAGTGACAAAATATTTTACATAATAAATGGACATATGCCTACTTTTTTTACAGTCAAAAATCGAAAAGATAACAGCATGCACCAAAACTATAAAACTCTGGATTGAACATGCGCAGTAAAGAAATCGATACTTATTTTACGGAGTAATTATTTTTCGCGACACCGGTGTGAAACTCACGCCGGCGCGAATTCACTTCGGTCTCTATACAAACTTCTAATCTTGTTTACACGTGTCAAGTGAAGTGAAATCTCACGCCGGTCTGATTTCACTTCCGTCAAATAGACAGAAGTGAAATCTCACGCCGGAGTGAAAATCGCGTGTATACCAATCTTTTTGAACATAAATCGAAGTGAAATTTCTAATTACAACTTGATGTATACTTTTTGAAAGGAAATGTACAGAGAATGAGAGATCTTCTTCCATTCCTCCTCGGACAATTCATCAGTGAATAAATTTTGCCACCAATGATCGGTTCTGCCAGGTTCTAACTCAAATCGATTTTTTTTCTTCGAAGATACCTGAAAAAGAACAAATGTATGATAAACAAGTATGATCAGTCACCATAGACGAAGAAAGACTGCAAAAATACAAAAAAAGTTGTTACCTTTTTCTCCCTGAATGATATCTAACCAGCGCAATATTTCTTGACATTATTGCTTCGTTTTAAAGATGGCGAAGATTACTTTGCTGCCGGGCGATCTTTAGGCTACAACTGCGTGACGTTGTAACAACAGCAAAGCGGTGGTTAAAATACTCGATATTATTATTATAAAATAAGGTTTACATAAAAAATTCAATGTATAGGCATAAAACTGTGCCCGTCAACCTATAACAAAGCAAAGTCATGCAAAAGCATAAAAATGCGAAGAGAAGAAAAAATTGATAATAATAGAAAATAAAAATAAATCGAAAAATCGCTGGTAACGCTTCATAGAAAGATAAAATCAAACAAATAATCGTAATTAAATAATCAAACATACAAATATCTTTTGTTTCTCAAGAACAAATCCAATCGATTTTTGAAAATGTTCAGTGTTTCCGCAGTAACAACTTCGTGAGGGAGACTGTTCCAGCTGTCTACAACTCTCATCGTAAAGAATTGCCTCCTGAAGTCGAGTCTGCAGAATTGTTTTTTCAATTTATATGAATGACCTCTCGTCCTCGCCAGTGATCTTCCTTCGATGTCGAACAGTTTGGTTTCACAGAAATTGAAGTTGTGAAACCATTTGTAAACTTCTATTAAATCGCTTCTTATGAAACGGTAATTCATACTTTGAAGACCTAAGCGTACAAGGCGGCTTTCGCAGGATAGATTTTTCATACCGGGCAACAGTTTTAAGGAACGACGAAGAACGTTTTCAATTTGCCTTTTGTCTTTCAACAACCTTGGGTTAATAACCGTACCACAATACTCTAGATGCGGGCGAACAAGTGCTATGAAAAGCTTCGTGAACAATTTTGTGTCGAGGTAAACGAAAGTGCGTCTGATCAATCCAAGAATGCGATTTGATTTGTTGACTTGAGTCGTGATGTAAATTGCGAATTTCAACCAACTATCAACTTGAACTCTCAAGTCACGCTCGCATTTCGTTGGTTTAATCACGACGCGTTTTGTTTCAAGCGGGTCCCACATGGTATACGTATGTAGCTTGTTGTTATGACCAAGATGCAAGACTGAACATTTATCCATATTAAAGCATATTCCCCAGTTTTTTGCCCAAGAAACTAGCGAGTCGATGTCTTTCGGAAGTAGATAATGCGATGTGGCATTATCCAGTGGAAGATATACCTTTGTGTCATCAGCAAAAAGGGCAGCAGGGGATGTTATTGACTGGGGAATGTCATTGGCATAGATTATGAACAGTAATGCAGCTAATACAGTACCTTGTGGTACGCCACTTCGGACCTCATTCCAGTTTGAAAAGCCATTGTTGACTCTGACTCTTTGGCGGCGGTTACGAAGAAAGTTTTCGATCCAATTGAAAGTTTTTTCTTTGATGCCATATGCTTTGAGTTTGACTAGGAGACGCTTGTGAGGTACTTTGTCAAAGGTTTTCGCAAAGTCTAGGTATATGTTGTCAATAGGAATTCCTTTGTCTAGAGCTTTAGTCCAAGAGTCGATTACTGAAAGCAAATTTGTGACACAAGAATGACCAGAGCGATATGCATGATATCAAAACAGATAACTGCTTACGTTCATCCATTTTATTGAAAAGAAATCCCTTATGTTTATCATGCGGCAAGTTGCAAATCTGGACTTTGACCCAAAGTGGAAGCGAAATGAAATATAGCCGAAGCGAAGTGAAGTGAAACGCACGTGTATCATAAAAAGGTTTCACTTCGGATACATGTAACCGACCCCTAAGTCGTAATTTTCTTTCTTTGCTGCTTTGAGAATAATCTCTTGGAGCATTGTATACATTTTGTAGTCCTCTTGATCGAACCTTTCTTTAATGCAGTTCGTCACACAATCGAGAGATGCGTAATAATGCTTGCGGTAAAGATCTACTAGCTGTTCATGGTGTACAGGTTTTTCTGGACCATATCCTTCAAAATCTTCAAGTCTCTTTGGTGGTCCACGTTTTTTGGGCAAAGTTGGATCATCAGCACCTAAAGCATTTGCTTTCGCATTTACACATTCCCAAAACGATTTGAATTCTCTTTCATTTCTAAGCTTCCGCAATACAGATACAACTTTACTTGCGCAGTCTTGTCCTTGAATTGCTGATAATGTAGGGTTTTGCAAAGTTTTACTTAGATTGCCACTGTGATTAAGGATAAGTTCTCCCAAGCATACACCAAACACGTATTCAAAGGTTTGCATGTAAGAATCCACACCTCTAATACGAGCTTTCATTTCAGTATCGGTACAATTGTGGACAGACCATTCCCAAAGTTCCCTTTAATATGTGTAGTTACTTATGATACTGCTTAAGCATTTTGCACGAACTGTCCAACGAGTTGGACAAAGCAAAGTTATTGTTTCAACATTTTTGTCAGAGTTGGATTCGATTTTTGACTCTTTCTTTATACTTTCGAGTTTTGCATCTCTTTTTGGCGATTTCTTTATTCGTTTTGTGATTTCATGTGTTACTTCGAGGGCTTCTTTCATCACTTTACTACCTTTAATAGAATCACCAACTGCTAGATTTAGAGAATGAGTATAGCAATGGGTATACAAGGCTTTCTCCTCTTCATCTTTAATTTGTTTCGCAACCCCGTTTTATCCTCTTCATTGTGGTACACCCGTCGTAACATTGACTGCGGCATTTCGAAAGCGTAATAATCATTCGCAACAATACATCTTTTATCACCTTTACGATTGTATCAGCATTGGCTACATCCAGGGAATGAAGACCGATAAATTCTTTCCGCGCATTCAAATCATCGTCAACCCATCTTATACATAAGACAAGCTGTTCGGTATTCGCAGAATCCGATGACTCGTCAGCCATTATTGCGTAAAACTCTACACTCTGTATTTCTGTTGCAATTTCACGTAGCACTTTTAAGGCCATAACTTTCAACATTTCATTTTGAATAATAATTAGATAATTATTCCCTTTATTTTTTAACCACTCAGTTAAAAATGGATTGACTACAGCTCTTAAATGGTACAATTGATTAAAATTTGAGTTTGGCTCACCTTAACCATCACCACGCAAAGGTAATGCCTGACGTGCTAATAATCGAACATTTGACACAATTTTTAATAGCGATCGTCGAGCAACATCTTTTTCTTCAGCGTGCTTTTTATTAAGTAGCTCCCCAACATCCCTTATCGTCTGAGGTATTGTAACGATCAAAGCGACAGCATGTTTATGGCAATTTGATTGTTCATGCTTAGCAAAACCTCGTTTCCTAGCTAGGGCATCTTTCCAATTAGTATACCCAGCAGAAATAAACGCTCCTTCGATTGTGTGATTCACAGTGTTCATATGCCCCTTGTTGTAGGCCATAATACATATGTGGCAAAATGTACGACCTTTGATTCATTGTAGTGAAGCCACGGCAACTTATCGAACCAATCTTTGTTGAACTTTTTCGATACAACTTGTGTATTACCAAACTTTCGCTCCGGAAAACGAAATTGCATGGGTTGATGTGGAATATAACAAATTTCTGGAACTTCTTCGAATTTTCTTTTCGACATCGCAAGAGTTTTTCATATGTAAAAATAAACTCAACGAGTAATAAAACATTAACAAAACTCTTTCTATGGCGAATAATTGCTCTAAAGGTCGACGCAAACCGTTCAAATATTTCATCAAAAAAACATTTTTTTCTGACTTAGCAACATACGAGAAATGTTTTTGTTTGTCAAATCAAATGAATGAAATCGATGATGCATTCGAACTTTCTTCATTCGAAAAGTGTCTGAAACTTGCGAAATGGAAAATTTAGGGAAATCCCACACATACAAACTCGAGATGTTTGATGAAAACCAAACCGTTCAAACATCGAATTTTCACTTTTTTTCTCAAAAAAATGTTTGATGAAAATAATTGATTTTTCAGAATTCTTATCTTGACAGAAAAAAAGTGGTGCGGCGTTGCGGAATTTTTTTCCGTACATAGTCGGAAGCATCTTTAATAGTCAGAAGCATCTTTACATTAGTCGGAAGCATCTTTGACTTGTCAGCAAAAATAAATGTACGGTCGGTTGTAATTTTCTTCATATTTTGCTATTTTTCCAAAATGAGTGAAATTGTTATTAGTTTATAATTATGTTAAGGTTACCATTTTTTGAATCCCACCTATACCAAAACCTTTTTATAAAAAAGTCCAGAAATGTAAAGTGGAATCCGCGTGTAGCTAAGTAAAATTTTTGCATTCCATTCAGTAGTTTTTTTAAATTATGTTTCCATGTACGAAACGAAACAATTCTTTAAGAAATTTCAAACAACTTAGGTTGTTTCGATAAGATTCTGTAATTTAATTGTTTGAGTGAACAAGTGATATACAATTGTATTTTTATGTATCAATTTCTTAGATATAAATTTTCATATTTAAAATTAAACTTTAATATCACACCTATTTAGATTAAATTATGAAAGCTTATTTGATTTTAAAAATAAAAAACGTTATAATCTTGTCCTTCGCATTTACCCTTGAGACATATGTTTATCTGTATTATATTAAATACATAGTATATTCATTTGAACATTGTCAGAGAAAACAATAAATATAGTGTAGTAATTATAATGCAATGCGTTTTTAATTTAATTTTCCAACTTTTTAATGATTTTTGTTGATGTTGATCCTTCTTGTAACTTTGGGTACCTTGTTTTAGAAGACATTGATCTACCGGCTTTTTTTGCAACAGCTTCATTTTTACATACATTTTCTGCAAAGTTATGAGATCTCATCACATTAGGTTTAACGATGAACGGATTGTGTTTAACACTCATACCTTTAACACATGCACTTTTACTTCCATTTTTACGTTTACGTCTTTTCACAGCCTCTGGTTGGACATATATTTTACAGCGTTTAACTTTCTTTAACGACGAGGTTGCTGTTATCTTCATACTTGTGTTCGATTCATTTCCAAAACTGTGAAGCGCATTTGACAGGCGTGAGACCGGATATTTTTTTACTCTTTCACAAAACTTCATAACACCAACAAGTAAATTATGGTTTTCACTACCGTTGTCTAATCGACCAAATAAAAAGTTAAACGTGTTAGTTAATTCTTCTCTACATTCACCAACTGTTATCTGGTTGACCGTTGTCAATTTTGGTAATGCGTTACATTTCTTCTTTGCTTTGGGTTCTGAAAAAGTCTGTTCATTTTCTGAGGTATGGCCTTCAATGAAACTTGTGCTGTCTTGGATACGATTGTGAATCCCTTCATAAAAGTCTAAGTTCATTGAACTCCCAATTGCTATATCTGCATACTTTTTTCTTTCCGAAGCATCAAGATAAGGTAAAAAGTTTACTGAATTAGATTTTCCTGATACCCATAACATGTACTGGTGTTTACACACACCTCCATTTTTTCCAACTGGACAATCACAAATGTTAATGTTCATGTCTACAGTGTAAGTAACATCTTTATTCTCAGTGCTTGAAATAACGAAAATGCCATCAGCAACTAACTGGGCATTTTTTGCCAGACTTAACTGTACATCTAGTGGAGGTAGTTTAAAACCTAGATCTCCAGGTTTGTTTTTATTAATGCCTTTGAAGCGCCTACCATAACAACCATCAAACTTTCCTGATGCAACATTTAACAATTTAACTTTGTAATGATCTGTAAACTGATTTATAAGTTTGTCTAGCAGACCATTTATGTTGACTTCTTTGGTTCTATTTAAGACTTCATCTTTGAGAACTAAAAACTGTGACTCCACATGATTGTTAGTGTTGATTCCCTTTAAAGGTAATGTTGTTCTGAAATATATTGCCCAAGACTCTCTAATTTTATATACATTTGAAAGGTACGTACACAGTTTCGGATATTGAATAATAATCTCAGATTCTATCATTTCAGAATATGCTTCACCCATGGACTCCTGGTCTTCGGCATAAACAACTTTTTTAAAGAAGAGTAGTATCTTTGTGCGATGTTGGGGTTGAATGTTATGATTTCTATCAAACAGCCATCTCCAAATTTGTTGCATAATATGGAACACGCATAACAACAATGTTGAATGTGGCCATGTTTGCGATAATGCATCTCGAAGCTCAGAGCAATTATCTGTCATCACTACAGATGGGCCAACCTCACTACCTCTACTGAAGAATGCATTTTTAGGTAGACAGGATTTAAACAATGCCATTGCCTGAATTAGTGTTGATGTCATTTCATCGCTTGTGATAAAGATTCCAAGTGGTAAAGCTCCAACCACACTATGGGTTACAACAACAAATACTCTAAGATTGTATTCTTCCATACCAGAGCTTGAGTCCAAGAATATAAGTTCTCCAGAGTTAGACACCTAAAAATCAAAAATCAATAAATTACATTAGACCAAAATTAATATTTGCCCTTATACACGTAAACAGATGCATATATTGAGCACTCTCATACAAAGAAATGTTTAAAACACAAATAAGAATAGAATATTTGTAATATATTAATTAATACTAATAATTATTAACTAATACTAGTAATTATATAGGTATAAATTTTGAGAGATTAGAAACATAAAGTATGAGCAGGTATTACATTATGTATTCTAAAGTTGGCGCAAACATCATGCAAAAATATTGAATAATAAATATGCATACACAATTTGCTTATTTTAAGCGTGCACATGAATTGGGTTATATATATAATGAAAACAAAAGAAACTAATACAAATAAATAAAGTCAAACCATTTCAATGAAATCATGAACCCGCTTCATTAGCGGTGTAACCAGGGCCAAGATAAAGGGTTCATTATCCTCCAAATTAAATCTGTTAAACTCTACATTATAATTAAATTTTTCAGATTTTAACTGTTTCACGGTATTTTCAAGTTTTCCAAACATTGATGTCAAATCCTTTGAACCAAATTTTTCCATTTTAAATTCAGTGTAAAATTGATTGAAATCACTTCTTCTTGGTACCCCCGAGCGGTCAGCTAACCTTTGATGGAATTCCATGTCACTTTGACAATCTTTTTTCATGTTAATAACAAACTCTCTATAAGCTTGCCCAGCTGTGTAACCTTTTTCATACATATTTTTTACATCTTGTCTCACATCTGCGGGTATATCTTTAAAACTTAAAGATTGAAGTGCTGAAACAGGGTGGTTATGATTCCATTCTAAGTTGATCAAACAAGGATATTTTGATGATTTTTTTCTAATTTTAAATACTAAACTGTATGGACAATCTGTATTTTTAAACCTTTTACAGGGTTTATTTTGGAGAACAAATTTTGGATTGTAAGATGGCTAATGCATGGTTCTGTGATGGCATCGGTAATACAAAACTGCCAAGAATTCACTTGTTCCTTTTGGGTAGCTTGGTGTTTTCTTACGGAGAGTTTCATTTGATAACAAACAATATTTTTTAACAAAAGATTCCACATCCTCAACACTTCGTAAGTTGCAATTTAGAGAAGCTTTTAAACATTCAACTGTTCCTTGTACACTTAGTATTTCAACAGAGTTTTCTTCAAAGGGCAATAACTCTTTGACAGTTTCTAACAACTCTTGTGTGTCTTTTTGACCATTAAACTGATTCTTGACTTTCTCAACACATGCCAAAACTGCATCAACATTTAACTCAGCCATTATATTTATATTTATTGCTAAAAAGATTTGTAAACCAATAAAATAAGAGTCAAGGAAGCAAGCACGTGTCCAGCCTTTAGTTTTTTAGTTTAAATTTATTTTTAAATCTTAAAAATTCAATCTGGCTACCCTTTCTTTGTTTCGCTCGCGGTTGCTGGTTTAAGTGTATCTATACGGTTGACGAAATAATAAAAAGATGCTTCTGACTATTAAAGATGCTTCTGACTATGTACGGAAAAAAATTCCGCTGCGGCGTTGCAAATTATTTTTTCGTACACCGCTAGCAGTATCATTAACCGTCGGCAGTATCATGCAAAAATCGGCAGAACGTAAAAATTATGCAAAAATTAACCAATATAAAAAAACAGTTGTTTTAAGTTAAGTGAATGATTCAACACACCTCTAATATCTACGTGACAGTTATATTCAACATATTAGAAGGACATGCAAACCTGTATTTTGAAACGAACATAAAACTTAATATACAGGTGTAAAAATGTTATATTAGCCAAGCATATTGTTTATAAGATTATTTTGCTTTGTATCAAGGTAATTTAATAGAATCTATATATTCAAAAGCTATCTTATAACACTATTTTTCATAAAGGTAAACTGCTGGAAGTCTTTATTTTCGACAAGGGTTAATCACAGGAATTTAGCATTATGGAATGTCAACCATATTTATTGTTTAGAATAACTAGCTTTAGATATTAGTGTGTTTATATGGAAGCAATATGAGAAATTTTTTTAGATAATTGCAGATAAATCCAGTATATTGTGTATTAATATCATTAACAGACTTCAACAGTTGATAAATGTACCTAGCTATATATATAAATTTTGTATATATTAAAGTAATTTATGTTATCCAGCGTAGAAAAAATTGTCTGAAGAATATATATATACCCTGGTTAACGATATTGAAATCTCATTAGCCTAATAATAATGATGTCAGTTCTTCGATCATTTTGTGCGCAATTTATAAATGTTCGGAATACTGATGAGCTGTTTGCTGTTGTAAAGAACATTATACCTCCCCAAGATGATGAATATGATATGAATATGATATCATAGAAGTTATTGGATCTGTGAAAAAGTTCAAAGTCCTAACTGAGTATGTATTAGAGGATGAAGACAAGTTTATACAGGTGAATGCATTATTTTATCTGTCCCCACAGTTTTAATAAAATTATTTATATATATTATATACAATTGTATATATTAATCATTCACAAACCTTGCTGCACAAAATCACATGACAAAGGTTTGTTTTTACTTGGAATCTCCCAGCAGTTTCTTTGGGTTTGGTAGATAGTAATATAGCTACCCTTAGCTGTACTTATATCCTTGTAGATAGGTTTACCTTTAACAATATGGAAGCTAAAAGTTTGAAAATAAGAATGTCCCAGTCAGTTGCAATGTTTTAAACTGAAAGTAATCAATTTCGGTGGTAAGAATGGGGAGAAGATTTGTACGAAGCTTGTGTTATTTGATACTTGTTGTATGTTTTTTCTAAAACTGATTAATTTTATTGTAGGAATATCAACAGAAAACCAAAGAAACATTAAGGAAACGAACTCCGAAATTTCTTGGAAAAAAAAGTTTATTCAAGAAGATATCATATTATCGGTGCCAGCATAATACCAGAAACCAGGCTACCATGAACAGCAAGAAGAAAGTGGTGAAAAATCCCACTCATTGTATTAAAAATACAGACTGTCCATACAGCATGGTCATAAAACATAAGAATGTATCTAGTAGTGGCAGTGATGTTGTAATTGAGTTGGAGTGGAATCATAACCATATATAACCGAGATATTAACGCAGAAGTATCAGCAGAAATGTATAAACTGTTTGAAAATAATTTTACTCCTGGACTAGCTTACAAAGATTATTACAGAAAAATAAAAGAACATTGTGAAAGTGATTTAGAATTGCATAAGAAGGTTTCAGACAGAGCGGTTTTCCCAAGGCGAACTGATTTTAATTGACTTTATACAGAATACCATAGAGAAATGTTTGGTACAAGTTTGGTTGACTCAATGTTTGAGAAGTTACATTGTATGTTAATTTAAAATAATTTTCTTTGAGGAAATCTTAAATTTTAATGATTACAGTTAAAGGTGGTTTGATTGCCTATTTTTTTAATTTGAGTTGAAACAATTAAGTATATATATATATTTTTACATAAATAGGTTATATATATAAATCAATTCAATTCTGCTAGGAAATCCTGATATGAAAAGCTTTTTTTATTCAAAATGTTATTTAATTTTTTTTTAAATTATTTTAGTACTGGTGGAGAAACACACTTTGTCCAATTCAAATACTATTGTCATGCATCAGAAATTTGACCCTGTAGAAAACAACCTATTTATACTTGTTATTATAACTCCTCTTATGAGAACAGTCCATGAAAAGGTTTGAATTTTAACAATTATTGCGTAATGTTGCCAAACAGAGTACCTTACCCATACCTCCTAAAAAAAGGTGAAATCTTTGCAATTTAAATTTACTTTACCAAAAATTTTGTTTATATTTATTTATTCATTTTGGATATATATATTATGATATACACCTACATTTGAAACATTCCTTATTCTTTTCACAGGTTCAGAGTTTTGGTGAGCTCGTCTTTTTGGATTCTAGTGGTGTAATGGAAGAATTTCATCTGAGGGTATTTCTGATGGTCACTCATTCTTTTCTTGGAGCACTCCCACTTGGCATTATTCTCACACGTGATGAAACTACAGACACATTTTAAACAGGATTTTAAATTGTTTTCTGCATGCCTACCAGGTATGTATGTGTAACACCTTCAACTCCAGCACTTTCACCTGTATATATCTTATAAAATAAGAGGTTTGCTTTATATTTTAGACCATGCGTTTTATCAAAGAGGTAAAATTGGTCCAAGTGTTGTTATGACAGATAATTGTGACGAATTAAGAGACTCCCTTCATGCTATATGGCCTAAGTCAACGTTACTTCTTTGCATTTTTCACATAATGCAACAAGTCTAGCGGTGGCTGTTTGACAAAGACATGGAATATCACAAACTGATAGGCAATGTAAATTGACTATTTTGATAACTTTTCTCACATGAAGAAACTATTTCATTAAAATAAAACACATTTTGTCTTATAATGGAATGGTCAAATTTGCTGTTTACATTTTAATAAGCCTTAGTATTTTGATGTTTGCAAGTTTTATTTGCCAAATATTTTCCCAATATCTTTTTAGGGTCTAATTTATGTTTGTATGGTTGTTAAATGTTATGTATTCCTTAAACAAATACCTGCCTTCAGTGGAATTAAATTTGTGAACGGTTTATTTTTCAAAAGTATTTAATGTTAAAGATTGTTTTTCTTAGCTATCATGTTAAAGTTTAAAGATGTTGTATATGCGGAAGAAGATGAACAGAGCAACAATGCGCTATCCAATCTAATAGAAACGTTTGGAGAGAAATACCCAAAACTCAAGTCTTGTATGGAAAATTTAAGCCAGTTCAAGGAAAGGTGGTGTTTGTGTTACAGGAAGAATGTGCGGTTACGAGGAAACAACACAAATAATTATGTGGAAGCACAATTTCTCGTTTTGAAAGATAATATCTTGAATAGAACAAAAGAAGTAAGTTTTTTTCGCATTATAACTCTTTTATTTATATTTCTGATGATGATGCTTTCAATTGAAGTTGAACGCTTTTTTAGAATTTTGGATGTGCTTATACAGGTGGACTGATTTGATTGGCTAATTTCTCATTTATTACTGGTTTTCAGGTCAACGTAAATGGGTTGTTTTTAAAATTAACAAATGAATTCAATGAGCACTACAAACAGAAGTTATTAAGTGTCGCGAATGGCCGTTTTGATGGAGTTTACAGTAGTCGATTCAAAGTTTTAAACTTTGTTTGGAGAGGGTGTTATTTGTGTCCATTGTGGGCGTATTGAGAACGAAACAATTTTATTGTATTAATGTCTGGACATGTGGCGTTAAGTAATCTTTGCAGATTAGCCAATAGGAATTTTTTGTTATCTTTATTGCGCAGCACCTAAACTTTGTTCCACTGTAATTTATTTGTATTATTTCCTAGTTACCAAAGTTCTCGGTAATGGCATAACATTTTTATTCAGGGAATCAAAAGAAAGGCAGAAGTTATAACTTGCCGAATGATAATTGTCTAATGGAAAAAATCTCAAGTAGTGGTAATAACATCTATACAATACAAAGTTTCACAGATCCAACTGTGGTGTATACTGTTGACAGGGAAAGGTGTTTCAAAGTTCTGTGGATTGGTGGATAAGTATCAACATCAACCATCAAAGTTGGCATCAGCATTTCACAATTTTGGGAGTGAT
Organism: Candelabrum cocksii; assembly: GCA_963930725.1. Taxonomy (NCBI): domain Eukaryota; kingdom Metazoa; phylum Cnidaria; class Hydrozoa; order Anthoathecata; family Candelabridae; genus Candelabrum; species Candelabrum cocksii. Next base: position 4,439,966 of record OZ005668.1, on the reverse strand, counting down.
TCAGCTTATTCACGCAAGACCGTGACAAACTCATCCATGCAGCAAAAATCTTTAGGGAAAAAAATAAGGTCCAGCCAGAGGCAGTAAAGAGGCGAAAAGTTAAATCGGGAAGCAAGGGAGCTGTTTGCAAAGGAATGCGAAAACGCAAAAATCCTTTTTTAGACAATGAGCCAAGCGTTAAACGACCTCATTCGTTCACATTAAACGTCAAATCAAATGAAGCAATGTCCAAAAAGGCTGGTCGAACAATGTCATCGAAGACTAAGCATTTATCCGCCCGAAAACATGACTTTGTAGAAACAGAGGAAAATTTAAACAAAGGAATTTAAGAAACTTTGTATTTTGAATAAAAGTAGTACAGAACAGTACACGTGGCCATGTTTTAACATGTTTTCTTCTTTTGTCACTCAAGTTCACTCGAGTTTTCAGTAACCAACAATTCATATTTGTTTTTATAACTTTTCCAAAGTTTGCCTAAAGCATCTTTTTCTTCAAGTGTAAATTTACCTCGATCAGTTCGTGAAAACGTCCGATCTGACGCCATATTACGTATATAACTATCAATTCGTAATCTTTAGTACTCTGTATAAGAAGTAAAAGTTATTCTAACAAATTCTCAACATGAAAACCATTCGAAACAAAAACGAATCAGTACTTTTTCTAACATTTTTAACTAAGGCCTGATTACGCTGAAAGATTTTATTTTTTCAGTGAGATACAGTTTTCGTTTTTGACAACAAGTGAAAATTAATAAACGACCCCCTTGTATTAAGCACCTGAGAGTAAGTTCACTAGGAGTAAGTAACTTTAATTCCTACCATTTTCAAGGTATAATTTGCAAACTTGTTCCTCAAGCAATTAATTCCCTTAAAGATAGAGGTAGAAGAAAAATAAACCATTTTTAAACGTGATTTTTTTATGTCTGACCATATTACCTGTAGAGTAGCCATATTCCGGACCATATGTACAGTGGTACCCATAATGCTCGTCATTACGGCTTTTAGCACGAGGTTATGTTTTGCTATAATACATTATGTTGTTCATCACTGTGTCGACTGTATATGGCGCTGCGAGTAGGATTGTAAGTGTTTAGTCACATAACGAACGTTTCTTTGCATCTTTTATTTCTCCCATCAGTATGTTTTTTAAAAAGAAAATGAAGAAATTCTATACCATATAAAACATTTATAGTAAAAATCTTGATGTGAAATCAATCATTATGAACGAACAGAGAAAAAGTTCGAAAACGCGTCAACTGTATATATATTTTAGAGAAAAAAAAATAAACAAAAACAAGTCGCTCCCGGGTGGGCTTGAACCACCAACCTTTCGGTTAACAGCCGAACGCGCTAACCAATTGCGCCACGGAAGCTGACGTGATCGTTGCATGTTTATATTTTATACATAAACTTTGTTACCTCAAGGAAGAATTACTATAATGCCTCGATTAAGCGCCCGGGCGCTTCTTTAATTTTCGAGGCCCTAAAGTGGGCGCTTATTCGAAGAGGTGCTTATACGGTGGGGGGGGGGGGGCGCTTATTTTCAATTCAGAAAAATTAAACATAAATAAAAGGCGGTTTGGTACTTTCCTGTTAGTCCCCCGCCAAAAAAAAATTGTTTTATTTTTTTAAGGTTAACAAAACTGAAGTATAAACCAAACCAATTATTCAGCTGGCCAATATGCAGCGATATCTTGGAAGATCTTGTGGAACAAATTCAAATTTCAGCTGATTTCGACTCCAACAATTTTACCGCGGACAGAAAACGGAACGGTAAAATGTCCGCGGAAAAATTTCTATTATCGATTTCCACTCACAATACGCTCAAAAGATTTTGTTGTGAAACTTTAAACACTCTTGAAGTAAAAAAAATTAACATGGAGCGAATGAGCAGAAGAAAAAAAATCCGTCCGTTGTTTCTTCGTTAGACATTGTAAAATCACACTTATTTTTGCAAAACTTCCAAAAAAAACTCTTTTCCCAACTCTGAACGTTGTACTGTGCTCTTTAAAAAATATAATCTATTTTGTGACACTTCAAAAAACTCACCTGCTCATACTCAAAAAGAGTTTGTTTATTTTAAAACGCTTTCTGATTGGTCGATTATAATGTTTTATAACTTTGTTGCGTGAAAACGGAAAAAAGTTTGTTTCATTTTAACTTTTTTTCTGTCCACGAACAGACAACAACACAATAATTTTGTTGCCTCACAATCCGTATTGTATGAACTACGCATGCGCAACACGGACATTTTACCGTTCTGCAACAAAATTGTTGGAGTCGAAATCAGCCTTAAAACACTCCCTTATCTCTCGACAGATAGATACCGGCAAATATGTTGAGGAAAAACTCTTCCCTTGGTGATTTTTTCTTCGAGTGAACAAACTCTCGTCTATCTCCACTACGGAATTTGGTATCTGAGCTGATAAGTTTAAAAAATTCATTCTGATTTTTTTTTGGCGGGGGACTAACAGGAAAGTGCCGGCGGTTTTTAATAGAAACACTTTTTTTCTTTTACAAAATATCTATTCCACATTTTCGTCACTCTCCTTGTCTTCGTCGACGAGTAACATGCCTGGACTCGCGTCAGCTATAACACTACCATCGGCTTGAAACGGGTTTGCTTCCTCCGTATTCATATATTCAAACTGCTCTTTCAGCATTGTACGGCCTTCGTGACAAGGTTTACCCTCTTTGAAGCATGTGATGAATAAGAATGAAAACTAGAAAAAACTGGGTTCCGTTGTCTTTCTTCTTTCCGTGTTACTGTTTTTGCCGAAAACTCGAATACGCGCCAGTTTCTGAAGATTGAGGGGTGGGTGCTTATTCGAGGGGGCGCTTATTTAATAATTTAACCAAGAGAGTCGGCGCGTATTCGAGGGGGCGCTTATACAAGTGGGACGCTTAATTGAGGCATTTCGGTAGTGAGCATCTATAATCAAATTAATACAGAATATACAGAATAATTTTTTAAAACACCTTCAAAACCACTTACCTTAAGAGTACTTATTTTCGCGGGTTTAAATTTTGCGAAAACCGTGAAAATTAGTACTCGCGAAAAGGTAAATTCGGATGTCTTGTTAACGAATGACGAGGTTAATTTGTGAGCAAGTTAGCTTTTTATTTTGTTTTAAGACCTTCATGCATGGCCGAAGAAGATCGTTTAAAAGCAATAATGAATGACGTTCTCAAATTTTCTGTCCATTGCATTGTTCACGAATGACAATCTATTTGGTAAAATTGTCCCTCAAGCACCTGTTCGACTTGGCCAAACCCACAGCCGTCTCTCACCATGTCATACGGTTTGAAACCATTACTGATGTATTCGTGAAGTTGTTTTGATAATACCAGTGAACATCCTTTCGTCTTTTGATGAGAATCCCTTCCAAACAAAACGAACCAAAGTTTTACTCAAAGCATGCAAATAAACAGGATATCAAAGTGAGGTTTTCACGAAATCATTTCCAAAAACTTGCGTTTTCACCCGTTCACACGTATATCCGCGAATACAGAGTTTTAGAAAATATACCTTATTTTACGCTCTTACCTTCAGTTACCAACTTTAATACTGAATGATTTTGAAATTAAACATAATGAAGCGATCTAACTTCTGGAGTACTTCTAGACGGAAATGTATCGTGGAGTGGAAGCCCCATATTATTACAGTCAAGACTAAAGTTTCAAGAAATATAAGTATCCTTTACCGACCTAGACCTTTTCTTAACACCAGTTTTATGCTAAACTAACTAACTTTTCATTTATACATACAAATGCACTCCGTAATAAGACGAAGAAAACTTGCCTTTCTGTGTTTGTATAAAAATACACATATATTTATATACATATAAATGCGTACAATCTGTATATTTAAACTTTTAAAAATCAGTTGCGAGAATTTTCTCTGCGTAAATTAACCTTCTTTTGTAAAACGATTAAATTAGATTCTTCACGCAATAAGGAGATTAAAAAACAAATCTACAACGAAGACGGCAACGGTGAAAATCGAAAACGAGTCGTCTTGTATTCCGGTTGACGTTTTCTTATAAAATATTACAAAAGAATTCTTGTTTGTTGATTTTTTTTACAAAAGACAAGATGTTATTGAACGATGAAAAAAATAACGTGTTTTTTGTTCTATTACAATTAAAACTGCACGCGGAATGTAATTAATGTAATAACAAACGTAAAAACATATAGATAATCTGAGGGGTAAAAAGAAACGAGTTGTAATAGAAAACGCAAACATTATTATTGTGGTTTCAAATAAATAAATAAATAAATATAGATAAATAAAACAAATTAATCAAAAATCTCACCAACTTTTTTCAACCATTTTATTTTCAAATCACACGTTTTAACAAAACGGCAATTTTGATGATTTGAAGTTGTCGCAGCCTGTAAAAAACATGAACGTTGGGGTTTCCACTAAGAACGCATGCGCAGTTAGATTGTTTACATCACGCGCGTTGCAGTTGCCGTCTCAGGTTTTATTTCTTAATCCCCCTAATAACTTTGTATGTATGTATGTTATGTTTATTTCGGCAAATAAAAGACATTTACAAATCAGTGCGTGATATATAAACCACAGAACAAGAAGAAAAAAAAATGGCTAGGAATCCATAGAAGACCAAGCGGTCTTTTCATTGGACACCTGTATACACTAATTTATTACGAACAAGAGTTTAGACGTAAAAATTATAAAATTAAAAATACACAATCTCACAGAAAAAAAACAATAATAAAAAATAAATAAAAAATAATAATAAAAAAAATAAAATAAAAATTAACTATCCGAATTCAAAAGTTCGTTTTTAATTCGGCGTTTGAAAATTTGTAACGATCCGCACTCAGTGTTATATGCATAATTGTTCCATAAGCGTGGACCTCGGTATCTTATTGAAAACTGGCCTTTTGTAGTTTTTCTGAAAGAGTACTTGTATTTTATATTAGAATTCCTAGTATTATATTTATTAGAACAAAGTTGAAATTGAGATTGGAAAACATTTGGAATTGATCCATTATTTACTCTATACATAAAGATCAGAGTTTGAAAGACATTTATTTGGTAGATATTTAAAATCTTTAGATCTTTTAATATTTCATGGGATGAAATGTCACAGTTTTTGCCTTTTATAACTTTAGCCGCTCGTTTCTGCTTATTAAGGAGATGTTTGAGGTGAGATTTATGTGTGCTTGCCCATACTATGTTAGTGTATATAAGATAATTGTGGATGAATGAAAAGTAAATTTGCTTTAAAGATGATTTATTTAAGAATGATTTTGCTCTGTGCATTAAGCCTATATTTCGGGAGATTTTTTTCTCAAGGTATTTTATATGGAAATTCCATGTTAGATTCTCGTCAATATATACTCCTAAAAATTTATTGTATTTTTCTCTAGTGATTTTACAATTGTCGACAATACTTAACACTGGCAATTTTTTCGCGAGAAATTTTTCGGAGGATTTTGAATGAAAAAGAATATATTTAGATTTATTAGGATTTAAAGACAACTTGTTACACTTAAATCAGTCGTTTATAAGTGACAATTCCATGTTCATTATCGAAAAGATCTTATCAATATTGTCACCTGACGAAAAAGGATTTGTGTCATCAGCGAATAAAATTGCGGAAGTGTTTTTAGAGACATTTGAAATATCGTTGATGTATAATAAGAATAGTAACGGTCCTAAAATAGAACCCTGAGGAACACCGCATAATACTGTTAGTTTGTTCGTTTGTTTATTATTGTAACTGACGAATTGTTTTCTTTCTTGAAGATAATTCCTAATTAGTTTTAAGATTGGTCCATGGATACCGTAGTATTTCAATTTACACAGAAGAATTTCGTGATCCACAGTATCGAAGGCCTTCGAAAAGTCTACAAACACACCCAAAGTGAATCGTTTTCTGTCAAAGTTTGATAAAATATCTTCCGATAACTGTAGAACTGCATGTTCAACACTTACACGCTTTTGAAACCCAAATTGATTTTCGTTTAGCAAATTGTTGGTAGATAGGTGTTCATACAGGCGGTTGTAAATTATTCTCTTGAGTATTTTGGAAAATACAGGAAGAATGGATATAGGTCTATAATTCTGTGGGGATGATATATTTTTAGATTTATAAATAGGGATAACCTTTGCAATTTTTAATTCGGTGGGAAATATTCCAGTTGCTAGACTCAGTTGAAAGATATAGAAAAAGGGATCAAGTATTTCGGAGAACACATTTTTAACAACTTTAGGTAAGACATCATCGTGACCTGCTGCCTTATTCACTTTTAAAGAATTGAATGCAGTCATAAACTCCTCTATAGTTAACTTTTTTTTACAATCAATATATTTATTACATGTATCAAGAAAGTCTGTAACTACGGAATTTTTATTAGTAGATATTTCTGATGCAAAAGATGGACCAATATTTGTGAAGAAAGTGTTAAGGGAAGACGCTATTTTATCATCATCAAAGATCTCCTCGCCGTCAACAACCATACGGTTTGGAAACTTTGAAACAAGATCACGTTTTCCAATAACTTCCTTAATCACATTCCACGTTTTTTTGCTGTCGTGTTTGCTCAAATCAAGCAGCTTTGAATAATATTTTCTTTTTGTCATTTTCTTTAAGCTTTCAAATAAATTTTTATAATTCTTATATTTAATTTCGTTAGAAAAGGTTCGATGCTTTAAGAATTTGTTGTACAATCGTTGTTTTTTCTTTGATGACTTTATTAAGCCCTTGGTTATCCATGGGTTTAAAAGACTTTTTGTTTTTACGTGATATTCAGTGAGGGGGAACGACTTGTTATACTCTGTAAGAAAGAGGTCTATAAATATATCATACGACGTGCTTGGATTATTTGACGAATAAACATTTTCCCAGTTTACTGTTTTCAAAGATTCTTTAAACAAGACTATGTTGTCGTAACAGATGTTTCTTTTGAAAACTTTTGTTTTTCTGTCTTTTTGTTTTTTTTCTTTATTACTTAAGTTGATTGCACAATAAACTGCTAAATGGTCAGAAACGTCACATTTAATTACACCAGAGTTTATTTTCGAAATAATATTAGTGTTGCAAAATATGTTGTCTATCAAAGTGGCAGATGCTCTTGTTACCCGCGTGGGGCGATTAATAGTTGGCGACATTGCATTTTAGGTGTTTAGGAATGTGGTAGTAATTGCGTCGTTACGTAGGATCTTAAGGTTAAAGTCGCCTAGGAGGAAAATATCGCTGGAGGCAATTTTTTGCGTGAAAATGTTATCGATGAATGAAAGAAAGGGTTTTAGAGATTGACTGGGTAGTCTGTAGACCGAACATATAAAAATGTTCTTACGAGCCGGGAAAATAACTTCTAAAGTGTAAAATTCGAAGAACACATTGCTTTGTGATATATCGTACCGGATTTTATAAGATAATTTGTTAAGGATAAACACACATATACCTCCCCCAGATTTGTGTTCTTTTGGAAAAGAGAGAAGTGTATAATCATTTAGATAAAATTTTAAGTCATTTGAAGTGTCAGTATTGCACCAAGCCTCGGTCAAACATATTACGCTAAACTTATGATGGCAATTTGATAACAATTCTTTGAAATTTTCAAAATTTGTATAGATGGATCTAATGTTTAAGTGTAAGATCGGGAATTGTGAGCTTAAATTTGGTATAGAATGAACTTCATGATAATTACAACTTAAATGTTCATTCACTGAGTTCAGATCGTTACAGTTTATGAGGAAATTAAAAGATTTTTGCTGGTTAAATTTCAAGGTTTCAAAACTAGTGGTTTCCATTTTTAAAAAAGAAAATATACTTTTGCTGTAATTAAATAAGTCATGTCTATTTATTAGCTTGACTTACTTCTTTCTTGTTTACCCAATTTGGTGGAGGTTTCGTGATCAGCTTGTCGTAACGCACAACCGCAAAATGACCACCGTCGCGTAATCTTTTCTTGGTGATTTCTAGTTCGCTCCGCTTACGTGTTGTTTCTTCAGAAAAGTCTTGGTTTATAAAGATTTTAGTCTTCGATCCAAGTCGCTCTTCTCTCGTTTTCTTGATAATTTTCTCTCTCGTTTGGTGATTTAAAAATTTCGCTATTATTGTTCTAGGCCGCCCGTCACTCCGATTTTCCAGATTTCCCACTCGATGCGCTCGTTCAATGGCAAACTCCTCAAGCTTTATGTTAAGCTTATTTTGTAGAACATTCTTAACTTTCATTTCGCTCTCCTCCCAAGATTCATTTTTATTTTCAACAATTCCGTCAAACCTTAAATTGTTTCTTCTGCTTCTGTCCTCTAAATACGTTATTTTTTGTTTAAGATCTTTCACTTGTGCTTGCGGATTGTACAATTCTGTGATCTTGTGTTCAACTTTGGCTATCTTTTCTTTTAACTCATTATTACCTCTTGAACAAGTCTCTTCTATGAAGTTTATCGATTCTTTTAGCTCCCGTACGTCCTTGACTACTTTCTCTATCTTTTTGTCTTGTCTATCGACTATTATGTTGATAAAATCCATCATTGTACTTTGGTTAACTTTAATAATTTCCTTGATTTGCTCGATGTTGAATAAATTTTTGTTCGCCATTGCAACAAAACACGTCCGCTCTCGTTAACGTTCGAAATTCTTTCGAAAAACTTTCGTCGGCAACATTGCATATGCACGTGCACATTTCACGCATCATTTCTTTTTAATAGTGAATGCTGCAATCTCCCGTTTTGGTGTGTTTGAAATAAAAAATTATCTAGCTCGCTTATTTAACGGAATTCTATCTCAAATCTGCCCTTAACTTTTTAATATATTTACAAAATCGTACGATACACACAACTCACGCGTTCACTTTCTTTCAAGCTTACTCGCCTTGCACAGATTTCTATTAGTTCCAGAGTTCCAAACCTATGGAATCTTTTGGAACTAGAAAAACTTATCTATTACTTCTTTTAAAACCATTTTAAAAACTATAATTTCTTTATTTTATTTGATATATGAATTCTGTATCTTTTTAAAAATCTTGTGTGAACCCATTTTCCATTTGTAACATGCCTCAGATTTTTGGCAATTTGTAATATTACGGTGATGTATTCTTCTTAAAATTCATCTTCTTCACAAGAGAGCTCAATAAATGATTAATGCGGAAAGAGGATGAAATTGTATTTCAAATATGGTATCCAATGATAAGGCTTACAAGCCTTTTGTAGATTCCATGCTTATAATATATTAATATTAACGGAACTATTTTTAAAAATATGTTTATGATTTATAAATGAACCACATAAATGAATATTGCTATCTATTTTTAGAGATCTTTAAATACTTTTGATAAGTTCGTTTAGACTAGATGGTGGGTTTAGTGTTCTAGTGTTGAATGTACTGATGAAAATGTGGTTTCTACATGAAACCAGTTTTGATCTCACTCCTTGATCATCATCAGGTACAGCCCACCCAGGAGGGTTTATAGCTGTACCTTCATTGGTTCCAATGGATGAAACAGATTCAGGAAGTTGACCGTGAATAGCAGGGGTTGAACCAATATCTACAGGTGAGCCAGAATAATTGGTTACCGGAGTATTTGGAACCCTGGTGCAGTTAGTAGTGTAATTCATAATCTTGTCAATAGCTGAATACTTGATGCGTCGCTAGGGCTATCAAGGGTGTCTTTACCGTGACACCATCACTAGATGGGTTGCCTACCACGGCTTAGAGAGGCCCATACACCCTCATCAAGAAGGCTATTCCGCGCCAGTTTCTCAACCTGGTATTTTCGCAACCTCGCGGTTAACAATGAAAAGAAAGTGGTGTCCGGTAATTTGCTGCTAATTTGATGCCATGGGCGAATCACTTGACCTGTCCGAGCGAGACGACTTATCAGAAACAGAAAACGAAGATGTGGAGATTTCAGAGAACGAAGATAAAACGTGCCGATAAAAGAAGTCCAAGATCCAATTTTGATAGCAAGAAATACTGGTGAAAGTCTAAGTGCCCCAGCAATAGCTGATGTTGCACGTAAGCGAAAACTTCCTGTCAATAAAGGAAAATACAAGCAAAGGGAGAGTAAAGCTACTGCCAGTACGTCTGCTTGGGCTCGGTTGAAGGAATTTCCTAACCACTAGGGCATTTGCTTAGTTTCTTATAAAAAAATTACGTGTATACAATCTGTAGAATTAGTTCTGTTGTATTGGACTAATCTGGAAACAGTATGCCAGCAAGATAAAGTCAAATGAACAACCAGAACTCCAGAAGTTTTGTTTCAAACTTTTCATTTTATTGGTTTCTAATGAACGTTTTGTAAATATACGCTATAATGCAAAAGATTTATTAAAATATTTTTATACATTTCAAGAAATTTATCTTTATAGGGTCATTTCGCAATATTATTTTAAAATATAGAAACTTTTAATTAAGTATGCGTGAAAATATAGGGAAATTTGGGCGAGAATTAGGCGTAGTTTATATGGCCGAACTATGTCGTGTCTAATTCAAATGATTTAAGTTAGGCATAAAATCTATTTCGGTTTATACGCAATAGTCAGGCAGATTCTTGACAAAATTGTTCACTTTGTGGTAAATCTATGAAACTTGGCACAATTATTTATTGACATATTCTGAATCATATTAGCTATGGACCCCATCACAAAAATCCATAATGGCGGATTTTTTCAAAATGGCAGATTTTCATGATTTTTTTTAAATGTAAACCATCAGAATGCTAGTTTGAAGGCGATGAAGAAAAATATAAAAACTTTATATCAAAAGCAATTCATTCTAAAGTTATTTAGATTTAAAATCAAAATCACAAGTTCTAAAAAAAACAAAATTGTAACAGTTTCCATCAAAAATCATGACGCACATAAAAGATATGCTAGCAAAACACAAATGATGATGTATATAAAAGATACGCTAACTACATATCTTTCGATCGTTGGCATGGATTCTTTTAATACTTCTTCTGACGTATTGTTAGTGATGTTCGTTAAACAATTTGTTAAATCGTCAAACACCTCCCAAGTAGTCCATACTGTCTTTTTCCCTCTTCCAGAAAATGAAGACACTTGGTCGCAACCAGTAAATGCAAGGAATAATGGCAGCGCTTCTGCTTTTTCTCCAAGTGTCTCAAATATACTATGTACAGGAATGTAACGCATGTTCTTCCCAACTCCAAAGCAAATAAACAATGTATCTAACTTGATTGTTTTCAAGGAGTTAATAGCAAGGACCACTACATCAGTATCAACAGTTCGAATCATAATATTCTGGAAACCTTTCTCTGAAGCATCTTTTAGGTGAATAAAAATTCTAGTATCCGCTTCTTCGTGCTGACAAGGCGATAAAGAGGCTAATAACTCATCTTCCTTATTACAAAGAGTGTTAACTCCGTCTGTTGATATTAATAATTTATCTTCTATTTTAACTGCTTCATTTGCTAGAAAATGAAATAGTTCAACCTTGTTTTCATTAATTCTCAAAAACTCTTGCCAGTTGCTTGGAACTATAGAGTTTGGTTCGACTCGTCTTCGAACTCCTTTTCCTGGCAATTTCAGATCCCCATATCATCCATCTTAATAGTTGGGTGCTGTCTTCAGTCAACCCGTTCTTCAAACGTGTTGTATTTACTCTACTGTTAATTTGACAACCAAGTTGCTGTAACCGATTTTCGTAAAGTTTAGATAATTCGACGAGCTTAAAAACCGTTCCTTTTTCAGACTTATTTCGCATTTCCTCCATATACGAAAATAATTCAGCTAATGCCACACCGGCAAGCTAGTCGCCATTGTTATCTATAGACGCATTTGGTAAGTTGCGTTCATGTTTATTGTAAAGTGACACTAAACATTTGTCATGGTAAACCGCTTCTTGGGCAATCATATCACCTGAGCTGAGTTTAGCAAGTAGCATTATATTTTGTAAATCGTGAGCGCACATTCTAACTCTCTTGTCAAGCGAAAATTGTGTGACTCGATGCAGCTTTTGAGATCCATCACCACAGAAAAAACAACTGGTGTTTTTGTTAAGTTATGCTCCACCAGCTTGTGATTTTGGAAGTTGACACTGTAACTGCATCAGAAGACTGGTTGACACTTTTTCGTTTTTCAACTCTCTTCAACTTCAAATTATCGAACCTAAATCATTCAATCAATCAAACAGTTAGAAAATCAATATATATATAAATCAACTGATGAATTTATAATCAGACTAACATTTAATTAAAAAAGAAACAACCAAATAATAATCAATAAAATAGAAATGATTAATCATTCCGTTTCCAGATTTGTTTTTACAATTTCATACATAATCAAAAGATCTCTTATGAACCTACTTATTTCTGCAAGATTTATGCCATTTAGCTTTTCTAACAAGTAAAGTCTTTGCAATGCCCCCTCCTTCATCAAGCATCAATAGATCGACTGTATCTGGCAATTCGTTTAATTCATGAAACCGTGTGATGTTTTTAGCAAATGATTCATACCCACTTCCAACATCAATATCCTTTCTCTTTATATCTGCTGGACATTGCAATGATTCGGAGGAAGTGGTTTGGCAAATAATGCAAATATTCCAATCTGCTGTAGGTTGACTTGTCATTTGCTTTTCAAATAATTTTTTCTATAAAATAAAACTACTCATAATTAATATACATATTGTCATTATTGATATTTAGAATATACATCAATGTACACAGATTAATTTTAAATGAAAAACAAACTAAGTTTAATGATTGCTATACAAATAAAAATAAATAACTTTCCATCTTGCTATGTTTTCAAGTAAATATTTTTCTCATATAATAAGAAAAATTAAAAACATGCTGGAAAACATACAGAAACTATGCTCACATACAAAATTTTGTTATTTTACCTGTATTCTTTTGTAATAAAATAATAATAAAAGCACTAAAAATAACACATAAGAATCATACTCAACAGTTTCATTTTCAAGAAAACATACAATGCAAATACAATAAAAAGCATATTAAACACTTTAAAGAGTGTAAGTTTAAAACTGTAGAAAATATAATTTTAATAGTGGAAATTACGAAATTTTTTGAATAATCTGTCATATTGAAAAAATCCGCCATTATGGATTTTTGTGATGGGGTCCATAGCTAATATGGTTCAGAATATGTCAATAAATAATTGTGCCAAGTTTCATAGATTTACCACAAAGTGAACAATTCTCTCAATTTTGGTCTGAAATCTGCCTGACTACAAGAAAGTGTCGAATTCAATCCTATTTCAAGAATTAAGTAAACAAGCCTTGGTCACGCACTTAATACAGAAAATGATTAACAAAACAAGTATTCTAATTTTGAATAGATGTGAACGCAGATATATAAATATTTTCCAAGATGGCTGCTATTAACAGGAGAAGGATTCTTGCTTGTTTACTCTATATATATCAAAGAAATAGAAGCCAAAACATGCAGCGTATTCAAAATGTTTTATCAATATGGCTCCGTAAAGAAGAAAGTGTCTCATTCAACATTGTTTAATCAATTTTAAAAACTTTGTACTGATGAACGACATAATCAAAAGGAGAGAACAACGAAAACCGAGATCAAGTCGCCGTTTTCTCAGGAATAAAGGGTGGTGGGAAACTGTTAGAGATAACTACGATGATAACAGATTCTATGAAACATTTCATAACAACGTTTTACTACATACTTGATAAAATCAGTGACCAAATTGAAAAACAAAGAGTTGTAGAATAGGATAAATGTGTGGCCTAGCCAAGGCTACTGTTTGCACTATCGTTTCTGAAACTTGCAAGGTAATAGTTGACACATGGTGGGATGATACAGTGAAAAAGCATTTCCCATCTTCACACGAGAAATTTAAGCAAAGCATGGAAAAATTTGGTGAAGAATGACAATTTCCCTATGCATTTTCAGCCGTAGATGGTTCACATCTTCCCATAAAATGCCCAAATACCGTTATTTTTCTGCTGCGTTTAAATCAGGGGAGCTACTGCCTGGTTCTATTGCCTGTTGAGGCTGGCTGTTGTCCATTGAGCTTATCACAGGCAATAATTTTGCAAACTAATTACCCAAGTCTTTATCTTCTTGAAAACGTCGGATTCCTGACGACGTTTTAACTTTCATGACGGCATTTCTGCACATCGCGACACAACGTTTAAATTTTTGCCGTGTCTGAGCAACATCAAACAAATACTACTCTTCTCTTTCTTTACACCTCTCCTTCATCTCTGCAATTACTTTAGAGTAGTATTGACTATTCTTTACATTTTTCACGTTGGTTAATAGCAGTTTCTCTTAATATTTATCATTGTCCAAAATGATATCTACCAAATCATCTACTAAATGTTCTGGCCATTTATTTCGTCTGCCTTTTTTTGTTTTTTTTCTTGAAGTACCTAACTCCTCAGTGAGCTCCTCCTCTTCTTCTTCATCGTCGCTTTCTGGCTCCCTCAATATCTTCTTCGTCATTCTAAAAAGATTTAAAATATTTTTATAAATGACCTATCGAATATTTAGTTTTGTAGCAAAATTAGACATAAAATTAGTCTTAACTTACAAAATCTTGTGAATACATGTGCGTGGCAGCCATCTTGAAGAGTTTTTGAAATGTTTTTAATTTTTTTGTTGACACAGCTATTTTCCATTACAAAATCAATAGAATTTCGTGTGCTTTTATATGAAATATCTTAAATTCTATTTAAGTTCGACACACATTCGGTCGTATAAACCAGTGCTTAACTTATGCCTAACTTACGAAATAAGTTCGGCAAAATTTGCTAATAATATAAGATCGCCCTTGATTAAAAAGTTGGTTTATATTGCCAAACTTATGCCTAACTTAATTCAAATTAAGTATTCGAATTAGACACGACATAAGTTAGGCCTTATAAACCACGCCTTAGGTGCAACACTTGAAGTTTACGTAGCAGCTTTTTGTATTTTTTGCAACTTTTTAACAACTTTTCGCATTTTACACAGCAACTTTTCGCATTATGCGCAGCACTTTTCAGAAATTTACGAGCACAATCGGTCAATGCCTAGCAAGCATTCACCGATATAATTATGTTTTGTTGACGCAAAAAAACAACTATGATCAAATATATATATAAATATTTATATTTATTTCTAAATGCGGATTTTTACCCTATATATAGAAGACTTTTGTATTATTTCGTGTTTCTGGCTTTTAGTTGTTTTTAATTATTTATATCCGGAACAAAGCACAAACAACATCCTCTACTGTACGCATTGCTATAAAACCTTATATTTTATTGCCCATAGGAGACCTATGAAGTTTAATATTCTGACCTCTAACCTTTAACCTTTCATCTTTACAACTTAAATTCTATCGGTACAAAAAATCAATTGTACATAAAATCGTTGGCTCATCAAATTATATGTTATTTCCCATTTCGTCTGTTTTTTTTCTTGTAAGGTTCTTTTAAACTCATTCATTTGTATTCTATAATATAATACCACTCGAAAAATGAAAATCAAAAGTATGGAATTATGAAAGGGACATGAAAAAGCGTAAAGGAAGATATTTTCGTTTAACTTCAATAAGGGTGCATTCTAGTAAAATCATATCCGGACAAATAAGAACTGTGTTTAAGTCAAGATACCGTTACTGGTTTTCCGTTACTGTTTTATATTCAGGCCCGAGGAGTGGGTGTGGGGGGGGGGAGGGCAGAGAGGATGCTGCCGAGGGGCCCGGACCAAAAGTAGAGCCGACGTTTTTTTATTTATTTATTCATTTTTTGGGAATTGATTTGGCATGGCCTAACATGGAGATCCAGTTCATGCTTCCTACCCCACGACTGCACCGGTCAATTTTTAAACAGTATAGAGGAGTAAATGGGAGGGGGCGCTTCTAAGTGTAAAAGCCTTAAAAACGTCGCTCATTTTTAAACTGATGAGAGTAAAACAATTTTATTGTTGAATTTCGATCAACATTTGAATTTTTTATGTGCATAGCTCAATGTTATTTTTGAAACAGTTAATTTAAAACACACTTTAGTAAATTGCTTTACAATGTCATTTTTGTGTTTTTATTCTGTTTCATCCGAGAGAGTGTTATAGGGTTTTACGACCTTATTGATATGGCTTTTCAAGTTTATTGTTAACCTCTTCTACCTTATTGAACATGGCACCACAATATACTTAAAGATTTAATTAAAATAAAATACAACTCGAATATAGAATTTAAATATATTTATAATATGCTTAAGCAGCAGTGGCAGAGTGGTTTAAGCGTTGCGCTCAGAATCAAGAGGTCCTTGAACGAATACTTTAATCGTAGAAACTTTTGCGATTTCGCGAATTTATGCCATTTTCGCGAAAGTTTACATCGCGAAATCGCAACAAAAATAAGGTTCGCAAAAGTTTATCTCGCGAAATTTCGCGAACTTCTTCGCTCGCGAAAGTTTAAACATTAAAATTTAAAGAATTGTTGACGAGCCATGACGAGCCATCCTTGTAATTTTTACTTTAGTAATATATATGAGTAGCTTAAAAGAAAGAGTATGTATAACGTATAACTGTTGTTTCATATTTAATGCTTGACTGTACCCGTCCATAATGAATTTTTGGAGTTCTACTTCGCTCTCTAAATACAATGAACGCTTTTGGAACAAGGTACGTAATGTAATCCGTATTTGAAATAAAAAAAAGACAATAAAATTTGCTTACGGCTTTTGGCACTCGCGATAAATTATCTCGCGAAATTTGTTGATTTTTTGTCCTCGCTAAAGTTTCTCTCGCGAAAGTTTCAACGATTAAAGTACGCATGTACACCGTAAAATCATTTTAAAAACAAAAACATCATAATATCAACTTTCTTTTTTTATTGCTGTTATATAATTGAATGAAAGCTACTTTTTAAATTGAGGTGTCGGCAGATGTTTCAACAAAGGAGACAATATTAAATTATGCAATTGATATTGCCCGTTAAAGTTACCAATTTTAAATAATTTTATTCCCGACATACTCCGTTTTCTTTCAGTATATACATGCTTTAAGCTGCACAAAGAACACGTCACGTCACGATTGGAAAATCTCCCCGCCGCCGAAACGAACATTTACCAAGAATATTTAAATGTTTAGAGATGTTTCAACACATATCATTGTGTTATGAGATAGGAAGTTTAACAACACATCCAACTACCACAAATGTTCTTTTGATTAATATTGGGAACTATTGACGTAGAAACGAAGCTGTGCACTCATGCTGAAAACAATGAATTTTCAATTCAACCGACAAATTATACTTTCTTAAATTTGCGTAACTTGCAAGGAAAGAACAATTTCATTTGTTCTCAATCTAAATTTTCTTGTTATAATCTTTGTTTGTTTTCCATCAACCTATGAGAAAACAAAGAATTAGTTGAAAATCATCATTGATTTTTAATCATTGTTTGATCTCTTCCAATTGTTAATATAGCTTGTGATATTGAAGACTATTCCCTTCCGACGATCCTGCGTATATTGATTTTTATCGACACAAAAGAGGAATTACACCAACCAATGAGAAAACAACGATAAAAACGTTTCCAATAACTTGATGACTACAGAAGGTTTTTGTTACTGTTTTCTGTAGATATTGTGTTGTTGTGATGCTTGCTATTGCGATTTATATAAATTAATAAGAATTATTGTTATAAATAATTGCAAAGGGATTTGCACAATTTTATGTTAGCATGATTGTATGTAGCATAAACTTTTCTTAGATATTCTACAACATTTTCCCCAAGAACTTGCCGATATGTGTACCTCTAAACATCAGCATGTTTCTTATTGTCTAGCATTAGAAGTGAAACATTTGTATAGAAAAAGGTTTTATTTTCATTTTAGATCAAGCAATGAAAATGACGAAATCTCTAAAGCTTTCAATTTTGGTAGTTTTTATTGTCACTGTTTTGTTGACAATACAGGATTTTTACGAACACGCGCTTTCTGCATCTTTCGCAGTTTATAGAAAAAGACATATACCAGTACCTCCTTTCAATGAAAGTTTGTACGAAAGTATATGTTCGCAAAATCAGTCTATAAATAGTTTTGTGCTGTCTTATTCCTTGTTTGGTAATGACTCATGGCAACGTTACGGAAGCGCTGTTAGTCATATTTTAGAAGAAGCCAATAACAGCATGTTTTACAAAAACTGGACGGTTCGGTTATATCATAACGGCCTAACAAACAAAAACGACAGCAACGTTCGCGACATTAGCAAAGAATACCCAAACATTGTCCTATGTGACGTACGATATCTTGGACACTTGGGAAACAAGGAAAATCTCAACGGAATGAGTTGGCGATTCTTTCCAATTGGTGATCCCACAGTTGACGTAACTTGTGTGAGAGATTTAGATTCTCCCTTGAGTAAAAGAGAAGAAGATGCAGTCGAGTTATGGTTAAAGCGAGATAAGCTTTTGTTAAGCATGAGAGATAACCCACAGCATGGAACAGTGATCCTAGGAGGAATGTGGTGCTACAAGAACAAGAAAAACAGAAAGTTAGGTAAAACATTATTAGAATTGGTTTTGAAACATTCTCAAAAACGATCTTTGATAAAGGAATCGGTAAAAGGGAATGATCAAAACGTTCTAGCTAGATTTGTTTGGCCATTGGTTAAAAACGATTCCTTGCAGTTGGATTCATACCTTTGCTCTAGTTATGTCGGAAGTGAGCCATTTCCAACAAAACGAGAAGGCAATGCATTTATTGGGTGTGTGAGACCATGCAAATATGAAAATCCCATGCCAAATTGTCCAAAGAAGTGTCGCCCAAAAGAGCATTTAGATTGGATAACGTGTTAAAGATTTACAGCTGTAACAACTCTAAAATAAATTAAACATTGTTGATAAAACCTGTTTTCATCTAGTATTATTCGAGCACTCTGGTCTGTGAAAAACTAAATTTTCTACCGTCCATTATAATGTTTCTGTCAAAACTCTAATTCATGTCATATAACTTGATATATATATATTGTTCAAATTGTCCAGAAGGAATTATTATCTAATTTTGCAATAGGATTATATATATATATATATATATATATATATATATATATATATATATATATATATATATATATATATATATATATATATATATATATATATATATATATATATAGCAGATTTTCTCGGGAAGAAGTTGTCATTAGAATGATTAGTTGCTTTAAGAAAAATGTTTGAAAATATTGAACTGTTCTCGAGATATCGCCATTTTAAATTTGAACCGGTTTCTCAAAAAGACCCGGTTTCTACGTAATCTTGCAATCCTTTATTTGTTAATTACGAGAAAAATATTCACTGAAAATATTGAACCTATGCATTTAGCAAGATTTTCAGAAGCAGAATCCAAAAATCTTCATATTTATAAATGAAGAAATAACTAAATGAAAAACACGTGGTTTCAGTCAATGTGAATGCTCACTATTATTCGCAGCATGCAAAATGAAATTACATATTTAAATAATAGTTTGGTCAATCAGTCTTTAGAAATGTTACCATAGCGACAGATCAGACATTAATTAATAAAAATGTTCACAATTACCTTCATAAATAAATTGTATGGATTCCCCAAAAATTTGAGGACAATAGCATTTATCCAACAAAAGTTATTAACAAAAAACCGAGAGGGAGCCCCCCCCCTCCCCACCCCCCACTGATCTGAAAAAATAACTGGATTGCTTGGGTATTGTCGTTGATTTCTCAATCTGATTATGTTTGACTGGAATTCCAACGGCTACCATCTTTGTGTGACCACCTCGATTCTGACAGACAAAGTAAACAGACGCAATTTCTGGCCTATTTAGTCGGTCTACTCGAATACACGTCAACTATAAGACTATATTTTGTTATGATTAAATAAATAAGAAGCAACATTTTAATATTCTTTATTTATTACGTTTCCAAACACGTCCGTGTCTCATCATCAGTAAAACATATAATAATGATATGATATTTGGTTACGTTTAGTATGAAATACAGAATATAGTTTTATAGCTATCTCATGTGGATTGTTTTTTAGATACAATAAATGCAATATTTATTTTAATTAGATTAAAAATAGCCTGAAAATGGGTAAATATGGCACAGGATGTGTTGCAGAAGTGATAGTGAAGGAAGTTCCGATTATTATATCATATATGTTAAGGTTTCACAAAAGAGAAAAAATTGTAATAGGCATAAATATCAGGGCCGTAAATGTGACAAAATTATTAGGGGGCTTATAAATAAGCATGGCCAGGGTAAGTAGTCACTAAGGATGCCCCGCCATGGTTGGGTCCGAGAGGCCAGAATATTTTGAAAATTTAAGACCCGCAGTAATCTTGTAAGTACTTTTAGGCTACTGAAATTTCTTAAAGGGAGTACTTCACAAAATACAAGTTGATCTGTAAATTATTGGGGGGCTTCAGCCCCCGTAGCCCCCCCCCCCAGTATTTACGGCCCTGAATATTGCCTATAATCGTAACCACCAATAAAATCTAGTCATACACACAAAAGTTATGTGACAAATATTTTGTGTTTTGTATCATTATATTTATTGTTATTAATTTGAGTGTATTTCTAATAAACAATTAAAAAGTCGTATAAAAACATCTTATTTTTCAGAAAAACATTGATTTTTAAAAACGTTTGCGGTGGTTGCACCCCAAAACCCACACAAAAGTACAGGGTGTTATATTTTTTGGGATATTAGCTTTTTGATTTATCTTGATATGCCATTTAGAACTATGCTCTAAAACTGCTTCTTGTTGGGCTATCTGATAAGTTATGGTTTTCTAGGTAATTTTTTACATCGCATTGAAGTTGAACAATTTTTTTGTTGCGCACCCCAAAACCTACAATCGCTATTTCCGCTGTCATTTTTTACAAGGCGATGCTAGAAGCTTGATATTTTGCATGAATTACTTTTATTAAATTGTCTAAGATGTGATTATATGCTTGCTAAGTTAGTCCTGGCTGAAGACCCCAAAGTACTATAAAACCCAAAATGCATGCACCCCACAATCCACATTCCTTTTTATGAAATATTGTTAAATCAGTGAATAATATCCTTATAAAAAGCATGGGGCAGTTCTTCTGGATAGTTTCACTACTGTACCTAATTAATGATAAAAATTGCTGATGGCATTTTGAGTGATAGATTTACAGACATTAACATTTTTTTTGATTTTAAAATCAAAATTTTACGAAATCAATCCCTTTTTCCAAGGAGGGGTTCAAGGCTCATTAACCAGCAGTTTGATTTTATAATTAGATTTATATGATTACTAGAATCAACCATTTTTGTTGAGTTAGTCTGAATTTTCATGATTTTATAAGCATTTTCTTAAAAAATAGGTTTTTTTTAGGGGCCGATTTCTAACTTCATTCTGTGTTAAGCATGTTAGAGGTGTTTAACAGGGTTTTTGTGCAAAGCTAATTTACTCAGATATCCAAAAAGTCCATTAGTGCACATTATTCTACAAGCTTATAATATTTATAAGACCGAAAAAACGACAGTTATAACTTTGGGTTGCATTACTTTGAAGTACCGTTGACCATAAAAGTGCTGAGTGTGAAACCATGCCTAATTTGAAACAGCCCATAATACTGCAGTGTAAAAAGTTAATTATATACCAACTATAGTATTGGCGATTCTTTCCAATTGGTGATCCCACAGTTGACGTAACTTGTGTGAGAGATTTAGATTCTCCCTTGAGTAAAAGAGAAGAAGATGCAGTCGAGTTATGGTTAAAGCGAGATAAGCTTTTGTTAAACATGAGAGATAACCCACAGCATGGAACAGTGATTCTTGGAGGAATTTGGTGCTACAAGAACAAGAAAAACAGAAAGTTAGGTACAACATTATTAGAATTGGTTTTGAAACATTCTCAAAAACAATCTTCCATAAAAGAAGCGCCAAAATGGGATGATCAAAACGTTCTAGCTAGATTTGTTTGGCCATTGGTTAAAAACGATTCCTTGCAGTTGGATTCATACCTTTGCTCTAGTTATGTCGGAAGTGAGCCATTTCCAACAAAACGAGAAGGCAATGCATTTATTGGGTGTGTGAGACCATGCAAAAAGCCCATACAAAATTGCCCAGAAAAGTGCCATTCTAAGAATCACTTGGACCGGACATTAAAAATGATGTAATAATGATAAAAGAAATTAAGGCTGTCACACACTTTGTTGGGAAGAGAGATTTTATCATGTAAGGAATAAGGGAACTTTTTGAGCACGGTGATGAATGAAATACTTCATATATTGGCGTACACTATAATGTTTGTTTTTATCGTTAGACACTATTTGCACTTTGTATTAAATATAAACAATATACTTTATGTGTTATTTATAAAATAATTATATTTAATTTCGTTATAATGAAGTAAAGTGTTGATTTCAATTTTAGTACTTTATTTTTCAAATACTAGTTAGTTACCTTGATGTCATAAAGTATTGAAGAGAAAACCTATTCCTATCTGAAATTATAGTAATTACTATAACTCGCGTAAAGTCGCCGAAGTCACCATCTGTAACCATCTGCTCAAAAGTTGGCAACAATTATGTCCGTATTGATTGCGGATTTTCTTCACTACATTGTCAATTTATTAAATTATCTAGTAATATTTATCACAAATCCTTGATAGATTCATTTTGTTAAACGTTTTCGTTTACAAGAATTCATTACAGACAACATTGGCCAGATGGTTGCGATCCTTGTTCTATTTATTTATTTATTTTGCGAATCTTTATACAGGATAGCCAAATCAAAATCATATACAATATTTACATATGTGTACAAATTCTGTTCTTCCTTTAGGTCCTGTGGATAAAAAGTATAAGTTATGAAAAAACCACAATAAAAAAATATGTTAGCTAAAAATAAACAGTAAAAATAAATACCATAAAATTGAAATTAAAACCCTATTCTTGAAAGAAGCTTAAAAATTGAGGAAGGGTGGTAGCCGCTCTAACTTTAAGCGGGAGCTCGTTAAATACTTTGGCTCCTGAATAGTAAAAACCCTTTTTACTCATTTCAAGTCGGACTTTAGGGAGCCTAATGATCGCATTTTTATTCCTAGTGTTGTTGTTCATTAATTGAAAATAGTCCTTTAGATTTTCACAAGCATCATTTTTCAGACACTTAAAGACAAGCTTACATAGTCTCTTCTTTACCAGTTTTTCTATCGTGGTAGATTTAGCAGGTCGATTGTTGTAGAAGATTTTATTGGCTCGAGTCTCCAATGCCTTTATTTTTGTCTTGTATGAGTTGCTGGTTTGGTACGTAAGGACTGAGCAATATGTAAACAGTGGTATCACGACTGCGTTGTAAAGTAGAGCTGTAGCTTTAGTCGTAAGTTGTTTCCGTAATCTTCGTAAGAGATAAAGTCGGCCAGTTGCTTTTTTATATACGGAATTGCAGTGGTTCGTTAAACTGAAGGATTAATCAAGCTCCACTCCTAGGTACTTGTAAGATGTTGTAGGGACTGTGTAGTGACGATACGTGATCTCTGGATTCACGTTTTTGATCTTTTGCAGCGTTCCAAAAATCATGCTTTCCGTTTTTCCAGGTTTCATGTTAATTACGAGCTCATTGTTTTCTAGCCACACGGCTACTCTGTGGAAATCATTAGATAGTTTGGTTTTCAGATCCATTTCGTTTTTGGCAGACGTGAAGATAACAGTATCGTCCGCATACATGATTATTTCGCAATCGTGTAGTACATCACCGACATCGTTAAAGCTGAGCAGAAATAACAAAGGTCCGAGAATGGACCCTTGGGGTACACCGTAACATACTGTTTCAAAGTTTGATTTTGAATTTTGAAAGTGGACTTGTTGTTTTCTATTGAATAAATAGTTGATAAAGAACTATTTCTCCGTGTCGTGGATTCAATAATTATTTAGGTTGGAAATGATTTGGCTATGGCTAAGTGAATCAAACGCTTTGGACAAGTCGATGAAAATCACACCTGTCAGCTTTCCAGAGTCCATGTTCTTTCGAATATTACCCAGAAAGAAGGTTGCAGCAATTTCGGTACTTCTTCCTTTTCTGAACTCAAATTGATTTTCCGATAGTAACCTATGTTCCTTCAGATGTTTTGTTAGTTGCATATGAACACAGCGTTCTAGGATTTTCGAGCACATAGGAAGGACCGTAATCGGGCGATAGTTGTCGAGATGGTGCTTCGAACCGCATTTGAAACTCGGTGTAATCTTTCCCATTTTAAAGTCTTCAGGGACCGAACCGTCATTGAGGCAGAGGTTAATGATGAAGCAAAGTGGCTTTGCAATGGTAGCGGCAATGTCCTTCAGGTGGTAGATTATCAGCACCGCTTGATTTCGTACGTTGAAGTTTTTTCAACAGTTTAAAGACTTCACTTACAGTAACGGGTGTAAAGCGGAATGTTGTGTAAGTTTTGTTTCGGTTTACATATGGTGGTGACCAAATAATGTCTTTCAGGGGAAATGAGGCGGTTTTTATCTTTCTAGCCATGTTGGAAAAGAAGCTGCAAAAACTCGATGCAATTATTGACGGCTGAGAGAAGAAAGATCCGTTGATGAAAAACGTTTTAGCGCAAGGAGTTTTCTCCTTCGTCGGGTAAATACGCTTAACTTCTTTCCAAAACCTTTGCGCATTTGTCGCCGAGTCACGTAGCAAGGTTTTGTGGTGATTGTTTTTAGCTTTTCTAACGAGAATATTAGTTCGGTTACGTTGACATTTGAATCGCTCAATGTCATTTGTACTATTTGTTTTCCTCGATAAACGATGGAGACAATCACTTCAGTTCAGCTCACGTTTCAGTTCAGGTGTGATCCAAGGTGATTGTTTGCCCTTAAATCGCTTCACAATGGGTGGTGCATGTTTGTCTATCGTTCTACAAAGAGTTTTTTTGAGATATATCCAAGCTTTTTTGACATTTTTTATCTGGTACAACTTATTGCAGTCTGCGGTAGCGAGATCGTTCTTAATCTGAATTGGATCATAGGTTTTGTAATTACGACAATTTACAGTAATGTCGCGTACTTTTATATTGTTGACTTTTCTCTTGCACGCGATTATATCGTGATCGCTGAGGGACGATAGTACGACATTAACGTTACAGAGATTTTCAGGATGACTCGAGAATATAACACCAATCAGTGTTTTGAGACTCTAGTTAGACTCTTATCAATTGTGTCAGTCCTTGAAGGTCAATTAACTCTTTGAATGTTTGATGACAGGCATTACTCAGGTAATTTATGTTTATATATGTCCACTGTCAAGGTCCAAATCCATGATTAGCATATTCGGATTTCCGGCTTTCAACATAAGCTGGTAAGACGAGATTGATGGAATTTTAACCCATTCAGGAATGCTGTGGGCTAGCAGTGGGCTAGCTGTTGGCTACTGTCTCATTACAAACATTGCCACTTTTTTAAAAGTTTTTTTACGACTTTCTTTTCTCCATCTAGAGTGAACATCCAGCTCCTTGGCATCAACATTGATTGGACTGATCTATAAATATTTAAATATTTATACAGGATTAAAAACTTCAGTACAAAATAAATTGACACTGTTATCAATGCTTGTCCTGTTTCTAGAACATATATATATATATATATAAAATCTATAATTAGTTAAAAAAAAAAAAAAAAATAAAATATTACCGGTAAAAACATATATACACGTTACATTACAATCATTTAAAATATTCACACAATAGATCCTTAAATCTTAAAATACTTTCGGTTTTCCGTATAGAAATTGGTAGCTCATTGTACAACTTTGCTCGGAAAGATACCGATGAAAAACTGGGCCACGTACAAGGTATTGGTCTTCAAAATGGTTTGGAATCTTGATCATTGACTCTCAGAAGATATCTGAATTCAAGAACAATATTATAACATGTCTAATCATTTTAAGTACAAGCAATACGGACGTTAACAATAATATGATAATTGAGGAATTCTGTATGTATAAACTTTTCAAAAAAAATTTCTTTGGCTAAAAACCATCCCAGGGGCATCACAATCATACCTTGAAAATTTGCTTCCAATCGGTTCAGTCGTTTGGCCGTGATTGGCGGACAACAAACAAACAAACATACTCAGATTTTTCCTCCATTATAGTAGGATATATCTTAAGTACTTTTGAGTTTTGTTCCGAATATATAATATTCATCTTGTGTTAAATGTAAACCTACATTAATAAAATAGTAATTAAGTCTTACATCGCAATCAGTCGAAAATGTGGTGGAGATGGAATTACACTTGAGAAAACGATTGGCAAATTAAGGGAGCCAGAAGGAAAATTCCAGATGTAGATAGATAGTATAGCTAAAAAAATTTTTATTATTGCATCTAAGGATTCCTCTTCTATTTCTGATCAGCTTCGAACTATCTATCAGCTAAAAATTAAAGAAGCTTTACATATTAATTGGGTAATGGAAAACCCTTTTAGGTTCCGCCAGGTGCGTCAATGGTAAACATTTAACTGTCTTCATTGTCAATAGAGGCCTTGATTACCCCGTAGACTTGTTTCTGCTGATCGTTAAGTCTCTCCACATTTGTTTGGGGTTATAAAACCATGCTTCATATTCGTATGGCGGCTACTCCTGGATATCGCGTGACACATATTTGGATGCGCCGATGGCAATCATGTCTGCTTCGCGTAGGTTGAAGTCTTTCATTATCTTGTCAGTCTGGCTTAATATGTTATTATTACTATTATTCACAAATATTTATACAAGATAAAACCAAATCAAAATACTGTACATATGTACAAAATTCTGTTCTACCTTTGGGTCTTGTTCTTGATTATTTCTAGTCCATTTAGTCACTGCAAATCTCAATCTTGAATGTATCTCAAAATTCCAAGGGACTCGCTAGCATCGAGTGGTTGATCATGGTTGAGAAGAACTGCCGAAAGGTGTTCCGGATTTGATGGTTAAAACGCTCCAACCATTGCTTTTTGAAACTCTTTGTCGCCCTCAAAGAAACACATCTTGATTCAGGTTTCCTGGTACGCCTTGCCGATTTGGGTTTCTACAGTCAGTAGATCATCATAGCTCTTCGGTATAGGAGAAGTATTCTTTATTAAGATGAATTACTAAAATAAATTGGCTTGACTTTTTCGGTAAAATACCCATTTATTCCAAGAGATGATTTGATGGTTTGAGTGACGAAGTACTTCGGAAAATGGCATTTAAAAATAAAATGAACTGGTCAGCTGTTCTACCACTGGAGGAATGGGTCCCAGTACCAAATTGAAAAAGACCAAATTTACAAAGGATTGCCTCATCAAATACATGGCTAATATTTTGCATTTAGATTCTTTATGATGTGCTGGCCATAAATAAAGAATAACTTACCAATTTACCTCATAAAATTTATGCCTAATTTTTGTATTTATGCCTGATTTATGTATACATATTTTAAACTAATTACGCGTCCAACAAAATTAATCATCGTCACTGTCATCCTCGTCATCGTCACTTTCAACGTCAGTACTCCATTCCGATGATTGATTCGTCTGAGCAAAAAAGAGTGAGTGCATTTCAACCATCAATTTTTAAAGAAATTTTTTTATAATCGGTACACCATGAAGAAACTACTCACGAAACATTAGCCATACATCATATGAGGTAAATTGTTACGTTTTACTTTATTTATGGCCTTGATAATGATTTATGTATTTGATGAGGTAAATACTTTGTAAATTTGGTCTTTTTCAATTTGGTACTGGGACCCATTCCCCCAGTGGGAAAACAGCTGACCAGTTCATTTTATTTTTAAATGCAATTCTCAAAGTATTTCGTCACTCAAACCATCTTTAGTTTATGAGGTAAGCAAATCCGTGTCTAGCTCTTGGACTATAGTGGGAAATTTGTATTTTGCATACATATCAGGAAAAACAGTAAATCTAATATTTAGTGCTCTGAGAGGTAAAACTAAGACAAATAATTTAAGTTTTCTAGGGTAATAGAAGACAAAATGTATTGATACTTTCGTATACGCATTCATCTCATTTTCATTTTAAAACAATCAAAATACTAGTTAGATTTTTAGAAGATATTATGACATGGACTCAATTCATAAATTTATGAAATCCAATTCCTTTGCATGCTGCAATGCCTTTTTCATGAAGACACCATCAATCGGTATATTCTGGTTTTTATTGGATAAAAACCTTTTGCAAACTACGTGATCTACTCGTTCATAATCATTTCGGTCATTTTTTTTTCTTTTATTAGAACATTGTTTGAATGCAGTAAAATGTTTTACTTTGTTTTTAACCCAAGTTGAAACGGTGTTTTTGGGTAGCACATATTTCGCAGCAACGTCTTTGTTATAGAGACCCTCCTCCTTCAAAGCTTGGCATTTCGCTTGACCGACATCTTCATTGTTGTACCAACATACATAAATATAACGTTTTTACAACTCTAAATCAACATAGATAGCCAGGGACCGAAAAATTCGTTCGACACAATGAACGTTCGAGAAAGCGGTGTTCGAGATCCCGAATCGAATTATAAGGAATGTTACTGGAGAAGCTGAAGGGATCGAGGAAAAGGTTCGAGGTAATGAAAGTTCAAGATAGCGGGTATTCGAGATGGCGGATGTCGACTCTATATAACGTACTCCAGGCAAAACGTTTTATTTGTTAGGTCCACCCAAATTTTTTGCCGTTAAATTAAAGTAAAGCTGCATATAGTATTATTTAAAATACAGATACATGTTTTTGCTTCAACTAACCAGATTTTACTAATCGAGAAAAAAACAAAATAGATTAACTAGTGTAATATTTGTTATTGTGGAAAGCTTTTGACCTATTATAAAATCACTTGCTCTGAAGATTCGCATTCTTTACTTTGGTTTGATGTACATGTTCACCAACTCCTGAGTTCTCTGCTCACTACGTAGTTGCGTTCTTTGGTTTGATGTACATGTTCACCTACTCCTGAGTTCTCTGCTCACTATGTAGTTGCGTTCTTTGGTTTGATGTACATGTTCACCTACTCCTGAGTTCTCTGCTCATTACGTAGTTGCGTTTACTTGCTCTGCTACTTCTTACTTTCTGTTATACCAATCAGAAATTACCGTCTAACATCCGCTCCTTTTTCTTCCTTTGTTAATGGCGCTTGAAACAGAAAGTTATGCCACCTAACAATAAAACAAATTAGTTAAAATAGTTTTTAATCACTTAATGATATTTTTACAACGATCTTTTTGTATTAAAATGTGTGGTTCCAAAGATATATAAGTGAGTGTTAAATACTACAAAGCGTTAGACGGGAGTGGCTGCCAGAGAGGCGTGCAGGAGAGTCATTTCTTATTTATACTTTCTGAAGATCGCCTTCCTGAAGAGAGAGGTATCACATATTTGTCACGATTGTTATTAAACTGTCCCTTTTATGAAATTTTAAAAATTGGCCGAAATTACACACCATAAACTTTGTTAACCTTTTAATGTGTTTATAAAGACTTTAATTGAGGTTTCCGCGGGCTGCAGTTGGCAAAAAAGTTATCATTATAAGCAAAAATATATGTATGTATCATAAAGTGCAAATTAAAAAAAAAATTAAAAATTGTTCATCATTTTTCTAGATTTAAAGCCTTTCTTTTTCGAAATCAAATCTTAATTTTTAATATATATTTTTTAAAAATATCAATTTATACAAATCTTTTGGATCTCTTCTTTATAAAATAAACTGATTTTTTCTGTTTTTTATTACCCTTATTTATTACCCTTATTTACCCTTTTTGTTTTTTATTAAACTTAAAGCACATTTGTGCAGAGACGTTTGTTTACTACTGTGTCCATTTATTTATCATAAAAGAAAACAATTTCAATGTAGACGATGTTCTTTGTTTACTTGAAACCAGGAAGAATAGAAACTTGAAGAAAACATCTTATCAGTGTATGTTCAATTATACTTTCAAGGGTAATATTCAAGACGCGCCTCTCCAATAAGTTTTTACATTATGTCAAAAAGAAAACAAAAGGGCAACGTGCGAAGTCACGATGCGAAACCCAAAACGCTGAAGTATCACTACAAAGGTATGCAGTGTATGCACTAAAGCGCACGATGTACGCACGATGTAATATATAAAATTTTGATCCGGAATGTACTCAAACCAACGTTTAATTCGAATTCCATCTATTGAATCGGTTTTGCATGTCAAGTGGTAGTGGTTGATCCCAATCTAGTTTCATCTTCCAGAGTTGTTGCATAATTAGCTTAGCTTCAAGTATGCATGGCGTGAGATGCGACCAGACTCAAAATTCCTCGCTTAGATAGAGAATATTGCTTTGTGATTGGTGTGAATTTAAAACAATCGTTTTTAATGTCCCAAGACATTTCTAACGCTCTTTCAGTGATATCTGAATTTTGATCCATTTGAATCAGTTTATCAGAAATTTCAGATTTCGGTAAAGTTTCCAGGAGCGTAATGTCGGTGGTGATCCATTTTGTCAGCTGAAATCCGTGTTGGATCAGTGCATCGATTACTCCTTTAGTTCCGAGTCGGAATACAGAACATCGTCCATGTAAAAATAATTTTCAATTAAGAATTTAACGTCAGGGTCGTTCGTTGGAGCCGATTTCTTGAGTGCACAGTTAGCACAACAGGGCGAATCTATCTTTCCGAATATATGAACCTGCATGACGTAGTCGTTGAGTGGTTTATTGGGGTCATTCCTCCAAATAAATCGTAAAGCGTCTATGTCCGAAGCTGTAACACGTACCTGGTGAAACATAGCCTTGACGTCGGCTATAACAGCATACCTTCCTTGTCTGAATCGATGAAGAACTGATACCAGACTGTTAAGAAGGTCAATTCCTGAAGATATTTTATCGTTCAGTGAAGTGTTTTGATACTTTGCGGTGGCGTCGAAAACAACTCGTACCTTGTTCGGGTTATTGACGTTCATAACTCCGTGGTGAGGGACATAATTCGTGATACTCTTATGTGTTTGGACTTCGGTTCGTGTAAGTTTTCGAGAGTAACCCTTTTCTACGTAATCGATTATTTCTTTACTGTACAGTTCTTTGAATTTTGAGTTTTTCTCAAACTTTCTTTCTCGAGAGTGGAATCGTTGGACGGCTAAGTGTCGGTTGAACGGCAAAATTGGTTCTTTTTCTTTCCAGAATATTCCAACCTCGAAGTGACCATTAACTAGACTTGTTGTGCTTTCTAATCGATCCAGATCCCGTTGCTGTGTAGGCGGTAAAACCGCACGATTTAACTTTGGTAAAGTACCATAGGAGTCAAGTGTCCAGAATCGTTCGATTTGTTGTGGTATATGTTGGTTTGTAAGAAAGTTGTACTGTGATATATTTGATTTACCTCCCCCGATTAATATCCAACCGAGATATGTTTTCACCGCAACAGGGTCTCCTTTTCTACTTTCCCGAAAATCGTGATGTAAGAGTAAATCAGGATAGTCAGTACAAATTAAAATTGTGACGTCGGTGTCGTGTAGCTCTGGTAATGATAGATCCTTTAAGTGGTCGTAATTTCGTAACTTTTCTTCAGACAAACTGGTTCGTGGAATATCAAGCCTTTCTACAACCCACGCTTTGGTGATCTTCTTTGTTTCTGTAGAATTTCCCTTCGGCAAAATAACGAAATCTACCTGTTTAGACGAAATCCTTTTTTGCTTCTCCAAAACACTCGAAACCTCTAATTCCTTCAGCCTCCCCTTTAGGTTGAGTTTCTCAGCTATATCTGCACGGATGAGTGTGATGTCAGAACCAGAATCTAAAAGGGCGTTTGTTTTGATGCAGGTGTTTTTATTTGCGATAATAATAGGTGCAATTTGAAAGAGATTAGTTTTAACTTTCTTCGGTTTTGTTGAAACATGGTTGACAGATGAACTTGGTTTGCTGGTGTTATTGTCTTCCACAGGTGAGAAATGTAATAAGGTGTGGTGTCGGCGATTACAACTTATTTTGCAGCGAAATTTCGATAGGCAAGAGGTGACCTTATGTGTGTTTGACAAACAATTATAGCAGAGGTTGTTAGCTTTAACAATGTCTCTTTTCTCTTCTGTCGTTTTGTCTTTGAATTTAGAACACTCTGAAATTTTGTGGTGTTCAGTGCAAAGCCAGCATGTGTGTGGATACGGCGTCGGTGGACGTTCTATTTTTTTTGACTGAATAAAGTTGGTGCTACGACTTGCTGACGGTTTGTATCTTGTTTGACGCACATCGGAAGTGTCCATGTCTTGAATAATAGCTGCAATGGGGTTAAAGAACTCGTATAGTTTGTTGTCTAACCAAGTTGATAGCGAATCAAGATTAGGTAGATTAAACTTAAAATCACGGTATAAGCTGCTACGGAGATTGTTTGGTAATCTTTTTACGGTATTATGGTAATCTTCACCATCGAGTACACTCAGCAATCTCTCCATGCGCATTTCGTTCGTAAAGCTTGACTTGTTGTGGACACGACGATGAAAGTTTTCGACAAAGTCGGGCCATGTTGACTGGTTGCCGTTAAAATGATGGAGTTCGATGGGCGGTAGTCCTTTCGTTTCAAATTTGCCTTTAAGCAACTCGCTAGTTGGTTCTTTTCGGAGAATGGCAGGTAGCGTTGTCTCCTGACCTTCGCGTAGATTATCGATAAAACTGTCGATCGAAGGGGACAAATACGCAGGTTGGTGAGTTTCAGGTTGTTTGTCATGTTGCAATGGTGAATTATCAATCCAACTCTGTACTTCGACAGAAGAAGCTCTAGTGTTTATATTAGCTGGTTCGTGATGCATGATTCGTGTGGAACGTTTTAAAGAGTCGTCGAGTTGGTAATTTTGCGCTGGATCAGAGTAGGAGGTGTGTGTTGGTCGGTAAACAGCACCTTGTTCGTGTATTTCCTCGGCATCCTTGATCATATTTGTGACTTGTGCAAAGCTTTTGATGTTTTGAGCTCGTTTTATGTTAGCTTGCTCCTCAGCCATTGACATCTGGATTGCAATCTCTTGTTGTCGAATTTTCAGCATGCTGAGACAATTTTTTGCTTCTTCCGTCTCTTGTTGCGCGAGTAGTTCGGTTTTTCTCAGTTGCAATCTAGCTGTTGTTGATGAGCTTTTAACAGAAGTAATCGAAGTGTTATATGAACCTTCTGCCTGATTATCCTTTTCTACAATTTCTGAAGTTATACTGCTTGTTATGTACTGATTACAACTGTGTAGTGCTTCCTGTGCGCGTGTTTGGTGACTCTGCAATATCTGATGCTGTTCATGCACTTCATTAGGGTCAATATGTCTAATTATGTTATCGGTAAGCTTTTCAATGTTATAAACGGCAAGATTTATTTTATGGACAAGTTTTTTAATATCGGGTATTTGAGCATTGTTCTCGATAGATTGATTAGCTCTATTAATGTATCGTGTTAGCGCTGAAATGTTCCCTTTCTACTAGTGAACGCGGATTTTGATATGATTGATTCGGGGGTTCGTTTTGTTACCACTTTCAGAAATGATTTTCTATTAAAAACGTTCACTCTAAAAACTATCCCACCGTGTAATTGCGGATTCGAGATATGTGTTTACTTTAATCTCTGCGAACGATGTATTACGTTGTTGCATTACTGTACATAATAATTAATAACAAGTTTTGCATCTGCGGAGAAGAGTGTCGAACCTTCTATAGAATAATTAATCCAATGGGAATTACAATTGTCGATAATTAGTTTTATATCGGTAGACTGAACAGTGAACGTGAACAGCCTTTGCAAACAATGTTTATGTTTATGTTTAACGTTTTATACGTATTTCAATATAGATTCGATATGTCATGAAATAACTGTCCAGTGAGTCAATACTTTGAAGTTTTTGTTAATGACTTTTCTGAATATATTGGGAGTCGAGAACAGCTTTAAGAATAGCGTAATTGACATAAATGTAAGGGGAATGTTTGGAGACGGTTTCCAGATCAGAGAATAGACGGTGATTCAAATCCCCTGTTCGGTAACAAATGCGACAAGAACACACAATTCAAAGCTGAAATAAATAAACAAATTCTATTGTTCCGCCAATATAGCAAGCTTAACAAAATGCGAAGTCGCGATGCGAAACCCAAAACGCTGAAGTATCACTACAAACGGTATGCAGTGTATGCACTAAAGCGCAAGATGTAATATATAAAATTTCGATTAATTCGGTTATTTTCGGTTTATTTCCAAAACGCTTATCGTAACGCGGCTTTATCATAAAAAAAAGGTTTTTTATCTTCCTATCACATAAACACAAAAAGAAGATTCATCAGCGCTTTCTTCCGTTGGTGCTCTGTTCTCTCGATCCGCGAACAGTATGAGAGCAATGAATGGAATATTGTTAACATCAACAAAAGGCGAGAATACCTTTACATGGATTGGTTTCACGAATTGAAATAAAGCACTCGAGAAAGGACGCGTCTTTAATAAACATGAACAATCCAAGTCACATAAAGAAGCTACAGGCCGTTTTATCGTAATCCCAAGAGATCTGCTGAAAACAATGGAGGACTTCTTTCAATTTATCATTGCAAGGAGAAGTTTAACAACCGAAACATCTTTCTGAGTGTGTTGGAAAACATAAGATTTCTAGCAAGACAATCACTACCATTAAAGGAGATTGGATAAAGGAATAAAAGTGCGAAACAAACTCAAATTTTGACCACCTTTTAAAACTGAGAGCAACATAAGATTCTCGCATTGACAAATGGCTTAATCGCAAACAAAACAAATACACTCCTCCTGAATTTCAAAATGAAACGATGAATTTTATGGCTTTAGAAATCCAAAAGATGGATGTGAAGGACATGTCAAGAAATTCGGAATGTTTTTCTTTAATGGCAGGCGAAACAGCCGATGTTTCAGAGAAGTTATTCATCTGTATACTTTGTGTTGGTGATGATCTCGAAGTCAATGAAGAGTTTATCAGACTGCACATTTTACCAGGAATGGACGCTGCGATATTTTCGATACATAAATACATCCTTCATTGATGTAACTTAGATCATTCTGTATAATAGAACGAGACGTGTACCTTAATCCGCCATTATGGCCAGAGATTATTTGAATATATTTGCGTGCATAACATAACGACACGTATACCTCAATGCGCCATTATGGCCAGAGGTTATATATATATATATAGTTTGCGTTAGCCGATAGGCCTCTTTTAGTATTATATTTTGCAGAGGACAGTCGCGTTGTATTACGTTGTCTCTTGATTCATTCCCTCACTTATAGATTCATGGTAAATGCTACAATGGTGATGCTGGAATGGCGAGATCGAAATCAGGTGTTGCAACACAATTCAAGCAGGTCAACGAAAAATGCTTGTTTACTCACTGTTATGGGCATGACTTGTATCTAGCTGTTAGTAACCACATGAAAAAGGTATCATCACTTAATCAAACCATCAATGGAATGCAGCAGATGAGATCTGCAAACTGTTGAAAAAATCAGCTAAACGAGATAAGAAACGTGACAGCTTACGAGAAAGAACCGGTAATAAAGTAAAGACTGTTCATAAATTCTAATCTACGCAATGGACGGCTCCAGAAGAAGCATTGGAAGCTGTCGTTTTCCACAACAGCGATTTGATGGATCTTTGGGACTGGTCTCTAAAAAATTGACATAACATCCTAAAGCAAACAGACCATCTCAACAGAACAGTTCAGAACCATACAATGCCAGCAGGGGTGGCGCCAGGGTTTTTCCGACGAGGGGGCTTACAGCGCCGACGGGGGAGCTAATTGCTTGACTCTAAGTTTAACACAAAACTCATTGATGATCAAATCTATTACAGATTTGGCACCTCTAAATTTAAGCATAACCTGCCATGAAACTTGATATCATGATAATTGTATTAATCACAAAAAAGACCTAACGTTAAAAAATGACAGTATTTTGTTAATATTGCTTTACTTCCGACGGGGGGGCTGAGAAGTTTCGACGGGGGGGCTGTAGCCCCCCACTGGCACCACCCCTGAATGCCAGCAACCAAAGGACAGGAAATCGGCAAAGATTTCATCATGGTTTTGAAGAGGGTCGCAATGATGAATCTTTCCTTCTTTTGGGATCCTCTTGATCAACGTAGGCAAAATCTTATTATACCTCTGGCCAAAGTGCAAAGAAAGCTCAAAATGCCTGATTTCTTCGGCTCAAGCAACAACCCATCAACTCAGCACCATCCTGACACAGAGAAAGATCAGTACCGTAGCCGTTATTAAGAGGCCTTTAATTACAGCATACAAGGCATCAAAGATCGTTTTAATCAAGAAGTTGTATACGTTATTCAATGCTCTAACAACTAATCTTTAAAGCCACAATGGAGAAGAGTACGGGAAGAGTGCGCCGTTTTACAAATGAGATTTCAAGGAGACTTTGTTTCAACACAACTGGCAAAAAATTCTCTGCGTTTTAAGGGAAATAGTCTAGTATCGAGAGCAGGTTATCGCACAGTTGTAACGTTTGTTACACCACGATCAAATAGGATGTAATTCTTCATATACATCTCTTTTTGTTACTCGCGATCAATTTTCAAAATTGAAAGGTATACGTTTCGTATGTACATATATACAATTCTAACCATTTTATGTATTTCAATTTCACAGAGTGGAGAAATATATGCGCTGGAAATACTGATCCATCTAAACGCTTCTCGCCTACGCGTATAATGCACATAAACGCTTCTCGCCTACGCGTATAATGCACATAAACGCTTCTCGCCTACGCGTATAATGCGCATAAACGCTTCTCGCCTACGCGTATAATGCGCATAAACGCTTCTCGCCTACGCGTATAATGCACATAAACGCTTCTCGCCTACGCGTATAATGCACATAAACGCTTCTCGCCTACGCGTATAATGCTTAAAAGAAGCGGACGCTTTTTTCGAATTTTTACGTTTTACCCTGGGCGCTTATTCGAGAGGGGCGGTTAAAGGAATCTGGGCGCTTATTCGAATCATTACGGTATTTCTTTTAGCTTTCAATTATCGGTTCTTTCTATCCACATATACAAACTCACACACACAATCTGTATGGAAAGTTTGTCTACAAACTATATATCCATTACCATTATCCACATCGGGACGGCGAGAAGATTTACGTAGCTCGACGTCTTTTTAGTAATGAATATCGAATTTCCTTTCGAAATAAAGAAGTTTAAAAAGATCTTGCCTGGAATCCCGAACTAAGTTGGTAATTTGTTGGAACCGTTGTATGATCCAAGGGCGTAGTTAGGGTTGTTGAGAAAGTGGGGCATGGGCCAAACGAAGTGAGGCAAACGAGCGAAGCGAGGACCTCCACTCGCCTTTCAACTTAAAACATTTGACTGTTCTTCCAAAGTTTTAGAAAAATAAAAACAAAAAGATTAAAAACAGAAAGCAATATGTTCATAATCATAAGCTGGTATAAATCACAGAACACAGAGGTACCTCAATTTAATGACAAAATACACAAAAATAGTACGTCAAAAGTTTTGATTGATCGCAACTGATTGATCGTTGAGGGACACTTGTCTACAATCTTCGTGGCTTTTTGTACCATTCATGAATGAATTCTTCAAAGGTAATCAAGTCCAACTGTTCGTGTTCGAAGTACATAAATGTAAGATCGCACTCCCTATACGGACTCATGCTTCTTCTACAAAGGGAATCGACTTGCTGCAAAGAAGAAAATGAACACTCATTTGTTACACTTGCATAACCAGCTGTAACGCTCAGTCTGTAAAGGTCACTGAGAATCATTGCCGCCATAGAATAATTTATTATGACATAACCCGCAACATCATTCATATTAATTGACTTAGTTGTTGGATCGACTTTCCACTCAATCGCCAAAAGCACTGGTCGGAACACTTGGCATTCTGCACGGAGATTTTCTAAACATTTTCCTTGAACTCTTCGAGATATCAAAGGGATAGTTATTGCGTACTCAAAAAGAACCTTTGAGGCTGTTGAATCATCTGCTGATGGCAATAAGACTCCCATTGCAGACCAAAGATCTGTATTTTGATCTTGAAATCGATCGTCTA
This sequence comes from Candelabrum cocksii, assembly GCA_963930725.1. Lineage (NCBI taxonomy): Eukaryota > Metazoa > Cnidaria > Hydrozoa > Anthoathecata > Candelabridae > Candelabrum > Candelabrum cocksii. The sequence goes on along the minus strand of OZ005668.1, from coordinate 4,401,997 downwards.
TCTTGGAATCAAGGGTGTCAACCATTTGTACTAAAATTGGTCGGAATCGTCCTGTTTCTGCATGAGCAGATGACAGACGTTCTGTTATAAAAAAAGTCTTTTATCATGGCCTTTGGCACAGACCTCTTTCGCTTCTTGTCAAAACTATCATTTTTGCTGCACAGTTTAACGCCCATTGATTTTTCAACTTCTTCGTGGATAATCGATTCACTTTCATACCGCGTAGGCAGAGCCTTCAGTCTATCTTTCACGCTCTTGATGACATGAATCGCTGATGTGATATTCTGTTTGCCACGGCTTGTAGAGCTTTGTTTCCTATATCCACCAACTCAAGGATTTCATTGATTTGATAAGTTAGGACAATCCATTGATCTTCCATAATCATGGTCAGCAGACCAGTAGCAAGAGAAACATCTGTTGAATCTATTTTCATGGATTCTTTACGCATTCTTACATACTGTAAGTCATCTAAAACGCTGTGATAGTTCTCCTTCAATCGTGAAACTGCTTCGCGATACCCAGACCATCGCGTTGTTACCAAGCGTTTAAGTGTGTTTCCATCATACAATGCCCGTATATGGGTTTTCTTGAAAAACGTGTATAGACTTGAGACTGTGATGAAATATTTCGACACTTCTTCGATAGTTTCAAAAATGCATTCTACTGCTAGGTGTAATCGGTGGCAAAAACAGTGGATGTAAACAATGAACCAATCACAGTGGATATTAAATAGGGCTTGAAATCCACCACACTCCTCTGGCATGAAAGACGCACCATCACAGCACTGACTTACTAAACCGTCTAATGAAATTTTCACATCCTCCAGTAAATTTGCGACTAGCTTAACCAATCCTTTAGCCGAACGGTCTTTTGACGGGGTCATACGAGCAACGTGTTCCACAACCTGTATTCCAGCATTGTCTTCGATGATGTACCTGCACACGATACTGACAATTTCCAAATAGGACTTATTTGTGGTTCCATCTACCATAAGTGTATATAATCTATATTCTTGCACTTGTTTTGATATTTTTTGCTCAAATAACAACTTTGTACGTCAGGAGAAATGTATTTGGCATTCTTAGGCAGTTTCTTGGCGATTTGCAATAGATCTGGTCGAAATTTAAATATCACGTCTCCAAGAAGGTCCAAGAATAATCCCCCTAAAACACCTTCCTCAAAGTCAGTATGTTCAACATGACCTCGAAAAGGAAGTCCATGCTTGACAAGTGCCTTAATTAGCAGAAAAATTGTTTCGAGCCACTGTCTATGTTCCGAGTCATTGGAAATTTTATGGACAATCGTAGATTCCTGTTGATCTCGAATTTCACGTTCGCTCCACAGTTTCATGGCTTCAACATGACGTGGATCTCTGTCGTAAGAGATCAACCCACCAGTTTCTCCTGTTGCATTTTTCCAATTTCTGTATCCATTCTTGTTAAAAGGTACAGTTTTGGTAAGAAAAACCCTGCAAGGAAAACAATATGCTTTATCCTCGAGTTCATTATACTCTAGCTACTTATGGTCACGATACTAGTTTTTACCAAAACGGCGTCCGTGTTGAGAAAGAAAATCAAGAATAGGTTAAATGGGTTCATCAGTATTGCATAAAGCTACATGTCTACTTGTAGTGGTTGAGGAACTAGATGGAGTATCTGAACTGGTTGAAGATGTCGAGATAGGAGGTATGCTTTCAGCAGTATCAGCAATATCAGTTAGTATCAGCAGTATCACTTGGATTGACTGGCTTCTGCCATAGTTGGAACAAGGTTTTACCAGACTGGGTCTTCTTCATAATTACTAAAAGTAGCCCTCGTTAAACGATCATTGAAAACCCTTCATTCTCTCCAAGTTGAAGTTAAATACATTATAAAACAATGGAACACGATTTTATCTTACATCTTTAACAATCGAACACTGTTTGAACAGTTTTGTAAACTGGCGGGGGAATAACAGAAAAGCAGCAAAAATATAATTGTTGAACCAAAGTTCAAAGTGGGGCATCATAAATCAAAAGTGGGGCATTGCCACCCCCTGGCTACGCCATTGGTATGATCTACTTACTTGATTCAATTACCTACTATAGTTGCAACATATACAACAGTAATAAGGTCAAGTAACAAATTAATAGCATGGCCTTAAGGTATATGTCAGTTTTTGAAACAGTTTGACCTGTTTAAAGACATTGCTGCAGAGGCATATTGTCTTCTTTGTTATTTTATGTGACATTATGTTACGCATGTACACCGTAAAATCATTTTAAAATCCAAAACATAATATCAGCTTTCGGCTTTCTTTGCTGTTATATAATTGAATGAAAGCTACTTTTTAAATTGAGGTGTCGGCAGTTAAATTATGCAATTGATATTATTCGTTAAAGTTACCAATTTCAGGGGCGTATCTAGGATTTTTTCGTGCATGATCATAAAATTATACAAAAGTGCGGACAGCACAGATATGTTTTTTATAAAATGCGGACCGCACATTAAATGTTAAGGGGGCGCTTTCTAGATTGATCACTCAAGGGTTTCAAGAGAAAACAAATATAATACAGCAATACTGATGACGTATTCTTGAACTCAACGTTATCATGTACAAATACATACAACCATCAAATAAAACGATTTTGTCTCTTTTTTATCGCCTCTATATCTCAACGTTATATTAAAATAATCTAAAAAATATCATATAAACACCACCATAACGTTTTACAGACTGTCTGTTTTACTCAACATCAGAGCATTATTTTAAACGGAAAGGTAGAGAAAGTAAGAAAAGATAGATAGATTGAGGAAAGACATATTTACACACTCACACACACTCACACACATATATATATATATATATATATCCTCAGCTGTTACAGAGTTCAAAATATAAAGTTGGTCTCTTGTGGGCTAACCCACTGTTTCTCCTTTTACTGGAGTTCGCGTTAGGAAGGACATCCAACGGTCAAACATATGCTTCAATAAACCATCAGCTGATTAAACAGTGTTTTGACAAACCAAAGATAAACCTAAAATGCATAATAAAGAACCTCAGACACCATTTTGACAATTATCAAGAGCCTCTTGCCTAACTGATAAAGAAGATATCAGTCCAGTTTTCAGACAGCAATCTTCAATACAGAAAAAAACTGAATTAAAAACACCAGGATGGTTATCGAAAGCAGGATGATTAGAATAATACTTACCGTTTAGGAACAACTCTATTGAAGTCAAAGCTTGTAGATCTTCAACCAAGGATTTGTTGCCAGTTAGAAGTGACAATATTGAAAGACAATTTCCTGTGACTTGAGACCTAAATGGAAAAAATATGAAGATAAGTTAAATAAAATAAATAAGAATAGTCAATCTGCAAATTGCACCAGTTAATAAACATTATAACCCTCATAAAATAAAGATTTTGACTTCGAACTTGCATAGTCATGCTTTCAGGCTTGTATGATGAAATTCATATAACAACAAAAGTTAAATTTTAATTCTACTGCACGAGTTTTAGAATTTAGCTGTTTTCAGAGAGACCAATAAAAATTGTTGTTGTTTTTTAAATTAATTTTGAGCAAATAATGGCAAATATGTAATTTAGATTCAAGGCTACTCATTGACTACACCTTTCCATTCTTTAACAGATAGGATAAAACCATCAAACAACTATCTTTCAAAATTAATTATATATATATTAAAAATTGTTCAAAATTTGTTTATTGGAAAAAAACGCAATGTTATATATTAGTTAATAGACGTTGAATGACAATGAATGGAAATAAGAAAGAAAAATGCATAGAGATTTCCTTATTTGAAATCAGAACCATGTCAACCACTAATATATTAAATGTGATGTGATACCTATCAAAATACTATTATTATTATTAATTTAAGCCTTCAATTAGATGAAATTGCATAGGTAGAATGATTAATTACCTTTAAGAGTTGTTTTTTTTTAAATAATTTGCATAAAATACTCTAGCTAGCTACCATTCAACAAAAATAATTTTTGAAACCACTTTTCTTGAATAAAAGACACAATCATTGACAACAAAACAGAATATATATATTATATATATACAGGAATGTCCTCACATAGGCATGAAAGGTTATTTTCTATTACTTTGCTATTTGTGAAATATGCGACCCCCTTCAAGGGGAAACGCCACGTAAAATGAGCGATGATGAAATCAAAATCAAATCAAATCAATGTATTTCGTGCTTATCAAATTTGGGTAAATATCTGTGCACAAATACAAATAGCACAGAAACGTTGCAAATAGTGAAATACTACAAAATACACAACGACCTTGTATTGATAATTTATATAACTCAAAAGTAAAAGTAAAAATACGATAAAAAAACCTAAATTGCCAACAAACAAAAAATTGTACATATATACACCAGAGATAAACTACTACATTATATAAAATAAAAAAAATGTATTATGAATTTTTGTCTCTAAAGTAATTAAGAAGGGCTTTCGAAAATTTACTTTTAGATTGGGACCAATTTTGGTCCATTTTAAGTTCTTTAGGCAGGGTATTCCAATCACGGATACATTGATATGTAATGGAATTGATACCGTATGTAAATGTATTTTTATGAGGTACCAAGAGGTTGTTGTTTGCAACTGACCGTAGATTTTGATGGTCTCCAGTTCTTTTCATAAATATGTCATCAAACACAGGGGGTAGTCTAGAATGTTGATGCTCCCATACTAATAAACAATTTAGACTGTGAACTAGATCATGAAAAGGGAGTATGTTAGAGAGAGTAAACAAGATGTCAGTGCTACATTGAGGAGGTTGAAAGAAGATTAAACGAAGAGCTTTTCGTTGGAGAGAAGAGATTCTGTGAAGAGAAGTTTTATGTGAATGACCCCAAACCTGGCAAGCATATCTGAGATGTGAACTAAAGATGGGATGGTAGATGTTTAATAGTGTATCGAAAGATACATAGTGCCTGACCTTAGCCAACATTCCGTTAGAGCGAGAGAGTTTTAATGAGATATTATGAATATGATTTTTGAAGTTCAAATTCTCATCTATATGGATACCAAGATATTTAATTTTGTTAGATAAATTAATTTTCTCTCCGCTTAGCCTGAAATTTAGATGTTTAGGGATATTAATATTATTTTTTTTATTTAGGAGAGTTTTAGGGGATCTAAAGATAATTAATTCAGTTTTACTAACATTTAGAGATATTTTATTGGCTCGAAGCCATTGTAAGAGAGTTGATAGGTCATGATTAATATATTTGTTAACTTTTTTAAGAGATTTATTTATTATCAATAAGTTAGTATCGTCTGCAAAATGATAGCAAGATGAATGTGATATAGATTTGTTTAGATCATTTAAGTAAATGAGGAAGAGCAAAGGACCAAGTATGGAACCCTGGGGGTCTCCAGCTTTAACAATGTGTGTGTCAGAGAAATGGCTATCAATGGATACAAATTGTTGATGGTTAGAAAGATAGGAGGCAAACCATTTGGAAGGTATACCTCGGATACCATAGTAGTACAATTTGGAGATTAGTATGTCATGGTTCACTGTATCGAAAGCCTTTTGCAAGTCCAAAAAGACACCACATGCATACTGTCCCTTATCAAGAGCAAGTCTGATAGATTCAGTAATTTCAATTAGGGCATGTGTTGTTGAATGTTTATTCCTAAAACCAAACTGATACTTGTACAGACAATTGTATCTGGATAAAAATGAATAAAGCCTTGTGTGCATAAGTCGTTCAAAGATCTTGCTGATATTAGATAAAAGTGATATAGGTAATTTACAGGTAATTAGAGCAGTCAAGTTTGGATCCTTTTTTAAAAACAGGGATGACTTTAGCAGTTTTAAACAAGTCAGGGAAGATGCCTTTTTGGAAGGAATTATTGATAATGGTGCTGAGGGGATTGCATATAGATTTAGAAACTAGTTGAAGGAGTGTTGTAGGATAACTATTGAGGGCTATGCTCTTTCCTACTTGAAGATTTTTTATAAGGTTATCAACCTCTTCTTTAGTTGTTGATGAAATGAAGAAATTATTGGTATTAGGTTCAAGTAAATATTCTTTAAAATCCATTTTAAACTTTTTAATTTTATTTGAAAGCTTGTATGCTATGGAAGAGAAAAAAATATTAAAATGGTTGGCTATGTCCTTTTTGTTTGTTACAATGTCATCATTTATGTTAAGACTATTTATATTATTTTTAGTTTTAGATTTAATGTTTATGAGTTCTTTTATGCCCATCCAAGTCTGTTTTATATTGTTAATGTTGTTATTAAAAAAGGAAATGTAATGATTTTTTTTTACTTGTTTTAAGGAGGTTGCTAATGTTATTTCTATATATTTTAAATCTTTTATAAAGATTATTTTTAGTTCTTATGTTACTAGCTTTGAGAAATTGTTTATGGATTTTATTTTTTATTTTAATAGATGTTGAGATGCCTTTACTCACCCACGGTTTGTCATGGTATTTTAATTGTCTTTTAGTTAGATTTTTATACAGAACATGTTTATCTAGAATAAGCTCAAATTGTTTTAAGAAAAAAGCTACCGAGTCATTTACATCGTCAGTCTCCTTAATATGTAAATCCCAGTTGACACAGGAAATTTACAAACTGATCTTTTTGAAACCTTTTGAAACAACGTCAACTAATGTTTTTCTTTTTAGCTTGATTGTTCCTTTTAAAATTTTGTATAGTAATAAACTGAGGCAGATGATCAGAAATTGTAACATTTATATTGCCAGATGTGATATCTTCACTATAGAAATTAAGGAAAATATTATCAATGAGAGTTTTTGAATGGGATTATTTATTGGAGATTGCTCAAAACAAGGCCTAAAAGGCCACTTGCGAGTAAAGAGCTACAGGAGAAGTTAAGCAGATTTAAGGTAGCGATGAACATTAGATTTGAACAGTTGAAGGTTAAATTCAGGAGGAAAGCATGTAGATGGAAGGAAGTTCCAAAGTCTGGACGTACGCGGAAAAAAACTGTTTTTATAAAAATCCCTACGACAATTTGGAACACAAACAGTCCATTGGTGAGACGAAGAAGACAACCTAGTAGAAAAATTTTGAGAGAAGGTGTAAGAGAAGATAGTTCGCTTGAACAACGACCATAAAAAAACTTGTAGAAGAGACAAAGAGACGCTACATTCCGCCGGTGTGAAAGGGAGTCCAATTTCAAAGAAAGGTTTTCGCCAATTGCGTTGCAAACACGCCGTTAAACAGTCTAACAAATTCAGGCAATTTTTTGGTGCACCTGCCCATATGTGGCAGCTGTATTCCATACATGGACGAATTGATGATTTGTATAGGTAAATGACGCATTCAGGAGTGAGGTAATTCATTTCTCGTAAAAGAGAACCAACCTTCATGGCAGTTGATTTAGCTATATTTTCAATATAAGATCGCCATGAGAGGTCACTGGTAAATATAAGACCAAGAAGACGAAATGAATTGCTTTCAGGCAAATGAGAACCATTCATCAAAATTCGAGGTAAGTAAGCATGAATGAGATGATTAATGGAAAGAAGATTAGTTTTAGATGGATTAAAATTAACAAGCCTTTTCTTACCCCATTCAACTACTGTATTGAGATCTTTTTCCAGATCAGAAGCCATTCTAACTTTATCACAATCATCTGATTTATTAAGGCAAAAATACAATGTTGAATCATCAGCATAAATAACGGTTTTGGATGATAAATTGTCTGGGAGATCGTTAATGTACAGTAGGAACAGAGTCGGACCGAGAACTGAACCTTGAGAAACATCAGCATTGATGGAAAAAATGAAAGAAGAATGACCGTTAAGAACCACCTTGAGTTTACGATTGGAAAGGAAGGAGATAATATTTAAAAATGGACCTTTTAAACCATATGCCTTAAGTTTGTGCAGTAGCCCCCGATGTCAGACTTTATCAAATGCCTTGGAGATGTCAAGGGCAACTACTTGCGCTTCACCAGAGACATCAAAGGCACAATAAAAACGTTCACTTATAACTGTCAAAACGTCAGCAGTGGAACGCCCAGAACAAAACCCATACTGGGAGTCGTAAAACAAATTATTTTTTTCAATAAATTCAACGAAGTTCAGGTTAATTCAAGTCTAGAAAACTTTGCTTAAGATGGAAATGAGGCTGATTGGTCTATAATTAGAAGGATTAGATCGCTCACCACAATTTTTAAAAATTGGAATAACAGAGGCAAACTTCCAAGATGAAGGGAAACAGGATTCGTCCAAACACTTTTTGAAAAGAGCACACAAAACGGGAGATAACTCAGTAGAGAACACCTTTGAAGTACAATTACAGGAATGCCATCCGGTCCAGTAGCCTTATTAGAATCCATTTTGTTAATAATCTTAGAAACCTTATCAGGAGATATAAAGCAATCATGTAAAGTCTGGACAGTTTTGGAGGAGAAATAAGGGAGATCATGACCAGAATCATCAAGGCTGGAATGAGAACTGAAGAGTTTAGCGAATAGTTCAGCTTTATCCTTAGATAGACTAATGACTTCAGGACCATTGAAAAGTGGAGGTACAGATGTTTTAGAACTACCTTGGACGTTTTTGATAATACGCCAAAATTTGCAAGAACCTATTTCTTTGGATTTGATAAGATCTTTAGTCCTTTCAGCAAAAACAATTTGAGCTTTACATATTTACAATTATTGCGCGAGGCAATAAACAGTTGTCTGTTATGATCAGTCGCATCACGATGGTAGCGATGAAAAAATGATTGCGATGAGCAATGGCTGCAGCACAAGCTGGAGAAAACCATGACGAAGAATGAGGTTTTAACTGATATTTCCCTGACGGAACAAATAATCGCATTGCTTCAGATATTATTGAAGTAGTTACATTAACACAATCATCAACTGACTTGGAAAGAATTTTTTCCCAAGAGACAGACTGAATGTGTTCTTGAAATTTTAGCCAATCCGCAAGATCATATCTAAAAAAGGATCTATGCATGGGATGTTCATGGGAAACTTGCCTATTGAAATTAATTTTGACCTCCAAAACAACATGGTCAGAACGACCCAGTGGAGCGCTATAAATAATGCTGTCAACACTGGTGCAATTTTCGTTGAAACAATGGGCACTCAGATTGGACCGATTTTTATTGAATCTGTCAGGTTTTTTCAAAATTCGACCGAAAGATGACTTGTTAGATGACATGATAAATGAAATGAATGGAGTACAGTTTAAGGCAAAGATAAAATTTTTATATACAGTAATTTAAAAGTAAGAAAGGAAAAAAGGATTGTTAAGCAATTTGATTGACTCAACAGGCGTGTAACGATAAGTTAATAAACAATTAAAACAATCAATTAAAAAAATTTTGTACTAACAATTGTTAGTAATTATGTTGCAAATGGGGCAATTATGTTTAAAGGATTTCTGTGTGAAACACAGGAACTAAAAGTACTTAAGACTTTAGAACAGTTGAGAGAATGTAAACTTTGATCAACAAAAACAGAAAATACCAACTGTTTTAAACCACGTTTCAAGGAATTTTACAACAAAAACAATTTCCCCCTCTACACCAAACCGACTCCACAGTAATCAATTAATACACTCCAATTCGAACAAAAATCCAAATCCAAAGCAACGGCTAACAGCAAAGAAACAGCAAAATTTTGAAGAGCTTCTCAAAACACAACTTCTCTCAGCAATTAGCAAAACAAGAATCACCAAATGATGGATGGATGTGATGCAAGTTGGGTACAAGACAAAGGGGAAAAATGTGTTTGAAGTTAAAGTATCTAGGAAATTGGCTACAATGCTGGTTTTTTCATGTTGGAGAAGGTCAATGTTATAATCTCCCATTAACATAAACTGTTTGTTTTCTAAAGATATTTTTTCCAATAAGCGCACAAAGTAGTTTTTAGCAAAGTCAGATGCACACATTGTGGGATGATGATATACACAACCGATAACTAAATTAGTTCTACCAGGATACATTAGTTCAATGAAGCTGGATTCAAGTTCCTTGGGTTTATAAATGGTTAGATCGTTGTGAAGTTTAAAATTTAACTCAGATTTAATATAGATAAGTGTTCCACCCTTTTTGGCCTCAGTTGGTGTGTGAGTGTAAGTGTAACCATTTATATTAATGTCAGTTATGGAATGATCATTATTTTGGAGCCTTGATTCAGAGATGGCAATGATTTCAGGTTTTATATGCAATGAATTTATTAAAATTTCAAGTTCAGTGAGATGATAAGATAAAGAAGCAATATTGAGATGGAGAAATGTGGAAGAAGAAGGATTGGTGAGGTTATTGATTTCAGTAGTGTCAGCATATCTATAGTCAATAGGAGTGTCAAGATTGTTTATGTTGTTAAAGAGAGGGCAGTTGGGAAAATTGTTATTACTATTAAAAGAAATGTTGCAACCAGAGAGAGTGGATTTAAATTCAAGATCATTTATGTCACTGCTTCTGGAGCAGTATATACAGTACCAAGGGTCGGTATTTTCAGCAAGTTTGTCATGGGTTTTTTTATCAATTCCGTTACATTTCATATGTATCCATTGACTGCAAGAATCGCATTGAAGAGCCCTGTGGTTTTTCGCTACAGTCTTTTTACAACCCTTGCACGGAAACTTTTTAATCATATTTAGAAAATAGAAAGATCAAATAGAAACGCAAACAGAACAGAGATTGGAAGTTGTGGATTAATTGGAACGTGACGTGTTTGAAAACAATTGATATTGGTTAATTTAAATTTGTCTTGTGGCGGTTTTTAGCTGGAGTTTATATATTGTTTTGGCATCTTTGTATTGCTAAGGGAAAACTGGTTGTTTTGTTTCAATTATCTATCAAAAGAGTGAATTTTTGAGGCTGATCGATAAACGATATCTTTTCATGTTGATCGAACTTTAAGTTCTCCTAACATTAACCTTCATTTAGTAAAAAATACTTCCTCTCTAAATCATTTCATAAACACATTTAATTATTCTCTATATCATCATTAACTCTCTGCTCTCTATCACTGAGCTTATTTCATTATTTTCATAATTTCTCTGTGTAGACTTTAACGCCTGACTGCTTGCCACCGGGCGGAGTATTTCTACCGGAGAATTAATTAAATAATTAATTTATCGATAAAACATATTCATTCACATATTCCCTGAGTAAATTTAATTATAATAATAATAAAATAATAAACACCCATAAATATTTACACCATGGTTCCGAAAGTTGAAACTACGTTTTCAATCCAACAAATTAAAGAAATTATCTCAATGCACGAAAAAACCCTGATTAATGTTTTTAATGGCAGTTTTGATCGACTGGAAAGGCGAATAGAATCCCTTGTCAAAGAAAATAATTCATTAAAGAGCGAGATTAAAGACCTAAAACACTCTGTTGAATTTATTAGCAACGCATATGACGAAAACGTTAAGATAATGGAGCAAAAATTTTCCGAAGAGACACAAAACCACGACGTATTACATCTTGAAAATAAAATTAATGAACTTGAAGATCGGTCGAGGTGGAATAACCTTAGAATTAATGGAATTGTTGAAGATGAAGATGAGTCTTGGACTGAAACTGAAAATAAAGTAAAACAAATAATAAAAGGTAATCTAGGCATAAGAAATGCAGTGCACATTGAAAGATCTCACAGAGTGGGAAGAAAATATTACAACGGGGTAAAAAAAACAAAGCGTACAATCATTGTAAAATTCCTATCCTATAAAGATCGTCAAGTTGTGTTTGAAAAGTTTCGCGAGAAGAGGTTATGGGAAAACGGTATTTACATTAATGAAGATTTCTCGGACATTACAATTAACAAAAGGAAGCTACTATTCAAAGAAGCAAAAGAATTACGCGAGAAAGGGAGTTACGCAAAAGTCGTTTACGATAATTTAATAACTTTTAAAAAAGATAATGTCATTGAACAAAAGAGAGATTAATGCATTATTTCGATCTTATTTTAGTATTTATACATAAATTCAATCATGACTGAAGTTTTTGAGAAATTAATTCACAAACCATTTTATTTAAATGAAAGATTAAATAATCGTTATGATCCCGACTTTAATTATCTTAACAACGTAAATTTTTCAAATTATGAAACCTCTTATTTTCTATCACATGAAATGTCTTCATTATTTTGCAAGCAAGTAACTAGCAACAATCTCCCTATTGTCCATGTAAATATCAGAAGTTTAAATGCAAATTTTGAAAACCTTTTAATATTTCTTTGTGAATGCAAACATTGCTTCGATATCATCTGTCTGAGTGAAACTTGGTGTTCGGATGATGAATTTAAAAACAACTCATGTTATCAAATCCCTAATTTTCATTCAATTCACCATGAAAGGAAGACTGGAAAACGTGGCGGTGGAGTTTTAATATATATCAAAACATCCATTTTATATAGGGAACGAAAAGACATTTCATTTTCAACTAAAGATAACGAAACGCTAAGCATTGAGATTATAATGAAAAAAACTAAAAATATTATAATTTCTTGTTGCTATAGACCACCTGATGGCGTTTATAAGAACATTCTTTCCAACTTACATGATATTTTTAATGTAAATAATCTAGAAAAGAAAAAGTATTTTATTTTAGGAGACTTTAATATAAATTGCTTAAATTATAACGAAAAGAATACTGTCAAACATTTTTATGATACAATTTTCCAATATGGAACTTTTCCCCTCATAAATAAACCAACACGCGTTACTAAGAATTCAGTCTCTATAATTGATAACATTTTTACAAATTTCATTATTAACAATTACTTACTAAAAGGAATAATAAAAAATGACATCTCTGATCATTTCCCAATTTTTGTTTCTATTAATTTATCCGATAATAAGGAAAAAGTAAAGAAAATAAAAATTGTAAAACGCCATTTTAAATCACCTCAAGTTCAATCATTTAAAGATGCATTGTCCGCTGTTGATTGGTCAGAAGTTTTAGTTAATGAGAATACAAACATGTGTTATAAAGAATTTTTCAAAATCTTTTTAAATTTATATAATGATAACTTTCCTTTAATAACAACCTTAGTTAAAATTAAAGATATAAATGCACCATGGATGTCTAAAGGACTAAAGAAATCTTCAAAATTAAAACAAAAACTATATATAAAATTTTTAAAAAACAAAACGGAACAGAATGAGCAAAATTATAAAGATTATAAAAACCTTTTCGAAAAACTGAAACATAAATCAAAACGTAATTATTATTCATCACTATTAGAGCAACATCAATATAATTCTAAAGAAACATGGAAAATAATTAACGAAATTTCCGGAAGAAAAAAGAATCACAACGATTTCCCAAAAGTTCTCAATGTAAACGATACTTATATTACCGATCAACATGAAATATTGAACGAATTTAACAAATATTTTACTCGCATTGGTCCAAAATTAGCTACCTCGTTTCCTTCATCAAATATCAGTTTTCAGACGTATCTCCCACAAATTAACTCCAAATTAAAATTTGAGCACCTTTCTATGAATGAATTTGATGATGCTTTAAAGTATTTAAAACGCAACAAAGCTGTCGGGATTGATAATATAAATGGAAATATTGTAATAGATGTGATGAATGAAATAAAACAACCGCTATTTAAAATTTTCCAGTCTTCCCTTAGAAATGGAATTTTCCCAGAAGAATTTAAATATGCTAAAGTTAAACCAATTTTTAAAACTGGCATTTCTACTGAAGTTGGAAATTACAGACCAATATCTATCTTGCCTTTTTTCTCAAAATTATTGGAGAGAATCATGTTTAACAGAGTTTATTCATATTTTAAAAAAAACAAGCTGTTTTACAACAAACAGTTTGGTTTTCAAGCAAACACTTCCACTGAACATGCGTTGTTAGAATTAAGTGATAAAATATCAAATTCCTTTGAAAATGGCGAATATACATTAGGTGTTTTTATAGATCTATCGAAAGCTTTTGACACTGTAAACCATTCAATATTATTAAAAAAATTACAACATTACGGAATTTCAAATACTTATTTTAAGTGGTTTAAAAGTTACCTACAAAACAGAAAACAATGCGTCTTTTATGGAAGTAGTGCATCTGCTTTTCTTGAAATATTATGTGGTGTTCCTCAAGGCTCGATTCTTGGCCCATTATTGTTTTTAATTTATGTGAACGACCTAGCTTTTTCTTCTCTAAATATTGATTTCATAATGTTTGCAGACGATACAAACATGTTCACCTCAACCTCGGATATAAATAATGCTTTCAAAATAATGAATATTGCGTTAAATAAAATATCATCGTGGTTTCATAGCAATAAGTTGTCCTTAAATTCAGATAAAACTAAATATATAGTATTTCATTCAAAAAGGAAAATGGTCACAGAAAATCTACCTAATCTCCACATTAACAATAAAACATTAGAAAAAACACAATCTATTAAATTTTTAGGGGTGTTAGTTGATGAAAATCTGTCTTGGGAGCACCATATTAACTTAATAAATAACAAGATATCTAAAAGTGTAGGAATATTATACAAAACTAGAAATATTTTAAAGAAAAAATTATTAAAACAACTTTATTTTTCTTTTATACACAGCCATCTAAGTTATGCAAACTTAGTGTGGGCAAGTACACATAAAAGCAAATTAAAATCGATTTTTAAAACACAAAAACATGCGATTCGTGTCATTTACTTTAAAGACAAGTTTACTCACACAAAGCCTCTTTTCGATGATATGGAAGCAATGAATGTTTACGAAATAAATATATTTCAGATAGTCAATTTCATGTATAAATGTAAATATAATTTAGTTCCCAATATATTTGACCGAATTTATACTCTTAAACCAAATCTAAATAATACAAGATCATTTGGAGTAATAGTACAACCTTTTTGTAAAACTAAAATTTGCCAATTTTGTATCTCAATTCGTGGCCCTAAACTATGGAATGAGTTAATTCATTCAAACTTTGAAAATTTGAAAGATTCTCTTTTTCTCTCTGCTTTTAAAAATAAGACAAAATACATTTTATTAAAATTAGAAGATATTTATAAGTATTTTTAAGAATAAACGAAATAAAATTGTCACTTTTTTTGATTTAAAATATATTTGATAGATTTTTGAATTTAATTGTTTCTACTTAATATAATTTAAATAATTGTTATTTAATTTGATTTGAAGTATTTGCGTTATTTTATTATATATATTTTTTTAGTTTATTAATTTATAGTTACGACTCTTAATCCTAAAGCTCAAATTGGTTCTCGATGATAAAGTCGATTTTGACCTTCTACGTGATTCCACTTTTTCATTAACTGAACTTTTCTTTTATTTGAAATCAAACACGTATCAATATCATTGTTATTATTTTTATTATCATTTAATCATATTTTTGTGCTACATTCTAATATAAAGAAGAAAATTGTAGTTATGAAAAAGAAAAAAAAAAATATTTACTTTACTTTACTTGAATTTGAAATGGTCTGTTAATGAAAATGTGTACTTCTAAAACCTCCAAAAAATGTGCAAATAATTATTTGTTAATTTTTGTTGCGAAACAAAATGTTTGAAATGGAAAAGAAGTAAGATGGCAATTAAATCGTGAAATAGACATATTAAATAAATTTATCAGCTGTCAGGTATCTTCTTTCTTTTAATTTCAATTGAGGAGTAGTCCTTGTACAAAACAAAGCTTCTGTCTGTATGTCCATATTTCACCATTAGCCGAGCATGGAACGCGACATGGCTGCTATCTATCTGTCCTTCTTTTTCCAAATTTTTCCTTGCAAGAAGTGCTTGATCTCTCCTCCATGTTGTGTCGGGACCATATTTTTGATCTACAATCACCTGACTAAATTTGGCCATAGTATCTGATTGGCGGGAATTTTTAAGAATATACTGGCATATGTCCCAGACATAAAACTCCGCAAAAATGTCTCTTCTTCCGGTCTTAAACTTATTTGGCTTTGATCGATGAGCCCTTTTGATCCACATGCTCGTGTCAGCGAGATCATCACCACATATATCAGCAAGCACTTCCCCAAGCAAGGTTCTGGTGTTTGACCAAGATTCATCGTTTCCTCCTTGATTCCCTTGAAAACAAGGGTGTTTCTGCAGGAGCGATTAACTTGGTCCTCTAACTTGAGATTTAGCGCCTCATTCTTCTCTTTTTCTAGGGATAGATCTTCTTCGAGCAAATGAATTTTGGAATTTTGTTCATTTCGCTCGATCTGCTGTCTCTCAAAAACATGTCTGATATTCAGTAGATCATTGTTTTTTGACGCTAGATCGAGTGCTTCACGTGCGGTCTTAAGTGCATCATCAGCCGTTTTTTTTATTAAAGAAATTTTCTTTGATAGTTTATCAAACTTATCGTCAAACTTTCTCGACAGTTCTTCATTTCCGGAATCGAAATGCTCAGTAAGTTCCTTTTTTAAAGTATTAAGTAAGCCTTCAATATCAGCTTGCTTCATTGCCTTGAGGATTTTCAATAATGTCGCACAATTTTTGGAGAATATAGACTTTAGACCATCATTATAAAAGGTTTAATGAAAAATTATGTATATAAGAAAAATGTAAAAAAAAATTAAATTTGGGTACAAAGTGTTGAGAAATGGCCTATGGCAGATACTTCTCCTACAAAGTACCACCTCGACCGCTTGCAGCGACCCTCGTGGGTATGCAGGTTTTTAAAGCTGCTGTAGGGTGCAGATCTCAATTTATGACTCACAGAATATTGAAAAAATAATAATTTAGATAATTATAAAACTGAAAACAAATGTTGAAGAAATGTTGATGTTATGGCACAAGTATTTTATGAAAGAGTTGATGAGTTGAACTTTTAATTAGATGCAATTACAGTGGAATAAGGTAGGTAGAAAATAATGAGTTACAGGAAGGCGAACTTTTGATTAGATGTAATTGAATGTAATTGAAGTGGGGGAAAATGGTTGGGAGAATGTAAAGAATGATCAACCAAAACACAATTTATAAGACTTTTTCACTAATTTTTCACCAAAAACAATAAAATTTATTTGCCAACAACCAATAAACCAACAGTGCAGTAAAACCAAAGAAATAAACTCAAAGAATAAACCCAGATCAGCATAAAAACAACAACAATGTCAATATAATTTTGCAGCTTTTTAAACACACCCTTCTGTAAAAAGATAGTCGATGATAGTCTACCAGCCACTAACCACACATCTCTTTTTGTTTTCATTCATACGTAATAAACAATGTCAAGAAGACACATTGTTTACATTTTTATTAAGTCAATTAAATAACAGAATACCATTCCTTTCAATTCTCAGAGTAAAATCAGCAGTCTTGTAAAAACTAAGCTTGATAAACAAATAATCGTTAGTACACTAATAAACATATCGTTATAATTATACCTTCTTTAGATTTCCTGCAGGGAGGAACATCTCAGTATTTCTATGTCTTGGAAGAACAGCAGTGCCCACTTTAGAAGAAAGCCTTTTAAAGGCAAGTTAAGAGAACAATTGTTTAAAAATTCAAGAACCATCGATTCTTCATCGAAAAAAATAGTTTTCCTCGATTCCTCAATAGAATTGGATTCTAACGCCAGACGAGTTTACTTAAGAACTGTTGACACAATTATAGCTTAAAAAATGAGGGCCGTCATTGAACAAGCACGCGCACATATTTCAGCAAAAACATTTCTCGCTTGATCATAGTAAACCAGTACACCGGATCCGAAGATGGATTATTAGTATTTTCTAACGGCAAGAATACCAAACCTTTTCGGTCTCGGGTATTTATTTTTCGGTGATCATGGGTGATCAAAATCACTTTCTGACGGCATCCGAAAGAACACTACCACAGGCATTTTGCTTCAAAATTTGAGAATAGCAGTCTTTCGGTATCGGAAATTTGTTTCAAACAGATCATGAAAGTGAAACGTCGCGCGCGCGTAAATGTCATTGTGCGTGTTGTAGAGTGTACTGTCGAGACTACGTCATGTGCAACGGGCCGCAGGGAACATAAATTAAGCGCTCGGATTTTATTTTTTTTATTTATTTATTTGTTTATATACCATATATCATAAAATTACAAAAATCATAAAAAAAAAATGAATGATGAAAAATGGATGAAAATGGATGAAAAATAAATATCTAAGTAATATGCCCGGGCGCCGCTGTGCTTACTCGAAATTCATGCATGATCACGCGATCCGTTTGATCACCCGTCAATACGCCCCTAAATTTTAAATGATTTTATTCCACACATACTCCGTTGTCTTTCAGTACATGTTTTAAGCTGCACAAAGAACACGTCATGCAGACGTCACGATGGGAAAATCTCCCCGCCGCCGAAACGAACTACTCTTTGTAGTATATACAATACTACTTTATCAATAGGTCTATATGATGTCTTATATGTATAACACGCTTTGAAAGCGTGAACATGAACGTTGTCACAACTCAATGATTTTAGGATTACATTATTCTAACGTTCGTACGTGTCATATTTTGCACTCTGTTTTTAACCAATAGAAATCCCGGGAATAGTTGCTTTAACCAATCAGAAAAAATATTGAATTTTGCGCTACCTTTTTAGCCAATCAAGAAAAAATATTGAGTTTTGCACTCCAAAATATGATATATATTATCTCGTGATTAGCCAATCACGTTACAGATATTCACGCAACCTATTGATAATGATTCTTATCGACACAAAAGAGGAATTACACCAACCAATGAGAAAACAACGATAAAAACGTTAACAACTTATCAATAACTTGATAACTACAGAAAGTTTTCGTTACTGTTTTCTGTTGATATTGTGTTGTTGCGATGCTTATTATTGCGATTTATATAAATTAATAAGAATTATTGTTATAAATATATTGCAAAGGGATTTGCACAATTTTATGTTAGCATGATTGTATGTAGCATAAATTTTCTTAGATATTCTACAACATTTTTCCCAAGAACTTGCCGATATGTGTACCTCTAAACATCAGTCTGTTTCTTATTGTCTAGCATTAGAAGTGAAACATTTGTATAGAAAAAGGTTTTATTTTCATTTTAGATCGAGTAATGGAATTGACGAAATTTCTAAAGCTTTCAATTTTGGTAGTTTTTATTGTCACTGTTTTGTTGACAATACAGGATTTTTACGAACACGCGCTTTCTGCATCTTTCGCAGTTTATAGAAAAAGACATATACCAGTACCTCCTTTCAATGAACGTTTGTACGAAAGTATATGTTCGCAAAATCAGTCTATGAATAGTTTCGTGCTGTCTTATTCCTTGTTTGGTAAAGACTCATGGCAACGTTACGGAAGCGCTGTTAGTCAAATTTTAGAAGAAGCCAATAACAGCATGTTTTACAAAAACTGGACGGTTCGATTATATCATAACGGCCTAACAAACAAAAACGAAAGCAGCGTTTGCGAGATTAGCAAAAAATACCCAAACATTGTCCTATGTGACGTTCGATATCTTGGACACTTGGGAAACAAGGAAAATCTCAACGGAATGAGTTGGCGATTTTTTCCAATTGGTGATCCCACAGTTGACGTAACTTGTGTGAGAGATTTAGATTCTCCCTTGAGTAAAAGAGAAGAAGATGCAGTCGAGTTATGGTTAAAGCGAGATAAGCTTTTGTTAAGCATGAGAGATAACCCACGGCATGGAACAGTGATCCTTGGAGGAATGTGGTGCTAGGTAAAACATTATTAGAATTGGTTTTGAAACATTCTCAAAAACGATCTTTGATAAAGGAATCGGTAAAAGGGAATGATCAAAACGTTCTAGCTAGATTTGTTTGGCCATTGGTTAAAAACGATTCCTTGCAGTTGGATTCATATCTTTGCTCTCGTTATGTGGGAAGTGAGCCATTTCCAACAAAACGAGAAGGTAATGCATTTATTGGGTGTGTGAGACCATGCAAATATGAAAATCCCATGCCAAATTGTCCAAAGAAGTGTCGCCCAAAAGAGCATTTAGATTGGATAACGTGTTAAAGATTTACAGCTGTAACAACTCTAAAATAAATTAAACATTGTTGATAAAACCTGTTTTCATCTTGTATTATTCGAGCACTCTGGTCTATGAAAAACTAAATTTTGTACCGTCCATTATAATTTATTATTTTACGTCATATAAATTGATATATATATATATATTATTGTTCAAATTTAAATATATATAGCAGATTTTCTCGGGAAGAAGTTGTCATTAGAATAGTTTGTTACATATAGCAGATTTTCTCGGGAAGAAGTTGTCATTAGAATAGTTAGTTATATATAGCAGATTTTCTCGGGAAGAAGTTGTCATTAGAATTTTTTTTTTATAAAATTTTTTTTTATTAAAGCAACTTGTTACACAAATAATTGTTACATAAACACAAAAAAATAGATAAATCCTTACAAGTTAAAAAATAAAAAAAATCTATGCACTTTCAATCTGAGTGCATTATGTAAAAAGAATAGATTAAATATTAAATAAAGTATGTTAATAAAATAAAATACCATTCGTATAAGACAATTATAATAAAGAGAAGGTTATGAAGAGCAGGAGCGGCTAGAGCCAGCACGGGCCCCGGGGCAAACAAGCTCCTGGGCCCCTTGTGCTCATATATAAATATATACACACACACATGTATATAGTGTAAAAAAGCGAATATAGTAAATAGAAAAAACAATTATAAACAAACAATTTATTTCAAAGAAATATCAAGCTTATATTAGGGGTGCTTTACGGGCATTGCGGCTTCCAAATGGATCTATAATATTTTGAAAATAGAGAGTCTTAGCTTAAGGGGGCTTCAACTGCAAGGATCCCTAAACTTACTTGTTAGTCTTCTTTGACACATGGTCGATCTCAACACATTTTTTACCCGTGTCAATGTGCTGAATGTGCAACTGTGAAGGTAACGTTAGAAATATTCTGAGGAGGACACAGACATTTGGGAACAAATTACTGAGTTTTAAAGTGAAAATTTTGCAATAGTCCCATAGAGATATATCTGTGATGTTCCGAAATTTGCACTGTGGATATGCTTAATGCTTTAGGCTAAAAAATTAGTATGACATATTATAAGTCTGTTGTGCCTTAAAGACACACTCAACTTAGTTACATAGTTAACTATTGTCTGTTCTTCCGACGGTAAACGTAGAACAAAAAGTACTGCTTAAAACAGTCAGTATATTACATCTAATTATTTTTGCCGCCTGCTGAGGACTTTGGTCCGACTGATTCTCGTTGGGTTTGGAACAAAAATCGCTCAATTGTGAAAGTTGTATCGCAATGTTGAAATTTACTGCGCCATTGAACCTTTTCTGCTGTAACTATCTCGTAACCTTTTCTTCTGTTTATCAAATAATTTGTTTAGTTGCCTTTTCATATATTATTCCAATCTGTGTCAACATCGATTTTCGTACTTCATCCGTACAATACCTAGAATCGAATCCTATCTATCCCCAGGGCATAACTGGGCACTACCAAAACTACTTACTGAATGTGTATGCGGAAACAGATTTGATCTACAGCATGCATTATCATGCAAGAAGGGTGGCTTCGTCACATTGCGGCATAACGAAGTACGCACCTCCATTTTGCTGAACGAGATCTGCAAAGATGTAAGACGAGAACCGATGCTGATCGAATTGCAAGGCGAACAGATGCAACATAAAAGTGCAAATAGAATTTTTTCGATATTCGGGTCTTTGACCTTAACGCTCGGAGATACAGGGGATTAGAACTCAATAAATGCTTTAAACGAAATGAGGACGAGAAAAAAGCACATTACAACGAACGCGTCATCAACGTGGAAAATGGTTTTTTTACCCCGTTGGTATTCTCAACAAATGGTGGGATGGGACGAGAAGGCAACGTTTTTTACAAACGTATTGCGGAAATGATTGCAGAAAAGAGAAATGTTAGTGTTGCTAAAGCAACGAGCTTTATTAGATAAAAAATTTTCTTCTCCTTACTGAGATCTACACTTCTATGTCTGAGAGGCTGTCGATCATTAAAGAGGGAACATTCAATAAGCGATAGAACTCTCTAACGCGATCTCGAGGGTTTAACTTGACATTAAACACTACAAGAAGCCTATGTTAGCAAGATGGATCAACGGAGGAGTGTGTTTGAATTCTGCAAAAATCATTTTAAAAGAACACTTTTTATTTGCTTAGGTTGTTTTGTAAACGTAATTGTGTTTTATCATGAAAAAAACAGAAATACCCACGTGGTACGGCATAATGGCCTTTTAACGATTTATTATTTTCTATGACGATCGCGCCAGCTTTTTTTTTTTTTTAGTAAGGAAATACACAGGAAAGGCAAGGCCTATGACTCAACAGAGTCCTGTGTATTGTAGTATCCCCATTTTACACTTTCTCTGGGAAAAAATTAGAAACAAGTGTTTCTCAACTGATTTGTGTCATTTAGGGTCTATATATCCACCAAAAAAAAGTTCCAGCTCATCTGGCCTGGGGAAAATCGCCATTTTGTATTTTTAAAATGGCCGCCAGAAATTACATATTTTTGCTCATAACTCAGCTTCTACATCATGTATAGACAATATTTTGGTGGTAAAGTATATGTTTTTAGGGTCAAGGAATCCAAATACATCATTTTAAGGTTTACTCAATGGCCGCCATTTTGTTTTTCAAAATGGCCGCCATAAAATACAGATTTTCTCATATCTCAGCTTCTACAAATTATATCGATGTGATTTTGATAGCAAAGTGTATGTTTTGAGGGCCAAGGAATGCAAATAAATCATTTTTAAGTTCACTAAATGACCGCCATTTTGTTTTTCAAAATGGCTGCCACAACATTTACAGAATTTTCCTCATATCTCATTTTCAATCATCATATCTGATTTTGGTGACTAAGTCTGTAATTACAGAATAAAAATTGAACATTTTCAAAATCTTATACCTTGCCATATTAGAGTTCAAAATGGCCGCCATATTGTATTGAACAGTATATAGTTTTTGGGTTTCGAAATACAAATGCACTATTCTGAATGTTTTTTTGCACAATTGCTATTTTTTATATTTAAAAATGGAAATGGTCATGTAGTCCGTGGATTAAAAAAATATAGCATTAAAATCCATGTAATTTGTAAATATCTACAATAAAATGGTCACAATAAACATACAGCTTATTAATTGTCATCTATCGAGCAATTGTCATCACTTTGAGATTTGCACTGTAGATATGCTTTAGGCTAAAAAAATTAGTACCGTAAATGACCGATCTAACGCCCACTCCCGAACTGACGCCCCATCCGAATAAACGCCCAGGGTTAACGCCCACTCTCGATTAAACGCCCATTCCCGAATAAACGCCCAGGTCCATAGAGAAAAATTAAAATAAACGCCCATGGGCTTTCATTTGATTCACAGCAAAATTAATACTACTTTCTTTAATCTTTAAAGTGTAAATATTTTGAAACAGTTTCACTAATTTTAAGCGTAAAATGTTCATACAAGTTACTCTTTGTATTCAGTTCGCTAAACAACACATCTGCGATCTTCTTGCTCTTGGTGTAGCATAAGTACGTTCCAGGCACAACTAGTCCAACTTCTCTGTATCTTTTCCCAGTGACTCGAACTTCGACCATGTTTTGTGAGTTTGATTCTAAGAATTGCACCAATAACTTCGATAACTCTATCGGAACATGGCCTACTTCACTGTTCATCTTTGTCTCATCTTTTTTGTAAATACCGATGGCATGCTTGTCATGTTCAATGTCACATAATGGAAAGTGTCAAAGAAGCCTTACAATCTGTAAAAGTGCACATGGCTGTCATTACAGGGGGGTGCAAAAAGCATATTCAAGCCCCCGATGTTAGCTGGAATAAACTTTTCAAGGCCTACATTACAGAAAAATTCAACCAGTGGTTAGCAGTGGGTTTACACAAATTTACTGAAGCTGGAAATATCAAAGCAGCACCACGGCGGAAAATTGTTCAGTGGATTCTCGAATCGTGGTCACATCTATCGAAAGAAATGATTGCCAAGTCGTTCAAGGTTTGCGCTTTAAATCTCCCAACAAATGGCTCTGAAGATGACTAAATACATTGCTTTAAGGAGGGTACGACTTGTGAGGCAAAAGCAGAAAAGTTAAAAGCACAACTAACTGTAATGAGAAACGAGGAGATAGGTGATACCAATCCCTTTTTTTCATTAATAAAGAAGATATGGAGGCTGCGACCCAGCCATTTCACCTCCTCGATGACGATGAAAAGAATGACGAGAAATCATGTAGTCGACGTACATCTTCTCGATTATATTACTTTTGTTGATGGACTTTGTTTATTAACGCCCCTCCCTTACTAACGCCTTTCCCGAATAAACGCCCAGGGTAAAATTCGTTTGTTAAAATAAACGCCCAGGGCGTTTAATCGGTCATTTACGGTATGACATATTATAAGTCTGTTATGCCTTAAAGACACACTCAACTTAGGTACATAGTTACATGGTACATAGTTAATTACTGTCTACTGCGCTTAAAACAGTCAGTATATTACATCTAATTATTTCGCCGCCTGCTGTGGACTTTGGTCCGACCGATTCTCGTCGGGTTTGGAGCAAAAATTGCTCAATTGTAAAATTTGAATCGCAATGCTGAAATTTACTGCGCCATTTAACCTTTTCTGCTGTAACTATCTCGTAACCTTTTCTTCTGTTTATCAAATAATTTGTTTAATTGTCTTTTCATATATCATTCCAATCTGTGAGGACGTTGATTGTAGCCCACTGATCTGCAAACGTTAGATGTAATAAATTGGCTGTTTCTCAAATTCTCAAATTCTGTAAATGTTATGGCAGCTATTTTGAAAAACAAAATGGCGGCCATAGAGTGAACTTAAAATAATTTATTGCCTCAAAGCATACATTTTGCCACCAAAATCACATCCATATATTTTGTAGAAGCTGAGATATGAGAAAATCTGTATTTTATGGCGGCCATTTTGAAAAACAAAATGGCGGCTATTGAGTGAACTTCAAAATGCTGTATTTGGATTCCTTGACCCTAAAAACATATACTTTACCACCAAAATCATGTCCATACATGATGTATATGCTGAGTTATGAGCAAAAATCTGTAATTTCTGGCGGCCATTTTAAAAATCCAAAATGGCGACTTTCCCCAGGCCAGATGAGCTGGAACTTTTTTTTGGTGGATATATTGACCCCAAATGACACAAATCAGTTGATAAACACTTGTTTCTAATTTTTTTCCAGATTGGCCCTTTTTAGACTTAAAATAGGGATACTATTGGAAAGAAAGATCAGTAAAAGAGACATAGACTAATTGGAAGGTAGACAAAGAAGTAGATGAGAAATATGTGCAGAAAGCTGAAATAAAGTTTAGAGATTTTTATAAGGTCTAAACAATTTATCCTTTGTTTGAAGCCTTGGAGATAGTAAACATGGTTTTTGGGGAATACACTGCATGGGAGCTTGTTCCACCAATTGGAGACCCGGACAAAGAAGGAAGATGAGTGCATAATGGTCCTTGAGGAGGGAACGGAAACATTGAACTGGTGGCAGTTGGAAGAGTACCTCGTGTTTCTGGGGAATACAGAAATAGGTGGGACAGTAGAGTGCAATTCATCTGAGCAATGACCAAAAAAGTATCTATAGAACAAACAAAGTGTGGCTACCCTGCGTCTATGTTCCAATGATTGAAGGCATTCTGTTAACCTGGGATTATCAATTAATCGTATTGACTTGCGCTGGATACGATCAAGAATTTCCAACACAGACTTAGGAGCCCCGCCCCAAACAGGTGAGTTGTATTCTAACTGTGGTCTAATTAAGGATTTATACAGAACTAGAATTTTGTCAGGGGGGAATACTTCCGGGCACGGAACAGAAACGCCAACTTCTGCGAAGCTCTTTTGGCTAAACCAAATATGTGCTCATTCCAGTGTAGGTCAGAACTCACTCGTAGGCCGAGTTGAGGAAGGTGACAGGAGAAAGGGAGAATATCGTTACCCATAAGTACATCTGGGAATGAGCGGTTCCGCTTTCTGAGACAACTATTTGGTCGGTCTTTTTAGTATTAAAATGGACCATGTTGAGGTCTCCCCATTCCGTAATTAGGTCATTTTGAAGAATAATTGCAGCTTCCGATCTTTTAAGGGAAATGTTTTTGGCTGTGGCCTCACTGACACGAGCGAAAGAGTAACAACAACAACAAAACAACAACAACAAAATTTTTATTTTCCAAAAACAACAAATATACACATTTTCTCTCTTAAATATAATATAAAGTTTTTCAACACAAAAGATCGATTTTTAATGAAAGGAAATATCTATATTTGTCAAATTGGATGGTGTCATTCAATAGGTTAACTAGGCAAAGGAATGACACCTTTTTAAAATAAAGAATTAGGCGAGTAAGCATATCAAAAGCAATTCAAGTAAAAAATCCATTAGAAAAATAGTCTAATTAATTGTTTAAACTAGCAAAAATAAAATAAGATATTAATAAGAAAAATATCCACAACTATATAACATATTATAATAATTTAAAACTGAGATGTATGTTCGAAGAGGGCAATAATTATTGATAAAGTATTACTCGTACGATGATATTATATTTTGAGAAAGACACTTTTTAAGTTTATGTCGAGGAATTTCATTAATTTTTACCATTTCAATATTTTCAGTGTTCTTGAAAATCGAGTCAATGTTTTTTATCGTATCATTCCAGTCTTTAACACACTGGTAAATGATTGAAGATTTTCCGTACCTTACAGTATTGAACGTATCGATGGTTAGTTTTGAATTTGCTGTACTTCTTGTAGCATAAGAATGAGTATTAGAAGTTTTAATAAAAAGATGCGATATGGCTGTTGGTAAGCAATCATTTACAAAGTTGTGAATTAATAAACAATTATTGAGTTTAATCAGGTCTTTAAATTTAAGAATTGAAAGGTCTTTAAATATCTTTGTCGAGGGTTGTTTACGCGAAGAAAAATTCATTATTCTTAATGCGATTTTTTGAAGGGAAGTAACCTTTTTCAAGTTTGGATTTTTTGTCTGTTCCCAGACAAGTGATCCATATGAGAGATGAGAGAAGAATATCGCATAGAAAATGGAGGCTAAAGTTTTTCTGTTTACGTAATGACGTATGATACTCAACATGCCATTCGCTCTTCTTAGCTTATTGGTTAAGGTATTTACATGGTTTTTCCAGGACAGGTGTTTATCAAAAGTTATCCCTAAGTATTTAATTTCGGCTGAGGGATGAATTATTTTACCTTTTAATTTAATTCTAAAATTCAAACCTATTGTTTTATTTGGAGAATGAAATAAAATGTATTCCATTTTATATAAATTCAGCGAGATTCGATTTGCATTTAACCAGTCCGTAATTTTTTTTAAATCCCAATTAATTTTATATGCTACTTTCACATATGATTTATCACAGTACAGTAAGTTTGTATCGTCTGCAAAATGATGTACAGATGAGTATTTTACAGCGGCATGAAAATCATTTATGTAAATTAAAAATAAAAGAGGACCAAGTACTGAACCTTGAGGTACGCCATAGTTAATTTGTTTATGATGCGAGTTAAAGCCATTTATTGTTACAAATTGTTTGCGATTTGAGAGATATGATTTAAACCAAGATAAGAGTACACCCCTAATACCATAATATTCTATTTTTTTTAGAAGAATTTTCAAATAGTGTCAAATGCTTTTAGCAAATCAATAAAGACTCCACATCCAAACTTTCCCGAGTCTAATGCTTTTTGGATTTTACTTGTAATCGATAAAAAAGAATGCGATGTGGAATGTTTTGAACGAAATCCAAATTGTTGCTTACTGAAGCAGTTAAGACTATTTAAAAATTTGTAGGTTCTAGAATAAATAAGTTTTTCAAATATTTTACCGAGATTGGATAATAGAGATATTGGTCTATAATTATTGCAATATAATTTTGATCCTTTTTTGAAGATAGGCATAACAGAGGATAATTTGAAAATATTAGGAAAGATTCCATTACAGATTGAAAAATTATATAGGTTAGCAAGGATGGGTGAAATTTTAGAATTTAGTAATTGAAGGATAGGTGTAGGTATGCTATTAGGGCCTGAAGCCTTATCTTAATCTAGTTTCGATAAGATGAAAGATATCTCTTCATGACTAATAACATCAAGAAATATACTCTTTTCGTTTGGAGTTTTTAGAAATTTTTTGAAGTCAGTGTGGGATGAGTGTATGGTAGATTGCATTTTCTGTGCAATATTTACAAAGAACTCATTAAAACAATTGCAAACATCAACTGAATCCGTGATTATATAATCGGAGTTGTTGTTATATACCGATAGAGGTGGAGCTGTAATTTTTGTTTTGATGTTGATTAATTTATTAATACCCTTCCAGGTTTCACGGAGGTTAAGATTATTTTTTTGAAAAAATGTTTGAAAGTAATTCTTTTTGGATTCACGAATTAATTTAACAATTAGATTTCTGTAAGTTTTTTTTTTTTTAGATTCTTTAATTAGTTTGTTTTTTCTATTATTTTCTTTTGCTCTTATAAGTTTGTTTTTTAATTTATTTCGTTTTTTTATAGATTTTCTAATCCCAGGAGTTATCCATGGTTTAAATTGCTGTCTATATCTTCTATTACTGATTTTTCTCAAAGGAGCATGTTTGTCTAATAAACTGTTAAATTTGTTGTAAAAAGAATTAAATGAGTAATTGACATCTTGCTTATTAATATCAATTACATCGTTCCAGTTAATATTATCAAAATCTCTTTCAAACTTATTCACGTTAATGTATTTGATATTTCTCTTAAAATTATTTTGATGTTTGGAAGAAAATTTTTTGTTAAAGTTTGGAACAATTACAAATTGTGGTAGGTGATCGGATATGGATGAAATTATGTTTCCCGAGATCAGATCATCTGATATCAAGTTGGTAAAGATATTATCAATGATTGTTTTGGAAGTATTTGTTATTCGAGTTGGTAGGGTGATACGCGGTAAAAGGTTATTCGATGATAATAAATTTAAAAAGTTATGTTTTGATTTTTGTCGCTTTCTAAGAGATTAATATTAAAATCTCCAAGCAAAAATATGGTTTTATTCTCAAGAGATAATTTTTGCAGGAGAGGTATTAAATATTTATCATTAAACTCTTTTATTTCCATCAATGGATGTTTATATATGCAACTTATTATTACATTAGATTTTTTCCCATGTTCAATTTCAATAGTAATTGATTCAATATATTTATCGTTAATCATATTTAGATCTTGCCGTAGTTTATAATTCAGCTTGGAGTAAGAAGCATGGAGGTAGGTGTCGTCAGCGCAAGAATGTACGGAGGAGGATAAGAGAGACAGTAGGTCGTCAAGAAACATCAGAAAGAGAACTGGCAACAGCACTGAGGAACTCCTGCGTTTATACGATGCATACTAGAAAGGTGGCCATCAATTCTAACAGCTACGGATCTTTCTCTTAGAAAGTCTTCGATCCAGTTTGAAAGCTTTGCGGGCAGTCCGAAGCTTTATTGGCAAACGCAAGTTATTTAATGACGCGACTTCGTGAACACACGAAAATGAATAACTTTATTTATTTGATGTAAAATATACCCTGTCATTTGCCCTATTTGACGGGGTTTGAGTCCGCCCCTGAATTAATAAAAGTGTTCACAAATACCTTCATAAATAAATTGTATGGATTCCCCAAAAATTTGAGGACAATAGCATTTACCCAATAAAAGTTATTAACAAAAAACCGAGAGGGAACCCCCCCCCCCCCCCCCCACTGATCTGAAAAAAATAAGTGTATTAGGCATTGCCGTTGTTTCACTCATGGCTGACTAAATAGGCTTGCCAGCGCAAGCTTGGAGGCGAAAACTGGAGGCCATTGAATTCTAATATGAGGAGGGTATTTAATTATGTTCTAGTTATCAGATTTACACAAAACTTGCTCAAAAATGTGTATCTTACTAAGATATTTTAATATTTAAAAACAAAAATCATGAAAATTAAAATTTTTGATGACGTCACTCATCACCATTTTAGGGGTAAAACCAGTATAACTTTTGATCTACTTCATGAAATTTACAAAATTTGTCACAGGTATATACTATATAGATCAATATAAACAGTGCATATATACATGCTGGTAAAAATTAAACATGGTATATACAAAATAAAAACAAATTAAGAATCAATACACTCTTTTCACCTTGATACTTAGACTGAAAACCCACTAAAGGTTAAGCATAAAGTAAGTATATTTTAAAGCTGAAACTAATTTTTAAGCACATTGAGGCTGGACTCAAAATACACCTATGTGCTAATAAAAAACATTTCCCCACAAAACATAGAAAACTGCAGAAAAAGAAAATTTTCTAGTGTTTTAAAGTCAATCTGACAAACTCAATCTTCACATATTCTGAAACACATTCAAGTATTAAAACTACACAAAAGACAAAATTCACATATATATTATATACAAAACACTGTTGATTTTCAGTGCCTAGTTTCAAGATTTTCTGTTTTGGTTCTTTTCCAGAACGAGGTAAGTAAAACTGACTGATTTTTTAATAGTATATTTGCTAAAATCATGCCATGGTTTCTGGTCATATTTAAATTATACTGTTCTGAAACAACCATGAATACGTTGCATAACAATGTACGACAGCTGGCATTAACAACCTCGTGAAAAATCATATAGCAGTAAATTGTCTATTGACAAGCACAATCACCTGGTATTTTATTCCATGATTAATATCATTAATAAAGCCACCAAAAGATTAAGAATAAAATAATGTATCATCGACTTCATCGTCCTTCCGAATAATATATCCAGCAATATAAACCAATGATATTTTGATATCAATGGACAACGATTTTTCTAATTTAGGCAAATTCTCAATCACATTGCAAATATTCTCGTCTGGAAAACATCCACACTTTAAGCATGAATGACCTGTATCAAGATCGTCGAGAACATTCACTCCAGCATTCAATTTCAATATTAGCTTTGCATGAGATATTGCAACTTTTTCAAGCACTTGCTGAACAGTTATAAAATACGTACCACAAGATGCTTGTCTTAATTTTCCAAACTGCTTTTCCAAAGGATCTGTAGTAAAGTTACCAATTAACATATTCATGATGTGAACTTGCCAGCTCTACAATTCCATTGCAAGTTTGAGAAAAACATCTTGCAGTGTCTTCAGTCAGACATTTGACACGTTGACCACTACCATGTGCCATTTGCTCAGCCAAACTACCCATAGCACAAAGTTTTACTAAATTCTCATCATCAGGAGAACGAATAACAGCTCGGTTTGGATCCCTCGTCCGAATATCTGCATACGATCCATGATCCATAAAATGGGAAAGGAAATGTATAGTTCCATCATTGTTTTTTAACTTTGGATGGGTTTTCAATGCTGAGAATGTTTCATCAGAAAACACTTGTAAGCAAGTACAAACATTTTGTCTTTCAATTGGCTTTGGGTAAACAGACACTTCTGTGAGCTTTGATAACTTTACGATTTGATTTTTTTCAAGATCACGCAGGGCTTTGATGTCAGCCCACCGTGCTGTTTTCTTTTCTTTGTTGACAATAAACTCTTGAGTTGACAATAAACTCTCTTCAAATTCTTGAGTTTTTCAGTTATCCAATTATTTCTTATGTTTTTTAACAAATGAACATAATCAAACAAGAGAAACATATTATCAACAGTGCGCCATGGTTTAACTCTCTTAAACATATTTAAAAAACTTTGGTTAACTCAATTTCTATCACAAATTATGCCAACATTAATTCCACCAGCAGATTTCACCATATCAAGAATTAGATTTGCTTGGCTGAAAACAATTTCAGAATTAAGTTCACGTACGGGCAACATTTTACACAAAACTTTGGCCCTCCAAATAAAGTTACAATCATAAAAGACAGCACGGTATTTACTAAACGGCTTGGTTTGTTAACTGCTTTGCTAAATACAATTCCACCGTGATATTGTAAAGTTGCTTTCACGCACACTTCATCCAATAACAAAATACAGGTCCTTTGTCGTTCATCTTTTAGATTTGAAAAAATATTGTTTATGTAACAGCTGTCAGAGATTTTTAACTTTAGATGTGATTCGTGTTAGGGTGCGTATACTAGAGAGTTCAAAGTCCTCCCTTAGTCTGTTATAAGCAGTTCTTGAAAGTGCAAAATATTCAAACGCACGGATGAGTTATTTGAGTTATTTAGTTATTTGATAGAAGTTATTTGCTCATGGAGAACTTCTTTTTTGTGAGTCATTTCACAACAGTTTAGATATCTCAATGTTTCCTCCATATGGCCATATGCGACAATCGGTTCAACTTACAAACTCTGTTAGCTGTTAGTGTCGTGCTCTTTATACCACAATGAAAGGATTCATAACTTAAATAATGATTGATTTGTAATAAAAATCTAGGAACAGCAGCATCTGTTAAAAAGTCGATGTTGATTGTATCATAAATTTCTCCTTCATAAATAATCATAAATATGTCCTTCTTGTCAAAAAAAGAAAGCTCATCTGCTTTTGCACTTCGAAATTCATTCAATGCCCTTGTGAAGTGGTTCTTGTAGTCAGAGAGCTAGTGGGCAAAAAAATGAGTTTCAAAACATTTTGGGGGGACCAATTTTTAACCATGGAATAACGTTTATTATTTGTTTGTAATCATAAATTCACTTGTTGGCCACTTTAAATTTAGCAAAATAAGCTACAATGATCAAATATTCAACATCAGACCATCAGGTTAGCGAACGAAAACACCGGCCAAAATGATATTTTTTTTTACTATAACTTATCCGTAATTTATGCAATAAATTTCCGTGGTTGCATGCATAATGTTAAAATAATTTTAAAAACGCGCGATTATGATAATAGGCCGTTTGTTATGGCTGAAAAAGATGCTTAGAAATAACTTTTCATTTAACATATCTGGGAACTGAAAATTTTTTGTGGAAACTTCTTTTATATATATAGAAGATTAAAAAAAGAAAAAGTTTCCGCACCTGGAACCTCTGCAGTTATTGAGAAATTAGGCAAAAACTAATTGTGACGTCATGAAAGCGTCTCAACACAAACAACAAGCGCTTAAGCCTATAAAGTCTCCCAAATCTCATTGGCTAAGTTTTTAAGTGATGGACGTTTTGTACTCATGCAAATATTTTATAATTTTAAAACGTGCCGCGGGAATTTAAGTTTTTTAAAATTACAAAAACGTGTCGTTCATTTTCAAGAATTATTTTTTCGATTTGTGGATTTTACCTAGATTTGATTTGGATTTTTTTTCTAGATGGCTTAAAAAGTATCAAAGGTAAGTTTATCTAATAGGACTAATGTTTTTAAACATCTGCGGTTTTGGTTTTTAAATACACTATCCCTAGTAGCTAATATCCCTTACCCTATCCCTAGCTAAATTTAATATATAAAACTGTAGTAGTAAAAAACCTTGTTACACAACTCTCCTTTTTTGTCTATATAAGAATCATTGCTTCTTTTATATTTTAATTATGATATTATTTTGTAGGACAGTGTGGTAAAGTTAAACAAGGACAGTATTGTGCAATATACATTTCAAGTTGCAAACAGTATGTCAAGGCAGTACCAACTAAATGACAATATTAGTTTTGTGTACATTTCAATTTAACTTATCGGTTGTAAATATTTTTCTAAATTTATGAGTTTTCCACCTTTTTTACTTCTATTTTTCATGTACTTGTTCGCATGAGCTGTCTTCTATTCTTGTTAAACTGATTAAGAAATGTATTTCGACCTATTAAAAAAAACACAAAAAACTTTTTCTTGTATATATGTAATAAAATTTTTATATTTTAATTGATTTGCTTTAGGGCATGTGTATCAAAACTACCTACAACTCCCGAATCATGGATATGTCGAGATTGTTGTTTAAAAGATTGTTAAACGAAATTGTTTAAAATTTAATGTGAACGCAAAGTACAAAATCAACATCGTTAAAAAATGTTAATTAAAAATACTTTGTGTATCACAAACAAAGCTGTTGGTTTAAAATTTATGACAATTTAAGGTCTTGTGAAGATTTTAACCTGCAATGAATGGGTTGGAATTTGACAAATTCCTGTCTATTGCATTGGACGTAGTGATTAATGCTCTACAGTATGCCAAAATGTTGATTTTGTTCTTTTGAATCACTTCAATGTCAAATATGTAAAACAACTTTAAAGCTCAAAATATATTATTTATCTGCTAATTTCGCTTTCATCAAGTCTATCTAACTCTAAAATTCAACGATAAAACTTGAGATATGTGTGAAAAGAGCCTAGACACTACAAAGGTTTTTTAAACAGATAAATTGCACTAAAGAATTTTGGACTTTGACAGAACATTGAGCCAAAAGGTGTTTAAAAGGAATATATTATTCCAGGTTGTTATACCAAAATATGTAAGCACCAAAACTTTCCAATAATTGTTAAAAAATTGATGAATGGAAGTCATATTTAAAAGCTCTTGCATTACTTATGTATTCTTCCATTACATGTTGCTGCAGTAACTAATTTGGTCGAGTTAA
Source organism: Candelabrum cocksii (assembly GCA_963930725.1). Lineage (NCBI taxonomy): Eukaryota > Metazoa > Cnidaria > Hydrozoa > Anthoathecata > Candelabridae > Candelabrum > Candelabrum cocksii. The sequence goes on along the minus strand of OZ005668.1, from coordinate 4,367,455 downwards.
GGACTTATGGTCGGTCGAACTGAGTCAATCTTTTCGCTTGAAGTGTAGATTTGCTAATATCATTTTCTTTATGATCGATGAGACCTCGAAAACACTAAAATTCGCAGGTTAGCTCTGAAAATTTAGCGTCATATACGTGTAAGCTGTTTAGCTAACTAAATTGAATCTTGCTAATTTTCGACAACAGAGCAAAATATCAAAATCTTTACTTTCAAAAAATTGTATATTTTTTTTAAGCGACAAAAAAATACGAAGTAAACTGATGTGTAGTTCACACTTTAAACAACATCCGTCTCTGATAATATGAGTGAGCATATAGCACGGGAGCGGTTTCATTTCGGAATAATATAAATCCGCACTGTGAGAACAACGCCGTATGAAATTTAGTAGTGCTGAAGATACAAAGTTTAACATTACAACCAACTTTTTTATAATTCAGGACGTGTAGGAACACAATTTTTTTGGCCAATGAGATTTGGGAGACTTTATAGGCTTTAAGCGCTTGTCACAAACATACAACCCACCATCTTGTTTTTAAAACCGGGGGTAAAATATGATTTACATTTCTGTGTTCAAGTTTTTATTTCAGTATTTTTCTTGTTTTATTCCTTTATAAAAGGTTTTTAAGCTTGGTAAATAAAAATAATTATTTTGGAAATAAATTTCAACGGCTAAAATATCAATGTTTTTTTGTATAACCCCTAATAGAGATTTCGAACGTTTCATCTTCGAATTTAATCGGCGGGAATATCATATAAACAAGACGGACAAAAATATGTTTGATAGTAAATGGTGAAATGGCGACTGGTCCAAAAAGGTTAAGGCTCTCCCAACCTGAAAATATTGAACAAGAAAGTGTCTGTTTTATACATAATTTTAATTTTCCTAACGATTCAAAGCTCCAGAAATTGTCAGATCAGTGCTTGGAGACGCTGAAAAAAGCAAGGTATAGACATATTTGTTTTGTTTTTAATTTGCTTTACAAAAAATGTAAATGGTTTTAAAAGCTTTATCAAAGTACAGGGGCGTACCGTAGGGGGATCGATGGGTGCGGTCGAGCCCCCCCCCCCCCACCTCTTTTAAAGACAGTGTCCTTTTTAGAAAAGCATGAAAATATTTTTTTAATGCAAGTTTTGCCTAACGAAAATGTAACCTCTGTTTTGCCAAATCATTTATGTAAAGAATAAACTCTGTTTGTACTAATTATATTAAATTACAATCGTCTTTTTCGTTTAGCAATATCAGATCCGACAATAAAGTTGAAAGTTTATTGGCTGGTCCAACAGAAGCTCTTCTATTCCACCGGAAGTGTTATAGCGTATATACACACAAAAAATCATTGGACAAAATTCAACATGATCAAGAAAATTCAAATACTGAACTAGATTTGGAAGTTACGAGACGAAAATTATCATCACGGAAAAGAGACCGTTCCGGTAAGTTTATTTCCAATCTTCATATTTTATTTTTGGGTTTGTTTACGTGAAATTTCTGCCGGACATTTGTTGGATCAATTTGGATATATTTCAGGTAAAATAATAGCGGACGAGGAATGTTGTATATGCTTCGAGTCTAAGAGACAAGACCAAAGAAAGGTTACGAAAAACTTTCAAACCTGTGCACCAAAAATGGAGCTAAAGTACTAAAATCATTTGCACTGAAGCGTAGTGATAACGCGAAGCTTTTGGCGTATGTGACCGGGAACTGAGAAAACATCATGGCAATAGAACTTTTCTATCATAAATCGTGCTATAAAGAATACGTTCGTGAAAAATCTAATGACCCGTCTAACCGCTATGATGCGGCAGCTTTAATTGAACTGTATGGTCACATTGAAACCCGCATCGTAAATAACTACAAAGTTCTTTATACAGACGAGCTTATTAATTTCTACAAGCCAACCACCACCAATGATATTCCTGAAAAGCGCACACTTTGCAGCTTGATTATAAATCATTTCGAAGGAGTTGTTGGATGTTGGACGTCGAAAACAAGATCTTTTCTATTTAATGATACGATAGAAAAAGGTCAGATGCTAGAGAATATGCTCCGGGAGATAAATTGTTTACGTGATCAACTGGAACCAATTTCAAAGTGTGAAAAAATAAGTAGAAGGAAAAGAAGTAGGCTAAATGATACGGAATGATTGTCTCGATATGGAATCTACATTTGGCGTATGGCCTCCCACATCCAATATGTTGCCGAACAAAAATACAATCATTCCCTCGTCACTATCAGAGTTGATCTTGGCAATGTTGTCTTGTAAATAAAGAACTTCCGCCAAAAAAGATCGGATAACAAAATCTATTGGAGAAGACCTAATCTTCAATATCAGTAATGGTAAACATCGAACCTCCAAACACACTTTATTATCGATCAGCGTCAAGCGAAAGACCGGCTCGAAAGATCTGATCCGATGGTTAAATCGATTAGGACACGGTATTTCGTACGACGAAGTCAATGTGCTGGAAACTTCGTTAGCTACTGAAACTACCCAAAATCAGCAAAAGAAAGGTTTTTGTCCACTCGCACTGAAACCGTTAATATTTTCAACATTCGTGTGGGATAGTAATAATATTAACCCGGATTCGTTGAATAGAAAAGTAATGCATTGTACTAATGGAATCGTTATTCAACAACAAATACAAGCACCCGATGAACCTAAGGTCCCTACTGTCCAAGAAAAAGGAGAAAAAAGAAGATCCTTTAGACCATTTCCAGAAGAACTAACTCCGTACGTGACAAGAAGCCGTCAAAACTCAACGCATTTGGTTTCTTTCGTCGAATCTACGAATAACAACGATGCTCCAATAGCTTCAGCGTTTACAGATTTTGTTTGGGTGCTTTTGAAAGAACATAGCGACGACATACCAGCTTGGACAGGATTCAACTACTGCATACAAAGTGACATACAAAGACGGTATGTAACGTTTTGTTATCCTTTTTCTCTGTATAACTCTTTATGACATCATGCTATTTCCTATATTAAATTTTCTTCGTGCATTATTATTATTATTATTTTTCTGTTTTAGGGTTCATTCGGTTACGTACCTTCCGGCGATCAACGACTCGCCAACAAAAATGGACGTGGTTCTTGAAATTCTGACGCAATTTAAAACAAATTCGGTTTAGTTGAAACAAACGTAGTATTCGATCAAGCGATATACGCTAAAGCTGTCGAAATCTTGCTAAACCCTTCGTATGAACATTTAAAGAATTTTTTTGTTCTTTGAATGGGGGCATTTCACACCATGATGACCTTCATTGCAGTGATCGGGAAACGCTTTGGAGACGCTGGCCTTAGAGATTGGATAGTTGAAGCTGGTCTAATAGGTAAGAAAATTTATCAATAACGGATATGTTAACATTTTTTGTGATTAAATATATTGATTTTATCATCAAATTTAACAATCTACTTTTATTTTGTAGGTGATGGCGCTGTTGAAAAAATACTTAATGGCAAGCACTACAATAGAGCTGTTAGGATTTTACAATACGTTTACGTTGCCTTAGTAAGGATGCAGATCGCAAAGTTTCAAAACTCTGAAATATTAGACTTTGTTCCCTCAACAGAATTTCAAGAAGTAAGATTTTGTTTGAAGCATGTTTGAAATAATTTTCCTCATCTTGCAAAAGATTTCGTTTCTTTAGGTTAGGACTTTAACTGCAGAAACTGATGCGAGAAAAATTGTCGCGATTTTCGCGAAAGTTTATCTTTTATCTCCCGAATTTTTTTAACTCGCAAAATCTATTCGAAATGCCAATTCGCGAGTTTTTGGTCTCGTAAAAGTTTCTCCCGTTAAAGTAATTTCGATAAAATTAAACCAATTAAATATAATTTATTCCCAATGAAAAATCCAATAAAATCCAATAAAAATATACACACAATGCAATATATTAAATAAAATAAATAATAAACCAATAACAGTAAAATTTAAAACAAATACAGTATATATAATCAAAGATTCACTCTGATATTTCAGCCATAGAAACGTTCAATTTAAAGTCATTCATCATATCTGATTCATCTCTGGTTTTGAAAGGGACTCTCGATCCGCGTATACACAGGCAAACTGACTTAATTATTTCGAAAGAGAGACGAGTTCTTATCCAGGAAATAATTGTCTCGTATTTTTCGTTCTGCTTCTTTGATAATCGATGTGAAAGATTTTTCAGGAAATTTTTGGATTCCCTTCCCATACCGCCGTTTGTGCCGAAAACAAGAGGGGTAAAATCACCGTGCTCAACTTGAAGAACTCTTTGAAGGTAAGAGCGTTTCTTTTCGTTCTCATTTTCTTGGAATATTTGCTTGGTAGTTTTGTTCTGGTTTGACTTGGAGTTAATATGCGTGACACGAACATCGAAGAATGCATTAACTCCAGGAGACCAAAAACTGCCAGCTTTGATATCCAATCTCGCTTCAGGGCTTACATTTGCTGATTTTAATAGAAAGACTTCATTGTCTAACGGTAGCAAATGCGGTTCAGATTGTACGTTCTTGTTGGTTTTAGAAAGTAGTGTGGTCAGAAAATCTCGTATACCGTCATGGCGCTGAGACACAAAACCTCCCTTTTTACAAGAAAGGGCATGGTTGCAGGAGAATTTCTCTCCACATGCACAATAGCTCGGCAATCCTGATAATTTTTCGTTATATCTGATTTTCAGCGCGTCTCTAAATTGTTGTTTGTTTAGGCTCATTCCTTGGTCTTCTAAAGGTAGTGTGTTAAGCCAAGAGCTTGCCCCTTTGTCTCTCGCTTGGCTTACGAACTGCATTTTCTCATGGGGTAATGTAGAGTCAACGTCTGCGATATTTTCTTTCAACTTATCATTTTTCAGTCTAAGATATTGTTCTCTATCTTCATCCTCAACATCGACTGATGAAATCAAATCTTGGGATAAAATAGACTCTACATGTTTCTTCGTTAATAATTTAGAGGCTTTGTGTTGAAAGGGAGCATCCGATTTTAAACAGGGGATACTCAGGCCTCCTTTACTAATGGGCAGAGAAAATAATTTTAGCATTTCTGTCGAAAACTTTTCTTGCTGGTCGAAAAGATTTGGCAGGAGACAATCGTTTATTATTTCCTGAATCGGCTCAACATAGTCTTCAAATGAAGGAATCGTTCTTGTAAAGTAAGTAAATTTTGACTTGAAGCTCTTAATAAACGCGACATATTTCGATAAAATTTGCGTTTCAGCTAAATCATCAAAACTTCTCCGCGCTAACTGGAAATCACAACATTGTCGACACTCTCCAGAAACATCAAGCATTCTTGAAAGATGAATCAGGGCCAACATCTGCGTTCTGGTTTTCTTTTATTGATATGATGAACACCTTATTTCTATTTTGGAGATCTTTCAAGACTGGCAACTGGGAGGCTCATCTAGAAGCAACTCGCCAAATGTTACCGTGGATGTTTGCGTACGATAGACCAAACTATTCTCGTTTTCTATCATACTATTGGATTGAAATGAAGAAACTTCCAGAAACTCATCCTCGTATCTATCAAGAATTTATGTAAGATTATTTTATATCCAACTTTACACCATTTAATGGATATTTTATTTTCAAAAAAATTCGGACATTTTAAATTTCGGATTCAAAAAGATTGAAAGTAATATTGTTTTATTTATAGGAAGGGGAACTTTTCAGTAAAAAGAACTCCAGGAAAATTCAACCGTGTTCCTTCAGACCAATGCATAGAGCAAACAGGAAATAGGGAGCAGAGGTCCAGAGGCGGAATAACGGGATTCTCTACAAGTGAAGGGACTGTGCAAAGGTGGGTTCTCACAAGCCATACGATCGCCCATTGTATGACAAAGCTGGAAGAGAACATTGGAATTTCAAAACAAGAAATTTTTCCAAAAGATCTCGGGAAATCGAGAAGAGCGTTCGACAATAAATGTATCAAAGGAGCCTATGACGTAATCTCTAACTGGGACAATCCTTTTGAACCACGCGAAGACTTAGTTAACCTTAGCTCCGGTGTGCAAGCTCCTCAAAATGTCACAGAAGATCTTATAAATGCTGTGACCATTGGAGAGTCTGCCTTTCAAAATTTCATTGCAGATAGGGGAAGGTCGAACAAAGTTGGTTTCTATGACCCTATTAAGAGAAACTCCCTCAAAACCTTTAAAAATCTGACCATAAAGCGCACCGAAATGCCAAAGGCAAAGTGGTTACAATTACAGCAGAGCGGAACATTTTTGGAAGGCTGTTGGCTATTACCAAAGACAGAGAAGGACTCACACTTCGCCAGATACTGACAAACACTTTGGGTCCAGCTCCATGGTGCTTTGCAACTACAGATGGCAGTTTGGTTATGATAGTGACAATAGTTTTGACTCAGAGTTATCCTGTAAATCCGAGTCCGACCAGGATAATTAACTTTTCCGCCATATTTGTTTTTTATAACACCCTGTATGGATTACTACAATCTTTAACGATTTGATAGTTTACTAAGTCGTATATAAATTGTTGTCTACAATTTTTTGTTCAAACAGAACTTTTTGATTTTACAGGAGGAGCTGTAGCTGTAGCACAAACTTTTTAAATTTAGTGTTTTGGTAAAAAACTGTGACGTCATCAAAATAATTTTGCACATTATTTTGTTACGATTAAAAGTAAAGGTAAAGGTCTCAATACATTTTTTACTCAAAATTCAATTATCTTTCCAACGATGTAAAAAAAATTTAAGATTTTTATTTTTTATTTGTATTGTGACGTCATCAAAGCACAATTAGGGCCTGGGACGGCTATTTTGCTAATTTAAAATTGGCCAACAAGTGATTTTGTACTCAGAGAGTTATAACCTACCAATTCCAACCATAAATTTTTGGTCCGCCCTCTGCCAACTTTTTTTGCCCACTAGCTCCCTGATTATTGGTACTGAAGGAGCAATAGGCAGTAGACTTGGAGTGACACAATCAAAAACTGATGGGGGATCACGTGGGCGAGGTTTTCCATAATCAGTAACTGTGTGATAACCCGTTGGCCAATGCCTTTCACATACTACAACATCTCTTGATTCCGGGATGTTATCTCTCAGAATAGCTGCAATCCACCTCTGTCTTTCATCTGCTTTCCTTGGAAGCCTGAAAGTTTTGGCTTTGTTTTTCGCATTATAATTTTCATTACAATTTGTTACACAGCATTTACGACCCATTTTACTTTCTTTCTTAAATCAATTTCTTTCTGGAACAGTACTCGCCCTGTCCTGGTTGATTTTTAAAATGGCGGCAACTTCGTGCTATTAATTAATTAATCCAAACGTTTACATGTGTATTGTTACTTTAGCCAATTGCGATAGTTTGTTGATAATTATGTCACGAGTATATATATGTCAACATTCTTCAAATTATGCGAAAAACAATAATAATAAGGAAATAATTTCTATGGCCTCCAGTTTTTGCCCCCAGCCGCACGTTGGCAAGGCTTGTTATTTAGTAAGCCATGGTTTCACTGGAAATTCAACGGCTACCATCTTTGTGTGATTACCTCGATTCTGACAGACAAAGTAAACAGACGCAATTTCTGGCCTATTTAGTCGGTCTACTCGAATACACCTCAACTATAAGACTATATTTTGTTATGATTAAATAAATAAGAAGCAACATTTTAATATTCTTTATTTATTACGTTTCCAAACACGTCCGTGTCTCATCATCAGTAAAACATATAATAATGATATGATATTTTGTTACGTTTAGTATGAATTACAGAACATAGTTTTGTAGCTACAGTCGACTCTCTCTAATTCGAATCTCTATTATTCGAACTTTCTATAATTCGAACGAATTCTAAGTCATTGTCAATTTTCCTTAAGAAACTCTCATAATTTACTTTCTATTATTCGAATCTCTGTAATTTGAAAACCTCCATATTTCGAACAAATTTTCTGGTCCCCTCGGCAAAATCCTCTCTGTAATTCGAATTTTCCGTTTAACACTTTCGAATGTTTTTTTTCAAAATTCATTTCTGTTCGAATGTTTTGATTTTTTGTAAATACACGTCTTTTGTTTGAAGTTTGATCATATTTTCTTGTGACTTTATATGGTTTAATGAACTTGTTCAAAATGGCTAAACGACTTTAGTTCGAAAGCTTGAGACAAAGTATAAAGCTTTATTGGAGTTAGAGAAAGGGACGTCCAATAAAGAAGTGACACAATCGTTTGGTATCCCGCCTATACGCTTTCGACCTGGAATAAAGTAGTTATCACAGAAAACTCGATCATTCTTTTTTATTTTTCACCTTTATGATTTTTCTCAATTTTTCAAAAATTCCGATTTCTCTCTTTAATTCGAATTTTCACCCTTTAAACCTGAAAATTCGAATAAGAGAGACTTTCTACTATTCGAATCTCTCTATAATTCGAACAAAATATTTTCCCCTTGGGATTCGAATTAGAGAGAGTCAACTGTATCTCATGTGGATTGTTTTTTAGATACAATAAATGCAATATTTATTTTAATTAGATTAAAAATAGTTTGAAAATGGGTAAATATGGCACAGGATGTGTTGCAGAAGATTTTACCCCGAAAAAAAAATTGTAATAGGCATAAATATCAGGGCCGTAAATGTGACAAAATTATTAGGGGGGCTTATAAATAAGCATGGTCAGGGTAAATAGTGACTAAGGATGCCCCGCCATGGTTGGGTCCGAGAGGCCAGAATATTTTGAAAATTTAGGACCCGTAGATTAACTAAAAAGCTACTGAAATTTCTTAAAGGGAGTCCTGCTTGATCAACTTGTCTAAGATGTGATTATATGCTTGCTAAGTTAGTCCTGGCTGAAAATCCCAAAGTACTACAAAACCCACAATGCATGCATCCCAAAACCCACATTCCCTTTTTCTCAATACAGGACTATTTCCACTTATTAAATATCGAGAAACCATCAACACAATCGACTGAATGATAAAGTTGTCACTGGGCAAGAAAAATCATACTGCACCATGGAAAGAGAAATTCGAAAATGCGATGGAGATTATTGATGAACGTCAGGAAAAAAAAATTGAGCTAAGAGAGATTCCTGGTTTTATGACAGTGTCAAAAGTAAAACTGAAGATGTCAAAGAAAAACACTCGCATTGCCCAAGTTCACGGCTCTATGAAAGCAAAAAAGTTATTGATTTGCTTAAAGAAATCGAGAGTCAAAACAAAGAAAAAGCAAAGTTGAAGGAAGAAGCCAAAAAGACCAAAAAGAAAGAGGACGCAAAACAATCATTCCTCGAATGCAAAAAGAAGTGTGTCTGCGAAAGATTAAGATGTAAAGCAATTCTTAAACAATGTCCTGTGTGTCATGACATTTTGAAGTCCACTTGTAGCAAAGCAAAGTGCAAGATTGATGGGTAAAAGCCAATAATGATTCTATCAGCAGTTGCAAGCTCTTCAAAACGAAAACAACATACTGAAACAGGTAACGAAGAGAGTGATTTAGAAGTTGAAGAAAGCGATGCTGATTTGGATGAATTACAGCATGAAAGTGAAGTCAGCGATATAGATGATGCAGAAGACACAGCCCAAGTGCTATGTGCAAGACTAGGTGATCTAGACCCAACAGAAGTACTAAAGGCAACATGGAGGTCATTGAGTCCTCCAGTAGAGGAATCTGTCTTGGGAAAATGGTATGCAGTGGTGTACAGCACAAAGCGAGCTAGCCAACTCTTTGTCGGAAAAATAATGAAGCGTTTCCTGCTCGATAAATACGGTCCTGTTGATTGTCTTGAAGTTCGCTGACTGAAACCAAATCTTGATGACACCCCATCACACTTACTGGATATATTCCAGTTTAGTTTAACTGACTTCATTTACGGCCCACTGGAAGTGAAAAAACTAAAAAAATAATAAAAAAACTATAAAAACAAAAAAGCAGCTGGATTGGATAACACACTGAAATTCAATGACATACTTCTCAAGTTTTGCAACCCCGTCTATAACAAAGAAGAAATCCAACGATGGACTGATGGCAGCATATTACCTTTCCCAAAAAAGGGTAATCTTGGCTTAGCAAAGAACTATAGGGGAATAACACTCATTTCAACAGCTGCAAAGATATATAACTCCCTTCTCCTTAACCGAGTAGAGCCTGAAGTAGAAAGAATTCTTCGTAAAAATCAAAACGGCTTCAGAAAAAGCAGATCAACAACTGGGAAAATTCTGACAGTCCGTAGGCTCATGGAAGGTGTTCGCTTGTCTTCGCTTGTCTTTTCTTTTTTGATTTCTCCAAAGCCTTTGACTCAATTCACAGAGGGAAAATGGATAAGATACTCAAAGCCTATGGAATACCTTTTGAGACAGTATCTGCCATAATGATGTTGTATAAGAACACAAAATCATTAGTACGATTACCAGATGGCGACACAGACTATTTTGACATCGCAGCAAGAGTTCTTCAGGGTGACACGCCTGCACCCTACCTCTTTATAATCACTCTTGATTGCGTACTAAGGATATCTTTGGACAAACACGACGGCCTTGGTTTTACATTATTAAGAAGAAAGTCGAGTAGATATCCTTCCCAAAAAGCAAACTGATGTAGACTACGCAGATGACCTAGCTCTCACTGCAGATACCATCGCAGATGCATCCACTCTTTTGTATCATCTTGAAAATTCTGCTAAAGATGTGGACTTGTATGTGAATGCATCCAAAACAAAGTTTTTGACCTTCAACCAACAAGGCTCAATTCAAACAACATCCCGAGAAAAGTTGTTAAAAGTTTTAAAAATCTTGGCAGTGAAATAAGCTCCACAGAGCAAGATATGAAAATTCGCATTGGAAAAGCGTTGGGAGCCTTGAATAAAATGCAAACTGTATGGAAATCTAAACTATCAAACCATCTTAAACGTAGCTTTTTTAGAGCTACAGTTGAGGCTGTCTTGATGTATGGTACGATTACATGGACATTAACCAAGACTCTTGAATCCAGACTCGATGGAACCTACACTCGAATGCTTAGAGCTGCATTGAATTTATCTTGGAGACAGCATCCTACAAAAATGCAACTGTATGGAAACATCCCTCCAATCTCAACAATCTTGAGAGAACGTATAATGCGCTTTGCAGGTCACTGTTGGAGAGCGGAGCATGAACTTGCTAGCGACCTTTTGCTTTGGTCGCCACTGCATGGCAAGAACAGACCTGGCCGACCAGCCACCACCTACATAGACCAACTCTGCAAAGACATGGAATGCACACCTGATGATCTACCAGCTTTGATGCGGGACCGTGAAGAATGACGTGATAGACTATATGTCCGAGCAAGCTCGACCAGATGATGATGATGGAGGTGGTGCCAATGAGAGCGGGGAAGTTCGATGACAATATGAAGATGTCGTCAAAAATTTCAACCATGTTAAAAAGTTGGATGATAGAAACATTTTGATCTAAATCATCCATCAAACATTCCAATACAGGACTTGATTTTGTTGTTTAATGTCTGTTATATAGTTTCTGACAAAGATCGACCATTAAGTTGTTGTTTTATGTTTGGATTTTTTTGATATTTCCAGATACCATTTTTTTAAGAAAATGCACCCCAAAACCCGAAATCAAAATTTTACGAATTCAATCCTTTTTTTCCAAGGAGGGGTTCAAGGCTCATTAACTAGCAGTTTGATTTTATAATTAGATTTATATGATTACTAGAATCAACCATTTTTGTTGAGTTAGTCTCAATTTCCATGATTTTATGAGCATTTTCTTAAAAAATAGGTTTTTTAGGGGCCGATTTCTAACTTCATTCTGTGTTATTTCTGTGTTAAGCATGTGAGAGGTGTTTAACAGGGTTTTGTGCAAAGCTAATTTACTCAGATATCCAGAAAAGTCCATTAGTGCACATTATTCTGCAAGCTACTCGACGGGCATCACATTTTTTAATATTGTGGATTTTGGGGTGCAACCACCTGTAGTGACGACGCATTCACAACTTCTCGCGGTTGGGAGTTCCATTTGTCGACCACCCGCGTTGCGAAAAACGATTTTTGTATTTATAGTCGACAGTACTGCTTCGTCAACTTGAATTCGTGCCCGCGTCCAGTAGAATCCCTTTCTCAAACATCGACGCACATTTGTAGTTACCGTGTAACCATTTGTAAACCTCTGAATCAGTCCGACTAAGTGGTTCGTTTTATTTACTTATATCGTCGTATGCTCTGAGAATTTGAGCTCCTTGTACACTAATACTCCGAGGTCGCGTTCACTTGTTGACGGTTTGATACGAATATCGTTCGATATGGAAGAATCGTGTATTGTGGAGTGATGTTGCTGGATATTACTACCAAAATGTATTACTGTGCACTTTTCGATGTTAAACAACATTCCCCAAGTTTTTGCCCATTCTACTAAGTTGTAGATGTCAGCTTGAAGTTCAAAGTGCAAGATCAGAGAAGATAACAAACGATATATTTTAGTATCATCAGCGAAAAGAGCGGCAATAGAATTAAGTATGGATGGTAGATCATTGATGTACACAATAAATAAAAGCGTTGCTAAAACAGACCGCTGGGGGACACCACTTCTGACAGGCATGCTATTGTAATGTGCGGCTCCATCATCTGGCAAAACAACAAATGCCAAAAATTACGGGTGAAAAAGTACGAAAGAAACTGAACAAACTTGTGTTATTTAAACACCATTAGCAATGATTTATTTGAAGTTACTATTTAAATATGTGACGTCCACTAGAGAGCAGGTGGCTCTATTATGTTTCATTATATTGCGCATGAGAATGTTTTCTCGTTTCTGTTTTGTTCTGTATATTTCTTGGTATAAGAAAAAAAGTGTTCTGTGAGTGAAGTCGCTCTGTGTGTCTGTTTTTATTAGTTACTCTAGGCAATTTGTCATCCCAATATTTCCATAACATTTGGGCCAACAGGTGGTGAGATGTTAAAGATATAAATTCATATATCGTAAATGTGCTAAATGAAACCCCACCAAAAGAATTTCTCTCCTCTAAACTCTATGAAATTTTTATTATTGATTGTAAAAATGACAAAGGCTATTGAATGACATCTTCACTATCAATAGTTGTAAAGTAAATTATCGGTTTACAATTAGATCTTTTATTATTGGCATTGCAGTAACATCTAGGTAGTTCAAGTTATCACATGGTTTCAACATTAGCAAATTTATGGTATTTTTTATTATTCATGCAAGTTATTGAAGCTCTAAATTGATTATATATATATGCAATATCTAACTACAACCTTATTATTAGAGATCCTGAAGTTTCAAGATACCAATTTATAGTTTTATATATAATATAATATTTATAAGACAGAAAAAACGACAGTTTTTCAGTACTTAAAGTACTCAGATGAAAAGGCAATATTCTTATAATAAAGCAGGTGTTCAATCATTAATTTTAGAAATGTGGTTACTTTATAAGCTATGATTACAATTTCTTTCCATATTTAGTTTTTCTGCCAATGCGCTAAAAAGAAATAGTGCATTAACAAGAAACAGCGAAAAATTTATTAACCATCCACATTTTAGAGCATTTTTCCCTTTTAGCACATTGACAAATATACACTCAATTCTGGATATTGAACACTATGGAATGGAAAGCTTGTTATGTTGTTATTACTTTGATATATACCTTAAGGGAATAAATTAATGCGAGAATAAATTAATGCGAGAATAAATTAATGCGAGAATAAATTAATGCGGAATAAATTAATGCCCTAATTTGGCCCTAATTCGCATTATTAAATTCCGCAAAACTTAAAATTTTCGGCCATTCGCATTAATTAATTCCGCATTTTTTTCAAATTTTGGTGATTTTCCAAGCAAAAATTAAAAAATTTTCTTTTGTCGACATAAAGGCCCGTATTTGGCTATCCTTCAAATTACCTAGATTAAAGCACCTTTTGAGAGCTTAACCTATTGTTAGATTGCTTTGGAAAAAAGTGCGAAGTAAAATCAACTGTCTAAATTAAAGAAGCCGTTTTGTGTTCATCCTGATTTTTCTAACTAAGCTAGGTAATCGTCCACAGCCTTGATGAAAGAAACACGTGTAACGAGTTTTGTTTTTTGAAGTAAAATATTTCAAACAGGAAGGTAAAAAATAATAACGATTATTTTACAAACTTAGAGTTTCTAAACAAATGTAACCTTTTCTTTTTTCATAAAGCCGCGTTTTAATAATAATAATAATAATAATAATAATAATAATAATAATAATAATAATAATAATAATAATAATAATAATAATAATAATAATAATAATAATAATAATAATAATAATAATAATAATAATAATAATAATAATAATAATAATAATAATAATAATAATAATAATAATAATAATAATAATAATAATAATAATAATAATAATAATAATAATAATAATAATAATAATAATAATAATAATAATAATAATAATAATAATAATAATAATAATAATAATAATAATAATAATAATAATAATAATAATAATAATAATAATAATAATAATAATAATAATAATGGAGTTTAACGGGACTCTCCACATATATCAGTGGCTCTTCTTATCCCAAGGTTTAGGTCCTGGGGTACTTAGGGCACCCATTTGCGCCTACGAAGTAGCTTCACCAGACAACTCACCATTTGAGCTAGGCTTGCATTACGCAATGAGTTCCGCTCAAGAACTCAACTGTAACTCAGAAATCAAAATATGTCCGAGCTGGGTTTTGAACCAGCGCCGTTTGATGTTGATTTTGTGGGTTGAATGCACTAACCACTAAGCTACAGTGACCTAACCTACAGTTTTTGCCAACAAATTAGTCAGATTCTGTGTCACTCGACAGTATAATTGTGAAGTCAGTACAAAAGGAGACGACTAAGAAGAAACGAAAAACTCAACATTTACCGACGAAGAGCGTTATCAAATAGGGAAGTATGCGGCAATTTACGGTGCCACAGCTGCCGCCAAGAAATTCGGTAAATCCAAGAAATTTAAATTTGGCGAAAGCACAGCCAGGCTATTCATGAAAAGATACCTAGAGCAGCTCCATAAAAAGAAAACAGCGGAAAACATTTCCAAGATTGCAACCAACAAAAGAGGTAGACCACTCATGTTAGGACCTATTGACGAAAAGGTTCAGAATTTTCTGCATGTGCTTAGACGAAAAGGGGTGTAGTGAATACCGTTGTGGCAATCGCAACTGCAAAAGCGCTTATCGCAAGAAGTAACGAAGAGCATTTAAGAATTTAAGAAAACATTTGGGATTTAAGAAACGAACTTGTGCAACAACAAAGCCTAAAATTCCGGAGCTTGCCAACAACGAAGCTAAGCTGATCTTCCAATGTCAAATCGTTGATCATGTCGAACGTCATTCAATCCCACCATCTCTTATAATGAATTTTGACCAAACTCCGTTGAAGTTCGCACCTGTCTCCAGTCAAACTCTTGCAAAAAAGGGATCAAAGCATGTCGCAGTCAGTGAACAAGCATTCACAAAATAAGCTATCACAGCTACATTCGGAATTACCTTCAGCATGAAGTTCCTCCCAATGCAACTGATTTTCGGGGCAAAACTGAAAAAAGTTTACCAAAAGTCAAATTCCCCGAATCATTCTCTCTAAGTGTCAACAAGAAGTATTTTAGTAACACCGAGGAATCCCTTAAACTAATCGATGAGGTCATCGTCCCATATGCGGAAAAAGAGCCTGAGATGCTGCCAAAAGATCAACCAGCTTTGTTAATCATTAATGTTTTTTCTAAACAGATGACCGATCCAGTACTTCTAAAGCTGAAGGCAAATCATATCAAACTCATTAAAGTGCCTGCAAACATGACCAATATCTTTCAACCTTTGGACCTAACTGTAAATGGTTCCGCAAAAGCCTTCATGAAAAGAAAATTCACGGAGACCACTCCACAGTTCGAGAATAGCCAAGCAGTTGGATGAAGAGAAACCCATAGAAGATATAAATGTTGAAATGAAATTATCAATTTTGAAGCCCTTACACACTGAATGGATCAATGAGCTGTACAACTATTTGACGTCAGCAGACGGTCAGGAAATAATTAGCAATGGTTGGAAATCAGCCTCTATCACTGAGGCTCTTTTGAAAGGAAAAAAGACCTTGAGCCTCTTGACCCATTCTTCTGGGAAATGTTGTAGACCCAGCACTTAATTTAAACGTAGACTTCGATCAAAAATACAAAAAAGCATCTTCACGGTTAAGACTTTTGAATAAAGTGCGCCCATTGCTGACCGTTGCCGCAGCGAAAAAGATCTACGAAGCCATGATAATCCCAGTTATGACTTACTGCCATCTAATCCACGCTTCGCTGACAAACTATCAAATTCAAAGGTTGAGATCCTTAACATCCAGAGCGATTGACATCATTGACAACAACGTTTCTGTCCAGGACATAGAAACTACAATGAAATTTTAAGAACTTGTTTGTTTGTGAAGAAATGTATGGACAAAAAACATAATATTTTTCGGGTGTCATTCAAATTAATTAATTCCGCATTAATTTATTCTCGCATTAATTTGTTCCCTTGAGGTAGTCAGGTCTTCATTTTTTTGCATTAGTTAAGGCTCTACTTTCATCAATGCATTATTTCCTAATGATCAATGCTTTTGGTAGGTAATCTTTTTGGTCAACTGTGAATTTGCGGACCACAAGAAACTTAAAATAATGCAGATGCAGATGATATCGACAAATAATAAACATTCTAATCAATTTTCTCAGTGTTTTAGAATTTAGTGTTGAAATGAACATTTTTACTTGTGAGTGAAGCTAACCTTTCAGATTCTGTGTAGCTAACCAATGAAAACAATGAGAAACACAATACGTTTTCAAATTTCAGCGTTGTATCAAAGACTAGTTTTTCGTACATATCGGGTGAGGTTACCTCTTTTATAGTTCTGCACTGTGTTTTTTTTGGTTAGCTTAGAAATATTAGACAAAAATTTAAATCAGTCTAGCTAGATATTTTTCTGAAAATTATTAGGGTTAGATTATATATAAATAAAATATGAAGCATTAAAAATGGCAAGTTTTAAGTTTACTTTATAAGTATATATATATATATATATATATATATATATATATATATATATTATTGTTCTATATTTTGACTCAAAGTCCCATGAGCCATTTTCAGAGTGATATTTTGGTTAGGGTTACAATTCAGTGTTTAAGGTTTATTTCAAGTTTTAGTTTTAGCTTCACAAAAAAATCTTGATACTATAAAAGGATATATATACATAATATTCAAACCTGATTTGTAATAGACCTGTTTACGGTTGCGCGGTGCATCTTGGGTAATCAGGACAAACATAGCGACAAAACAGTGGCGATAAACTGTGTTGTTGTATAATATTTTAGTAGTTTTTTCAGTGTTTTAGTCGACTGATTTATTCGCAAATAATTGGTTTTCTATTTTACATATATAAATGTAAATGCAGGCTATAAAAGTCAAATTTTATCTAGCCAACTGCTCAAACGCTATCAAAACACACTGCCGAAACTCACATATTTATTTTGTTTGTCCTGATTACCCAGCATGCATTTAACCGCGAATAGGTCTATGATATTGAATTTTCCTGTTTGTATATTTTTGTTAATTATATATATTATACTTTAGAACTACATAAGAGTTCCATTTAAATTTGCACGTCGAACACCATTGTCTAACCTGTGGAATATTTCAAATTTCACAGTTACTGCTGCATTAAGCTTCTCATTATTTCATCCTGTCAAAGAAACAAAATCCAAAGCCATGTCAGAGGTAG